>OX403622.1:24795094-25234151 GCA_948107755.1 Campoletis raptor | reverse complement strand
CACCGACTTCTTATTGCGGTAGTTCCATCGTCATCTACAGGTTATTTGTATTTATACATTTTAGGACACTTCTATAAACTATAATAATCGTATAGTGTAGCTCAGACGCATTCTTCCCATCTTTGAACCTTCATTCTTTATTATTTTTTGGGCATCATGGACCTGACGAAATGTAAAGGCGAAAGTATTTCCGGTGGCGAGGGCGCGCGGTTACCTGAGAGCCGAAAGCAACTGGGACATGTATTCTTTCTCGATTGACAAAAGGGATTGAGCTCTCTTCGTCGCTTAAGCTGAGAAGCCTTCCTAATTCTTTCATCCTCTCCTTCTCTCTCACACGAACCAGCCATTCAATAAACGTTTTAAAGCCTTCAACACAACTGACCTACCAAAGAACTTGTTTGTCGAATGAAAAAGTATTTGACTCGAAAACTGAAAGTCAAAAAGTCTCGGATTTGTTGCACTTGTACATCAATTTTAGCTGGAGGTACATTTTTCTATTATTTTTCCTATTTACGATTGATATTATAAGAGAAAAAGTATATTTTTCTTTACGGCTATTATTCATAATAATTATTGTATTTGTATTAAAAATCACGTATATCAATAATTTTTGTTGATAAAAGATCGAAATAGTGTGTTCTTTTCTTTTTTTTTTTCGTAATTCCACGTGAAAATTCATTAATATTTTTTTAGTTTTCCGAATCGTTTGTAAAAAGATGAGACTCGATATTGGTCTTTGTTTCCGGTATACTAAGCAAGGGCATCAATCTTTATTTCACATGTACAAAATACACGATATACGAGAAAACAGATCAAAGTTCGATTGGCCCTTATATCTTCATTTATTTATTTCAATAATACTTACACGATGTTTGTCGTATAACCGTTGTATTTCTGTGCGAGTTCCCCGAAGGTATACATGTCTCATTGCTTTGCCTTCTCCATCGCTGCCATATTATTATTTTAAGAAAGATAAATACGGTGGACACCAATCCAGGAGGAAAAAAAATGCAGCATCTCTTTACTCACAACGATCATTCACAGGGTGTCAGAAAAGTGGTTTTTCTTGAAAAAACCAAAGTTTTATCGCATTTAACTCAGTGGCAAGTCCAATATCAGTAAACATCCAACTCATCCGGTGAGCCAAGTGGTGGAAGTGCGCGACGCACACTCCACGTTCTTCACCCCACATATCGTTGGACGAATGGTCATAAATTTATCAAAATATCGTTAATAAAAAATCGAAAATAAAAATAACTAGAGTCTCGTCTCAGGAAATTTTTGCGATTTGTATTCCAGCTAAATTTTCAGTTGGATTTTCGAGAAACTCTGTATACGAGGTCGTATACTACGTGTTACTAGAAATTTTCAATATGGGCACCTGTAGAATTTGTCGCTCTCTAAAAAACATGCCACGAGACAAAACGCACCCGAATAAAGATTCATTGGGGCACGCACACATTTTTTCACCCTCTTTGAAAATACAAACAAAAAAAAATATTGAAGAAATGCAGTGTTGTCAAAGACAACACGAGAGGACCCTGCGATGCGTAAACGTCCATACGGTTGGAGTTGGACGCGATGGATTGCCAGCTGATATATATATACTCCCTGAGGCGGTATATATACACACATGAGATCTTCCAGAACGAGTTCTGAATTTAGACTCACAATTTTAATTATGACTTTTTCCGGTATAAACCGATTTCTCGTACATCCACGTGAATTTTTTTTTTTTTTTTTTTTTTCATCAACTTGTGATATTTTACGTTACATTTCGAAAATTTGAAATATTTGTTAATAAAAAAAATATATCAAGATTGTTCCGAAGTATCATATCTTGGAAAATGTTGAAAAAATGTAATGGCTGCATCAGTTCCACATTAAAGATAGCATAGTAAAAATCTGTAGTTTTTTATATTGTGTCGTAGAAAGTATGAAAAAACCAACCGGCATGAATGACAGTTTTGTCATGAAAGTGTTTGGAAATTCTTACATCTTCTATAGTTTAGAGCTCATCGAGCTGGAGATGTTCAATTTTTTTCACATAGTATTGCTGACACGTGTTTATTCAACGCTCAGTCAGTTACTGTTTGCTCAATAAACAGGAATCAACGTTTCATTCATTGATACCAATAATCGACGAGGAGGAAAGTATTTTTGTTTCACTTTTTTCTGCAGCATTTAAAGACAAGATGCAGCGTAAAAAAAAAAATATGTTCCGGATGCTGCGTATGGTGTTTTTTTCTTGATGTGTTTCAGTATTTCCGGTTTGGATGAAATAAAGTTTTCCGAATTCGTATATATTGAGAGTTTTTTGGGAACAAATCGAGAAGTAGGGAAGGAAAAAAGGAGTTTATTGCTCCCGGTGGTCCTTCAATCTTCTTACGTTCCCCTCATGGTGCACGTTAATGGTGCACGGACGTACTATATATTAGGTTTATATTCAGGGTTCCTGGGACCATATGAGAGTCTTTCTTTCTTTCTTCCATTTTTTTTTCTACTGCTTTACGTACACATATATAATAAATATCTTTTGCTTCATCCGTTCTTTCATGCTGGTCCTTCGAAACCTTCAACCGGACGAGCAACTTCGCTCTTTTCACCTTGCTCGTCTCTCCCTTAAGAGCTGGAAGAGCTTCCAAATGGTCAAGAAGAGCCAACACACCATCAATCTCCATACCATCTTGTTCGTCGACATTAATTTTATTGCTAGTTGAGGACCGTAATTCCGTCCTCGTATAATACTCTACCACACCTGTATTCACAATCAAATTCAAAATACACCGATGCTTATACGATATCCATACACTCACGCACACACGTACACACGCAAATTGTGTAAATATACACGAATAAAAGGGTATATAGAATATGGCGCAATAATTTTAGACGCGTTTAATCGTTTCCAAGTTACAATAAAATTTTATATGATCGAGAATCAAGAGGGGTATCGTATTCACCGTAATTTCCTTTAAGACGATCGAATCACCTTAAAAACCATACAATTCACATTTTTCCCAAGAATTCGCTACCAAAAACGATTTAATAAGTATGATGACCCTAAAAAAATGCCATACTCGAGTATGGGAAGTATCGGAATGAGAAATTTGATATCGTCGAGTTTAAAAGGTATTAAATTTTCTTTGCTATAACTATGGTAATAAAATAAGATAACAAAATCTGACGTGGTCATTGTCATCATCGAACAGGTACGCAGTCTTGCAAAATTTAAACAAACTTTTGGATATTGTATGTGAAAGTCGGTTAAATTGATGGTATATAAGGCTTTGACAATAAATACATTTTTTCTCAGATTTGAGACAGGATAAAGTTTGAAATTTGTCTGTATTTTTCATCTGTTCGTCATAAAAATGGCGAAACAGGGAGGTAATAAAAAATCGTAGAAAAAACGATATTTCATACAGTTGTAGGGCAATGTGTAAGTTATATGCGGTGGTATATTGTTACGATAGATGTATGTATATTATGTTATAACGGAAGGGTCTCTACCTAATCGGGAAACCAGAACGCCATGGCATGACGTCAAAAGGGAAGGTCTATACATAGAAGGATTTTAATATACATATATATATAGTGTATAAATGTGTATGGTTTTTGGTAGCAAGGATAGCGTTGCACGGTAGGGTGATCATAAAATTACGTCACGGCATTTGCTTTATTGCCCCTGCCAGATCGCCCACACGTTCCTTCTCCTTTTCCCTCTTGCACTCCCACCCTCTATCGTTTTCCCCTCTCTTCCTTTCTCTTTCTGTCCTACTCTCTCCTTTTTTTTTGCTCTACTTCTTTTTCTCTATCTCTCAATACCTCTGCTGCTCCTCGGTTTCAATAAAAGTCCCAATAATAATGCCGGATGTTTTCCGATGCACCATATTTGATTTAGTGTCGGCCATTTTGTGATCACATATCTGCCTCGTAAATCTCCGTGTAGCAGTGGCGCCACCGCATAAAAATATCAAACGTCGATGCTTTATATATGCCCCTCTGCAACCCCTCACCCTTTACACGTGAGATTCGAAAGAGGAGAGAGAACGAGAGACAGAGAGAGACCACAATCCTATGTAAAATATTGCTACCCAGCGAACTCGATGGCGCAACCAGCACCGGTGGTTGAATGTGTGCACCACGATAGCTGCTGCTGTATGCGACGTCGAATAAGGGGGAGGAACAGGGGGGTTGTAGCTGCTCCAACATTTTTCTACACCCACCCCCCTGTAGCTTTCGCGCGTTCACGACGAGAACAAAGCCCGTAATTCTGAAACTCTACCAGTATGCATCGCGAAACAATATACCGTGGAAAAAATATCGTGGCGTTGCCGCCATTTTGAAAAACCACTGAGTACTAATTTCAAGGATAGTAACAATATATCAAAGATTAGGGCAAAAATTATAAATAACGCCATATGCATTCTGATCTTAAGGGCATACATACCATATTCATTCGGTCTTTTTCAGCTAAAAATCACTTTAAGGGCACAGTAGCATACATACTCGAAAATGACAAAAATGGTAAAAGTATTAATGATGCTAATTCATTTTCATTGCCTCAAATATTGAATCAACTTTTTTACGGTTTTCTTACAAAACTGTTGTTTTATTTTCTTATGGAAAATGTGTTCTTTAAAAATTGCTATTTTGACTTGTCGCCAGCAATCATGCTTCCCAGAGCGTCCCGTCAGCACGCTGGTAATTTTAGGTTTAGTTGGATCTTATCATATGTTTCAGTCTTTTAAAAAATTCGAAAAATATCAGGATCTTCCATGTATCCATGACAATGTCCGAAATAGATTGTATAGAATTTTTAGGGAAGAAGAACGAGAGCTCTTTTCTTCTCTATTTGACTTGGCATCACGACTTTATAGTCTGCTGTGTTTTTGAAACCTCTGATGTATGTCTGGGAGGCGAAGGGTTAAATGTTGCAATTATAATTGTGACCATATAACCGATCGTAAATATACCCGTGACTTTTACTTTCTATCTCACTGGTCATCGAATAGTCGTCAACAAGGGTTACAAGAAATAATCCACCACACCCTACGCACGAATAATATCTACCCCCGATGTTTTGAACACACTGCTGTGTAGTTTTCATCTCATGATATAATTAAGTGAAGCTGCATGCAGTCACGAGAATGTTACAGGGTATCTTTCTGTGGCGCTTGGTACTTGTCCAAAAGAGATTAAAGGCGTATATAGGGTAGTTGTTCTTTTACAGAAACAAAAATAACAGTTTTATTTTAGTTTGTTCTATTAAAACGACCTGAATAGATAAATAGATTATTGTTCAAAAAGACTAGGGCATGTAACATCCACAATTCACGACTAAATGACAGTGGATGCTGCGGGAAAAATTAAAGAGTACTACGATTGCCACGAAATGCGATCAAGGAAAAATAAAGATGATGCAAAAGAAGATTAAGAGAGAAGAAGAAGACTGGATGCTGTGAGAGAAAATCGAGGGGAAAGGGCTCCTTAGTTGCTTCGTAGAAGACGCATTTTCTCAAGAGAGGAGAAAGAGTCAAAAGAATGGGAGGAGAGAGAGAGGGAGGGAGCAAAAGAGAGTCTAGCGTTTCGTCTGCCTGTGGATGAGGCAGTATATCGCAGTTATTGTCCATTAGGAGCCAGAGAGGCGGCCATCCACGCCACAAACTTACTTTATGATATTGCTGCCTGCTTGCGCGCGCTTTTTCCCCTCCTATGTCTGCTCACCAACCTCTCTCACTACTTCCACCGGGCGTTGCTGCACTCCTCTTTCACTCTCTGTTTCATCTTCACTCTCTCCTTTACTCTTACAAAACTCTTGTCCATGTACTACTCGCCCAGATTCTCTATCTTCCTCATTTTGCCCTTTTCCACCATTTGCCATCCTGACTAAGGATTCTGAGGTACACACACGTTCTCGATCGAGCCACTGTCTGCTCCTTACTTGTTTCATGTATATACACATTTTTCCCTCTTTTTGACTTTTTTCTCTCCCTGTCTCTCTTTTATTTTCCTTATATAACGGGGAGCATCTTCGAGAGAATATCCCAGCCATTGGACGCCATCACCCTCTTCTCTCAAAATATATACGACCCTCGCTAAATTCTCTCTTCATTCTTCGCGTGATTATAATTATCCAATTTTAACAGTCTGTCTCATTATCTACACTCGTTTATATTGATATTCTATTTTTATTTCCATAATTTGCTTAATATTAAAATAAAAGAGATCGATAAATAAAGTACAAAGGTTATCCAAATGAATTATCATTAAAAAAAAAAACCCCCATTAATTACGTTAATTTCAATTTTAAATTCTATGATAAACCGAAAAATATGTTAATCTCTAAAGTTTCATCATGGACTGGTTTGCCGTTTGCAAATAAAGATTACAAAAGTAGGATCGTTTCGATAAAAATACATTCTCCTCGAAGCCCGATCGAAACGAATAAATCTTATTTTTCTCGATCCACGATTATGTGTTTCGACGTTTGGTCTTTTTTTATTCTTTCTCGTTTTGTAATTGAAGTGAAATTCTTGCATTTCGAGTTGTCTCGGCAATCGCTTGCATATATATGTTTGCTCTCGCGTTTATACCTGCGTGAGGGTTGTATGCAGTTTTATACATCTTTTATTCGTATGTCTCTATAAATAAAGGAATACGTATTTTGATCAATATCCATATATATATATATATGTGTGTGTGTGTGTGTGTGTGAGCACTAAATGCAATGACACTATAGCGACAGTTAGAGACGGTGAATTACGATTGCCTGGCTCTCGTTCTCTCAACTCACTGGGAACGTTATGGTTACGAATTGAAAGGGATACGATCGGCGATGGAACGAAACGAAATGGAATGGAGCGAGTGAGTGAGAGAAAGAGATGTGAAAACGTTCGGAATGGAATGAGTCTCTCGCGGCTCGAGCTCGTCTGGGCTGTACCCCCGGAGTAACGACCAATTAGATAACAAAACGTCAAACAATAAAACCCGTCATGTTTATACCGAAGGGGATAAAACCCATGGGCTCGTGCAGAACCAGCACCTCTTGCAAGTATATTTATACGTATGCACACGAGTTATTCCATGAGAGATCAGTTATTCTGTACTGGAGAAAAGTTATCACCAAATGAACTTAATCTAAAACTGGACCCTATCAATTAATTGCCTAGACTGTCAAATCGGTAGAAAGAAAAAAGTCTCATTACCTTGAAAGGATTGATATTAATAGGTCATGAGATTCTTGATACTGATGACGGTATCATCCCGAGTCAAGAATTCATAGATTAATGGATTGTGAGTAATATTATGTCATAAAAAATGAGAATTCTTGCATAGAAATAAGCATTTAAACTTTTAAATAAAAATTGGTAAGTGCTTATCTCATTCTCTCTTCGTTTTAAAATCCTACGATATTTTCTTTCATCCCACGCAGCATTCTAGTTTTAGATCACGATACCGATAAGTTTACAGTGCAGGGGGTGATAGACAAAATAGAGTATAAATCCGCGCACGCGTCTTGATTTTACAATCCGATACAGCGACGATAGCCACAAGTACAATGACTTTTATTGTCTTCGGCTTTGCACACGCACTGTAAGCTTCAGATATTTGCATGTCAGATAAAATGGTAATTTACAGCTCATTTCACCGTGCAGGAGAGTTCCTTTATGTTTAAGGTGATCTATTATTTGCGAGAGTACAAGAGAAATAAGTATAAAAGGCTAATACAAGTTTTTTCTTTGAGATTATTGATATTTCAAGTAAAATTAAATTTATTCTCATTCTCTGATGAAAGAATAACAACGTGTAACTTTTTTTTTTCGAAATATTAAGCCTCTTGGAAAACAATGTCCAGTACAATTTTCAAAGACAGAACCACTGATAAATTACCTTCAATGACGCATAGGGATATATTGGACATCAGGGTGACGACACTTCTTGGCTATTCCTACCATTATTAAAATATAAAAGTTATCTGGTCGCCTTGAAATGTCAAATGATTATTATTCGCTGTACTATACAAATTTTGCACAATTATTGACACTGCTTAGATATTTCTTCTCGTTCTAGCTGAACGCCATAGGAACTTTTTATTATAAGATTTTCCACGGATTGCTGAGTAGAATAGTTTCTACGATTCAATCACTTCAGTCTTTCGAACTTCACTGCTTCATTCAAGACGCAAAAAACGGAGTCGATAATCTTTCTTAAATTTATCAATTGCTTCTTGATACCAAATCACAAAACAGTGTTCAAATAATTCCTTTAAATATTTGTGTTCTACTATTTGTGATCATGTCGAACAATCACGATTTATGTTCCAATAAAAAAGGGGTTGACATTCCATTAGATTATCTTAATGTTTCACACAACATTTTCTTATAATATCATGAAGACATTGCGTAATTTTCTGGATGAAAATTGTCAATGGAACGCAAAAGCAGCTTTTTTTGACGTTACGGAAATGCGTAAATCTAGGAAATAATAGCAACGTTTATGAAATACTGTGGCGATGTGAACTTTACGGTGGAATTTCTGTCAAGAATGACGAAGAAGAAAATAAGAGCGAGAGACAAAGAGAGAGAGAGAGAGAAAGCGAGGACGAGATACAGAGATGAATCAAGCCACGAGCACAATGTTGGGAGACGAGTACGAAGGGATGAAGCTGGTTAATTGGCATGACAGATAGAGGGGGTGCGAGAGAAGTTGTCGCTTAGTAACATTACGTCGCGATGAAACTGATATGCACCCTCCACATTCGCTTGCTTCACAGACCGTTCTCTCTGTCGTCTCTTGCCTCCTTCCTTTTCCCCTTTCCACCATCCTGTACCTTCCCTTGCTTATCACCCACATTTCCCTTCCAAACATACTATCCCTCTATCAAGCGTGCGTTTGCTCTCGTTCTCGAACACGAAACACCCCCGTAAACGTCCCACGTATAAGCGTTTCGCCCTTCTAGCAATCCCTGGCTTGGCACAGATGATGCGCTCTTTTAGCTAATGTTGTAACAGAGAGAGAAAGAGAGAGAGTAAAGGGAGTGAAATGGGGGAAGAAACTTAGAGAAACAGAATGGAAGGTGACGGCGACAACACATAACTCCATAAATGTGTATATCATCAAGGCTGTAAAAAATATAAAGCCAAAATGCACAAGACGCCCCCCCCCCCCTTTCCAAGTCAATCATACTTGCGTCAAATCTGAGATGATACGAAAAAATTTGTCGATGAGACTTTTGTGTAGAGTGAAAAAATATCTATGTATATTGTTATATTCTTTCATTATAATGTAGACATCTATAAGGATTTTATCTTTTAAGAAAAATCGAGTGATTCTATGGTTCAAGCAAGGGGGGGGGGGGGGATTTGAATATTTTATTTTATTATGCAGATAAACATATACAATCTTATGCCCTTGTTGCCAAAATTTTATCAATATTTACCAATTCGATTTTGCAAACGAAAATTGAGAAGTCGAGGACTTTTAGTTAATAAAGCAAGTCGTTTTATGAATAAATTTGATCAGGAATTAAATAGTCACAGCTTTGCTACTTGTGTATCCACCCAAGGTCATTAAAATACGAGATCTCGGTAGATTTGACATAATAGATGCTGTAAAAACTCAAACATTGCAATTTCATCGTGTAAATCGAGCATTAGGTTACACGAAAGTTTGATTTTTTGGTCAAAATACCAATAGCACTGACGTATTGGGCATAAACACGGTAAATGCTGATACGGTTGGCGAACTTAATTCAGTTTGTTACGTCGTCCGAGTCGTTGCGGATTCTCATTATTTGATTTTGAATTTTTCAAACTAATTATTCAGGGCGATTGTGGTACATTCGTAACTATCACCAAGAAAAACGAAAAACGAGAATATCCCTCACGAATCAGGAGACCGAATGTCATTTTCGATGAATGATAGATGTTTGGAAGAAAGTAAATAAATGAGAAACATGTATATACAAACATAAAAAGTACGAAGACCGCCCCTTTACCAGCAAAAACACAGGGTAGGAAAGAGGTATACGTTTATAGTTCTTCCCTAGTCTATAGATCATCGAATCCAATCCCCTCCTGCTGACTTGTTATTAAATTAATCCTTCGTTTAGCCAAATTGATGCATTGATATCACAGAGCACTCATAACTCACCCTTACCATCCTTTCATTCCCGCCCACATATTTCTTCTCTCTTTCTCACTCACTCATAATACTGCTTTCATATGAGCATGCAGTCTATGTAACAACCCCCCGCGAGTGCTCTCTTGTTCGAGAACGCCCTCCGATACGAACGTTATTATACACACGATGTTACAGAGACTATACAATGCTTTGTAATCCATGTTGCTGTACACAATATAGTACAGTATACACTCGATGCTCAGTTGGGGGTTGGTTGAAAAAATGGGGTGCTTCACGCACCCACACTCATGGATTTGATCTCAATATATTTTTTTCTAATTCTCATCACGCCTTAAGTGTGTAAAGCGCCGTTAGATTTGAGACATTATTTTAGCAACAAATTCAATTATATGATAATTTTGATAAACTACAGCTTTCATTAATTTTAGATATCAAAAGCGTTCAGAACAGATTTCAAAAAAAAGCTATGCGTTGACTGCTACAACAGTCGATATGTGTTGTTTTTTTTTCGCGTCAAGAAAGAAGCATTATTTTTTCAGCTTCCTTTTCTTCCTTCATCATTTTATACAAAAAGCTGTTTCGTCGTTTCGAGATACTGTAAGAATAAAAAAAAAATCATTCGATACCAATAGAATCGTTTGTGACCCCTCGCGATATTCAATTGGTTCGAGGATTTCTGATGGACATCAGTTCGGAATCTTTGGCTTGACCACAGAATTCTTTGGGTCAATCTGATCGACCAGATTCTCGAACCGCGGTCAAGAGCGTTGGGGTGGAATTCAGTGTCTGCATCATGAGCACCGACAATAATAAACGGTAGGCGGAAAAAGAATAAAGACCCCGTGGCGCTCTGGGGATGAACGAACCGGACAAAAACACTTCGGAACTTTTTAAGGCTAGATTTTCTCCCTTTTACCATTGGTGAAAAATACTCAACCAGATAAAGCAAGATGGATAACCATTGAGATTACGTTTGATTCTACGATATCCCAAGTATTTTTCGAATCTTCGTAACTTTTTTCTTTAACCCGCTTTATTTATCTTCTTTTAAAATTGTTGAAGAGAACATCGTTCATCCCTTATTTTCTTGATCGGTTTTCTCTACTTCTGGACTCTAGCCGTCAAGCCAATATTTCCATTTCAATTTAAATCAAACTTCTTTTACTGCGTCAAATATTTCGGCTATTTTCTTTTTGATACTGAGAAATGGATTTTTGGGAAATTCCGAATTCTGGCGCTTGAATCTGAATCTGATCCATTAGAGTGTGGATTAATTGAAGTTTAAGGAGTTTCTCCGGGATAAAAATCCAGTGCGTGCTCGTAAAGATTTTCACAGTGGCAAAGATTTATATGATCGATGGAGTCGGATTTTTTTTTGTCTTCTGAAAAGAGTTTTTTTTTCGAAATGACGTCCGTAATGAAAATTGCATTTTGGAAAATACTTCGCGTTATCGTTGAACGTGGCGTTTTTTTATTGACCAAACGTACTTCATTTTATTGTCTTTCTACCGACTTTTTGTCCACGAGAATTCGACAATTGGAAAACTGGACTTATGCCCTCAATCATCTCATTCTCATACACCACAAGAGTTACTGAAAATGTTCATATTGGGAAAAAAAAAATACCAATGGTTTTTTTGTCTATCCATTGGCTCTAAGTGCAAGTGGATAATTTATCGAATAATTAATCCATTTTGAGTTTATTTATTGGTGAACAAAGCAATAGTGGTTTATTCACTAATAAATAAAGTTTTCTGAATGAAAAAAAGAAATCACAAAAGATATTACAAAACTAGGAACTTACTGTATAGAGTTTTGAGAAAATTATCGATGGATTTATGATTAGCGTTTGAAGAATAAATTTACCGAATATTCAAGTGGAAATTCATTAGACCCCAAGAGCTTGAACGTTTGGAGAAGTTATCGCGAGTAATCGACGACGTCTCGCGGTAACGACCCTCGATTATTTGAAACACGAAGGACAAGAGGAACAGGGGCAGTGAACACAGTGAGTGGTCGAGGGGTTGCGTGAAGTTTATCCGTTTGCAAGCCCAAGACAAATCGTTCCTGAGGACGTTCTGTGTTCCTGCTGGCGAAACACGATCAGGGTTAGAAGGAGAAATGGAAGGGAAGCTTGTGGAGCTGTTCACTTTCCCTTTTCTCACTCTTTCTCTTTCTCTCTTAGATACATCGGTCGGTTTGACAAACTGACCAAAGACTGCCTTCTCCATTCTCTTCGTAGAGCCCGCCACATTATCTCACCACTGCGGACAACCGGGCAAAGATCCATTTGTACTTCGTGAGCAAAGCTATTGGAGAGTGGGATATTACGTGTGAGAAAACAGAAATGGATGGATGTATACCTCGAGAGAGAATTCGCTAAGGTGATTGTTTTTCCTTGTACGGTTCTACTCGACGAAATAAAATATTACTTGACACGTTTAACTGAAGAAAATATAGAAAAACATAGGAAAATACTAAAACCCCACTATATGGCTAAGAATACCAACTAGAAAAAATGTAAACTAGTTGTGCGATTGAAATTAATAAAATTATATATCTAAAAATTATTTGTAAGATACGTCATTATTGTCTACTTTTTTTTTGAGTTCAGGATGTTTGCAAATCTTATGAATTTAAATCTGTTTTTTTTTTTTAATCAATTAGACCTCTAACATTCTTTAAATCAAAATGAATCGATTGATCTATCAAACGTTGAATTTGATCAAATATTTATCATATTTCCCGGGGGTACGGATGAACGTGCACACGGAAACGAGAACTAATCGCATTTAGTAATAAAAGGTTGGAAACAAATCATTTATATACAGAACGATAGTAGTTATTTGTGAAATTTCAAATTACGTCAAACGCAGCAATTCGAAAAGAAAAACTGATTTCTTCAAATTCGAAGTTGAAAATCTACTTGGCCAAGTATAACAAATCTTATCATTTCATTGCAAATAAATTTTATTTCGACAAAATGCAAAGATAAAGCACAATTAAATTTATCATGAGGAGAATGAATTCGGTTCGATTGCTCATTGAATTAAATTTCTTTTTCCGTACCGTATAATGTATGGACTGATCTACTGAATTGAATTGGCAAAACCGCTCTGTTTCTTATTACCTTCATGAAAAATTATTATCTTTGGATTTTTCAATGTTTCTTACGTAACGGGACATTGAAATTCACATAGAGCAATTTTATCTTGAGTATATCCAATGTATGAATGAATGTATGTGTGTTTATTATAATAGAGTAAAATGGTTTGCGTCTGGAGAACGAGAGTAACACACAGAGAAAAAGAAGAGGAGATTTCTCCAAGAGAAAAGTCACATCTTTCGTGTACCAAACGAGATGAGAGCACGCGATTTGGATTTTCAAATTCACCGTTGGAACGGAGCCAAAAAGTAGTAGAGTCCTGAAAACTGCATATAATTTCAACTACAACCCTTATAAATTGGATCAGTCTCTATTACATTTTTGCATTTAAATAATAATCCATTACAGATTTGTCTCGAGTCTTTATTTTTATCTTCCGGAAAATTCGATTAACTCCTCTAAATTATTATTATTATTTCAATGATAAAAGAGAATCTGAGTCTTCGTATCGCGTGTTCTATCGCGAAAAATATGATTTCTTCTTCTCTCGAGATACGTCTAAGTATCATTTAAATTATATTTTTGTTTTTTAATTTTTTTTTAAATTGTTCCTGCATGCCTATGCGCTTACTACGGGTTTTTTGAGTATATCTCATTACTATGACCTCATTGCATTGTTCTTTTTTCTGTTCCTGTAAATGCCCCCCAGAGTATTGCCTACAACCACTCTTTCCTAATTCGATACTGTATCGGATTTGCAAGAAGGCCCAAGGAAAGTGTGGAAAACTCGGTCAATACAGACGGCTATATTTTCACTGAGTTTCAGTTGATTAGCTTCGCCTGAAAATTAGAAAAAATGGTCCCACATTATACGTGATTGATACGCGAGCCGGTGCATAGCTCTTCGGTCAAGAATCCATCAAGTATATTGACCTCGTCCGAGGTTACTTACCTCTGGTAATCGTCGAAGCCCCACACCGACTATGTACCCATCGCTGTTGGTTCAATAATTTAATACGTTTTTATTCAAGATATCTAACGTGGACGCTATGTAAAAATCAGCAGGTTTACAAAACTTTGAGTACCCAAAGTATCCAAATTCTAAAGTTTGTTTGAAGAATAATCGAAGGAACTTACATTCATAATTGTCTAAGGCATAGATATTTAAAATGAGTATAAATGCTCTGACGACTTGAGCAGTTTTCGAGAGATCCGTCCACACCGTTATATTTATATGATGATTTATGTATATCTATATATAAATGTGTACAAGATTGTGTTAGTGATGAAGCTAGATGGCGTTCTCGTCGGAAGTTGGTTCGGGCTATAATATAACGTATAAAGTAATTAAGGACATCGGGCGACAGAGTGGAGGAGTAGAAAGAGAGAGAGAGAGAGAGAGGTTTGGGTATCCCAACGAACACCAGGAAGCTTCGTTGAGGGTTTTCGGAGCTTTGAACGGGTGGGGAGGAGGGTGGGCGATTTGCGAGTGTTGGAGAGAGAAGAAGAAGAAGAAGACGAAGAGAGAGAGAGAAAGAGAGGGAGTGTGCTGATGATGCTGTGCACGTGAGAGAGAATGTGTTTGCTTGAGCGAGAGACAGAGAGTACGGGATAGAGAAAGAAAGAGAGAGGCGGAGCAGGCCGCGGCCTCGAGCATGGCCGACAGGTTGGGGAATGCGACATTTACATAGTAATTAAATCGCTGGAGCAAGTGGGACTGTTGGGGGAGATACTGTGCTGCTGATGCTGATGCTGCTGCTCGGTGTGGAGCTCGAGCCATTACAGACGCATTAGATTGCGGTAAGCACTTGTTTATGGCAGCCCATGCCTCCTCCTTCTACTATGCCTCGATCCCTCCTCTCCTACCCTTCCGATCTTTCCTTCTCTCACACACTGTCTCGTCTCTTCCCCTCTCTAAATCGGAAGCAAGCCAACCAACGGACAGTGAAGCTGTGCTGCGTGATCTCATTCTCTCTCTATACGATTCTCTCTACAAGCTCTCTATTTCGTGGACCCTACACTGGCTATAAAATAGTAGAAACCTGTAGAGGTGCTTCGTTCAATTGTCTATCCTTCTTTAATGTACACCGCTCTTTTTTTCATTATTCTGACTCGATTTTTCATACATGTAACATTCTTATTTGTAGCTTTTGTATTTTTTTTTTCCTTTTATTTTCGATAGTCCGGATCAGCCGTAACCGATTTTTTCGTTATGTTCTTGTCACTCTTTCCATTCCACTATCAATATTTTATTAGCATTGCTTTTGATTCATTTCATTCAATGTTTATGAGTGCTTTGGATTTTTTAAATCTAATTGTAGCTCAGACAAACATTCAGAATGTGAAGAAAACGAATAACAATTTTCCTTTTACAAATTGCGAGTGAATGACAATGAATTGTAATCAGCTAAGTCGTTTAGTTTTCTGTTGTTTCCTTCTAGTCATGAATGTGATTTGAAATCACCGAGAGGATTACTATCGGTATTGACTTAACTTATCTAATCTAATTCAAATGTGAACACGTGCAAAGGACGATCTAAGGGATTGTCCGAGAAGTCAGAGGAAATTGGTCGTAGGAAATTAGAGCTGCGGAAATTAGAGCTGTATTTCAGCAAAATGTTTGCATGCCTGATTTCCCCACGTGAAAGTGAGAATAAAAACCGCTTTACAAATTCCCGAAATTACGATTACGCATGAAAAAAAATGAGTAGAGACTTGAATTTAATTCTTAATTTGCACTAAAGGCTATCGACCCAGGCCTACGATGAAGTGGCAACAGGATAAATAGATAGAGCAGAACGAAAACTTGGGCGATGGATAACACAGCGCGATAGAAAAGTAGCAGGAGGGGATTAAAAAAAGAGAGGGAAAAGTGAAGAGGGGCAAAGGGACATTTGCCGTGGTGATGGAGAAGTTAAAGTGGTAAAGCAATGCAGAATTGCTAAGAAAAAAGAAGGGAGAGAATGGGGAAAAGCGCAAAAGGGAGGCGGAACAAATGGTGAAAGGGAGAAACGAGAGGATGAGAAGCATCGCAATACAAACGTGGTTACGTAAGTGTATATCAAAGTATGTCTTTTGTGCTGGTGGTAGAATCCACGCGGGGTAACAAACCGCGCTGTGTAACGTACGAAATTGAGTGCTGAATCCAGGATTACATCGTATCTTGGTGGTTGTACGGAATCTCTCCGCTGCTTTCACACGAGACACTCTGGAGCGTGCGATATTGAGAAACGAAGAGAGAGAAAGAGAGAGAAAGGAGAAAGAGGGAAAGAGAGAAAGATCATAGTCAAACATACGGTGTGAAAGGATTTTTATAAGCGAGGAATTTATGACATTGAAGTATTTACCGTGTGCAATGTCAATGGATAAAAATTTACATTTTTTTTCCTTTTTCTGTCATACATTCAACATTCATCGATTGTAATTCACTGTCTATCCTGTGCAATGTGTACATTCGCTGATGGAACAATTAAAACAATTAAAACTGATCCAAACTCTCCCGAATCTGCTCTTTTATTTTCAAAACGTTGCGTCAAGTCACAGAGAAAGTGGACAAATTATAAGACACTAGAATACGTGTCATTCGTGCCCCGGTTTGTCATTTTATAAATAATTATTATAATCGTCCAGCATTCGTACTGTTTTTGAATACGGTTGTCGATCGGGGTCAGTTTCCGGCTTTTTTCAGGCGATCCTCGTCGTGATACACGGGTAGAAACGTATATATAGTTGTATTTTCTTCACTGCGATTCGTTCCCTCTCTGGCAGGAGAAAGGGACCGAGCTTTTGTCGCGCGACATTTACATTTTTATTAAAAAACATTCACAAGTCCGCGACACACCGGTATAACGCAGAGATAACGGATATACGGGGGTTGAAAGGAGGCCACAAACTTCTCTCTCTCTCTTCTCACTCTTTCTTTTTTCTCTCTCTTTAAGCCACCGGGCGTGCGGGAACATTCAATTATCTAAGTAATCCTACAATTATAGCCAACGGATTTACTAGACAAAGCTGTGGGTGTTTTCCCTCTCTATTTCTCCTGCCTCTTGCAGCATATCCCTCCTGCCAACAAAATCCTCGTGTATATACATATGTATCAAAACTCCGTATCCCTAGCAGCATGGTTTTCTCGCATTTGTACAACATCGCATCCCCCTCCTTCCTCTTTTTTCCCATAAAAAATTGGCTATATCTCTCTCTTTGACACGCAACGAAACTGACACATCGCAGTTGCATCACTGAATAGATGAGCTATTAAAAAAAAATTATCACTCCGTGGCTTATCTCATAGATATTGTATCTAAGCTCCTATGTTATCTAATCGATTATATGTACTAATATATGTACTGACAGAATGGGTATTCGATCATTAATAACTTCTCTATAATATGTAATATCGTTGACGACAACATGGCCTGATTATTTCAAGCATCACCATATGTCGTCTGTGGAAAATTTAAAAAAAAATGAAATTGTTTAATATCACACAAAACTATGTTATGACGTGTATTTATCATGAATAGATTAAGAAATGCATATTTTAATCTCTTAATCAAATAAAAAATTTTATCATTTTCAATACAATTATAACGGCTATAGCAATTCAGAAGTTTTGTCGGACCGAAAAATTGTTTTTATGTTAAGTAAAGAATTTATTTTTTAAACTAAATCAACACAACTGAACTAAGGTCGTACTGTTGTTAAGAATTCTGTTTTTAACCAACATATTTTCAGGATAGAATGCAGTTTAAACTATACGAGTTTTATTTTGTAAAATTTTGTACACGTACTTGTTGACCCTTAAAGAATACGTTGAGAATTCCTTTGTGGAAAGGGAAAAATGATAAACAACTTTAGACTGATTTTTTCTAGAATATGCTTTTTCAATCGAAAACCAATCAGCCGACTGAGTTGAAATTTAAGAGACATCATCATTAGACTGTTTTTCAGCAATGGTACAAATATTCAGTCGAAATAATTGGTACGTTTTCAGTTTGATAATCCGTAGAACGGTAAAAAGTATACAAAAAATTGATAATCATAATTTAGTATGCCACTGCGATTTTTGCAAAAATAAGTTTTCTATCTGATTCTGATACACTGATAATTCTTATATGTTTCCAAACAATTAATGTTTCAAAGAAACAAAAACTCGGAAAGTTTGAAACTTGTTTTGTCCAGAAAATTATGTCCGAAGTAGCTTTCAGGCAACAACTTAAATTCATAAATAATAAAGCGTTTTATATTATTTTCGATGCTTCGAAGTTCGTCAAACTACGATATTAAATTAACTAACGTAAACTATGACTTTCATTGACGTAAGAATATTGCTCTTATTTCGAAGAATCTTATTAGCCGGTCATTTTGTCGATGAGCTTACAATTGCAAGCGTTTGCCTGAGGCAATTCGGAACTATATTTCAGAGCAACTTGATTGGTTCACCAATAGGGATGGTGCAGTGTGCGCATGGAAAAGGGTTCATACTTCGGTTATATGAATCTATATGTGCTATAAAAACGTATATGTATATATTACAATAAGGACATATGAGAAAGCAGATCAAATGATTGGTGTAACCCGATATACCTGGATAGGGCACTATACTTCTGTGCCTATGGGTTTATATCCTCGTTCAATGTTACAGTGTGGTACCATTTGACCATATATGGGTGTACACGAACCACATTTCCCGGATGCAACCATTGCAACGATTAAATTCCAGTGTTGCAGAACTCACGAAGCTTTTCACGCGCCATCCTTCCCCTTCTTTTGTTCCATCTCCTCTGTCCCCCCCCCCCCCCCTCTCTGCCGCTCGCTCTTTCTCTCTCTCACTCGTTCTCTCTTTCTCTCTTTTCGTTCTCTTTCCATCTCGTTGATATTTTCCGGTATACACGAATAACGATTTGCTTTCTACCCCGCGAGCATCCTCTATCTATTGATCTGTGTTTTAATTATTTTGGTGGAACTCGTGCGGCGCCATGAAAGTACTCTCACTACTCTTCAAGCTCTATTATTGCGTATGTATGTACATGATACAGGGTGTCTGGATCGTAAATAAAAATCTTATATGATAAACCATAAGATTATTTAAAAAAAATTTTTGTTCAACAACATTCGTCTTAGCTTTTGAAATTCGGTTTTTCATCGTTCACGTTTTTAGATGCTGAATGCACGTTCATGCTGAATATACATTGACTTGTTGATGAAGGAAGATTAATTATTTTTGCAAGTAACTGATGATCGATTTTTCCAGTTGACAAATTCGGTGGCGAAATTATCAAGGATTGAGAAAAAAAACTATTTCCGAAGTGAATAATTGTATCCTGGACTTTATTTCAATTCAAAATTTGATCAATACTCACGTTATTACGTGTATCGCAATTTTTGTATCATTTTTATCAATAATATATATTATTCCACATTTTTTCAGTATTGCAAATGAATTGGTATATTTTTTTCATTCCTCTTTTTTCAGCTCTTTGTTCTGCATGCAAGTCGGACACCCTGTACGTATATATGACCCTATATCTGCAACCATGCTGGTTGCGATAAAACCTTTGCTGCTCTAACTTTACTGTACGCAAATACCGATATGTGACGGTTTACACATGGTCAAGAGTTTGTGACACGGATGCATATTCACACGAATACACGCTAACGCTTTCGCATGGTCCAGGGAGCGGTAAACTTGATCGCATCGTGGAAAATACACGAAAACCT
Organism: Campoletis raptor; assembly: GCA_948107755.1. Classification (NCBI taxonomy): domain Eukaryota; kingdom Metazoa; phylum Arthropoda; class Insecta; order Hymenoptera; family Ichneumonidae; genus Campoletis; species Campoletis raptor. The sequence goes on along the minus strand of OX403622.1, from coordinate 25,214,176 downwards.
TATCCGAAACGCAAAATGCATTGTGCTCATACGTAAATGCATCGAAGGAGATAAAAATGGTAAAATCACGACGGGATTGGGATTAAAAGTCTTTTTTGTCGTTTTGATTCAAAACAAAAAAAGAAGGGAAACAGTAAAAATGTCGTAAGTTACTTTATTTATTCTCAGTATCTAAAAGGCAAACTTAAACTGAAAGATCGATGTAAGCGTCTTAAATATATTTATTCTATAAATCAACAATTTGTTGATCCGACTATTAATCAATTGAGGTACATAATTTTAAATAATTCGAATAAAATGTACTGTTTAAATGCTAACATCGTTTTTATGTAACTTTTTGGTATATTTATTTATTATGAATTATTCGTTTCTACTCATGGAATCTTTCGTCTGAGTAGTATTGATGGAACATTTTTTTGCAAGACCTGGATATAACAGTAGTTGAACGTGTTTATCAAAATAATTTGACTGTGGGAACGAAATTTCGACCTTTTCGAAAAATACATCAGTTTTGGAGATAATCATTTTCCAGGAGAGCCATAGGATATTTTCCATAAATATCTTATCTTATATAATATAATATCTTATGGGTGGTGACTTTTTCTTGTTTGGTCGACAAAAAAAAACATAACCTTCTTTGTCTTTACAATTATTCTTATCTGTTTTCTAATCCCGATTGACTATGAACCGAAATCAGAATTCGATTTCATATGAATTTCGTCGACGATGAATAAAAATGATTTTACTCGTTTGAATCCTCTGTATTATTATTCATTAATATTCAAATTTCGAAACATTAATTAATTTCGTCGAATAGAATTATCTCATTTTGTCGTTAACTCCGATATCGAGCTTCAAGTAACAAGAAAACTACCTGAAAAACAGACAGAACATTCGTTTCATTTTATTACACATCGATTCGACAAATACGAATTGATAAGAAAAAAAAAGTCCAGCGCTACGATACCAACTTTTTCATATCACCGATCAAGTAAATGAGCAATTATTGATAACCGAAAAAAAGAGATACAGTTGAAGCATAGATATGTATGAAAAAGAAATGAAAGCAATAGCAATGACCATTAAAACTGCATCGATATGCACCAGTTACAAAATGTTGATTAATACGACTTTTTTTCGGTCCACTTTTTTTCCATTTTTTTTTTTTTCATCGGTTGCAAATCGAACGCATATAAATTTCATTTTCATTGCATCGAACGTATTATACTCTCGCTATTATGGGTAGAGTCCGCAGTCATAGATATATATACATATGTATATTAATACGTGTGTCTGTATGTGTACAGTTTGAGTGTACTTTGACGTCGTGAACCGCGAGAGATGGCAAATGTTTGCATAGTTGGCACGAACGATGAAGAAGGGGGAAGGGCAGAGAGTGGAAGAGAGAAAACCATGTTGGATTTTGGTCGGGCGCCTATATGGACGACAGGTGACATTGATTTGTCGATATGTTTTGCCGATAAGAGGAATTTATCGTATACGTTTTAACGCGATGGTTACTCTCTACTAGCGAGAATTATCCGCTCGGATAAATCGCGTATGCGTGTGTATGAGACTCCCTTGGTGTTTCGTTCTGCAGATTTACATATATATATATATATTTATATGTGTGCATAATGGTAGCACATAGAACGTACAATAGTATTATAGTAACTATAATACGGACGCTCATATCCGGCGCCGAATTATGCGGTTCAACATAATATGGTTGAACGTTATAAATAAGCGTCATACTACCGCATTGTTGCCCATTTCAATCTGGTTTTAACATTATCATAATAAATACTAACAGTCATTCCGCCATTGTAATTGTTGGATATTACAAGATTAGTTGATTAATTGTAATGAAATTTCGATATATTCTTTATTATGACAAGAAAATATACAAATTTTAAAATTTCCACAAATAAAGCACTCGGGCGTTAGTGATTTTTATTGTTCGATTTTCGAAGCATTTTAATAACAACTAGAACTCCCCTCAGCGAACGAAATAACAGCAATAAAACTATATTTTTATTGCTCACGAAATTCGATCAGAAAGAATGAGATCAACCGAAAATTTATGAAGACGAAATAAAATGATGCTATTGTAAATAAATAATGTCCGTTGTGTGTTTCAATTTGAACATTTATTTGTATTAGTAAGAAGCGTGAGAAATGTAAACTCTAGATGCAAATATCGTTAAAGTCCACAGAAGATTTGTCAATAAATTGAATTGAATTTTTTTCTCGTTTCATCTTAGTCATTTGCTTAGTCTATTGAACATATTTTGTCCCTAAATTGTTCGATAGAGTCTCTATGATGGCCTGCTGATCTTGTGTTGGTACGGAACGAACGAACCGAGAGTGAAAGAATCAGGTAGAAAGCAAATATAGCATTGACTACTACATTGTTCCGTGAGCTCCAATATTTTTTTTCTACTAAACTTTTTATAATATATATATATATATACGCATTTGCTGGTACGGTCGGTGTCTATGTACGTGTGAACGTTGCAGTTACGTGCGGTATTTAAATTTGTCAGAGATCGAGCGTTTTTGAATGACCTTTCCCCGGCAGCCTCCCGCTGTATGTGGGTTCTATTTACAAATATAAATGTTCTTTTAGAAACTCGGGCGAGAACGAGACGACATGTATAATAAATGAACCGCAGCTAAAAACCTATATTGACGAATTTCTACTATTACCAGAAGAAGAAAAAAATCACACTTTGTTACAAATACGCCTAAATAAATATATACGTGTAAAAACGTTTTAATGATGACATTGCTTGCAAAAGTTTCCACTATAAAACGATATGAAAAAGTGAATGCAATATATTTTTTAATTTTTCACTTACCATTCATCCCCATACGCCTGCATTATTATTTCGATCTTTGGGATCTGAAATTAAAGAGATAAAATATATATGTCAATAGCTTCATTTAAAAATCTATAAATATTAATACATTTTGAACGTGAACAGTGATGATTGCCCGATCGGTGTGGACTTGGCGATCACCATAGTGAGGCAGCCTCGGGCAAGGTCATTACTTGGTTGGGTAGCCGCTTAGCCATGCACCGGCTTGAGTATCAATCACTGAGCAGGAGTGATATACCCAATGAAAGCATAATGATGGAATGAACACATGAGGATTCGCAAGAGTAGGAAATAAAAAGACATTTTGCAGCTATTTGATTTTTTCGAATTTTGAATATTTCCCAAAGTAAAAAAAACCCAGCATATGGTGAAGCTCCAAGAGTCTCTGTTTCAACATGATTTCCTACAGATTTAAACCTCGTTTTTCAAGACTTACGTTACATGTATAAACAGTATATACACACTCAGAAAAAATATAATGTTTGCAGGTATATAAAGTGACAAATAGTTTTGTAGCGGATCATTTTGATCCTCCGCGATGTATAATTCGATAACGAAATCCCGACGAAGGGTGTGACGAAGTAAAAAAAAATGAATGAGGACGAAGAAAACGAGGGTGCGCGCATACGGTAGTACAGAAGAGCTTGTACGCGATGCTATATATACAGATCTAGAAATCCCTTATGTAGAATATAAAGGGCGAAAAAAATGGCTCTCGATATTATTGTTGGTAAAAGGCGAGCGGATTATTAATGCTCAGTCGACAGGTCGTAAAGTGGAAGAGAGAATAAGGGGGGAGAGAAGTAAAAAAATAAGAGGATGGGAAAGAGTGGAGAGTGAGGGGGGGGGGTAGAGAAGATGAAAAAGAACAGGATGATAATTCTGGGTGAAATATAGCGGCTCGCGCGCGAGTAACGCACGCGGAGAGAGGCGTATTAAGCCTCGTCGCGCGGAACACCGGGTGCGAGCGCATTTGCGATTTGACAGCTAGCAAACCAACAAACGAGACAAAGCAGAGACAGAGAATATTGAGAAAAGAGAGAAAGAGAGAGAGAGAAAAACGCTTGAAAGAAGCAAACAGGCGAAGCTAGTGGAATTAGGATCTCCTTGCCGAAGAGGATGTTCTTTTCGCTCTACATCTCCAGACTTATATGACGTTTATTAAATTAGTGACCAGTTTATACCATATTATAATACGTGAGAAGTATATAAGAATATATTTTGTGACTATGAGACCAGTTTTTTATGAGCTTCGAACGAATTTTCGCGTCTTCTAAGAAAGACATGCATTCCAACCAACTAGTCAGCGATAAATTTAACAAAAAAAAGTATCACAACTTTTTTTTGCATAAATTTACACATATTTGAGTTGATAAACACACAATTGCTAACTCTTAATTCAGTCAAGCAGTAAAAAGAAATGTGTGTGTTCTCATTTATACTTGAGAACGAGCTTCATTACTTTTAAACTTGAAGGCGACATCACGGGAAAACATGTGGACTTATCGGAAATCTTGTACGATTTTCTATACCAATATAATGTGATCAATCCGGTGTCATTGATACGCTTTTGTTTTTGTTTTTTATACCACCCTTAGAAGTATGGGAAGTCGTAATAAAAACCACATTATTTGTTCAATTTGTTGTCTAAAAAAATTTGTTTTTATTTCTAAATGTTGGAGAGAAAAGCCTTATTGTGTTTGTCTGTTGTTGTTTTTCATGGAAAAGAATTTCACGTGAATGTTTGCTAACTGGTTAAAATAAATTGTGAACTTGGCCGAAATTGATGAACTGTGATCGGATTTTAACAATTTTCAATGTTACATTCGCCTTAAATAAAGGTTTTAGGGCTTGAACACTGTGCACGTGACACATATTTGATATAAACTCTCTCTTGCCATTCAGCTTCTCCGCAGGGACAAACGAGATTCTAGATCGTGTATATATAATGGAGAAAATGCAAATCCTATCGCAAAGAACTGTGTGTGGTATATTTAGAGGATTGGAACAGGGGATTTTGAGGGATGGAAAATGATACAGGAAAATAGAACGAGAGAGACCAAGAGAAAGCGAAGAGAGAGACCGTCGTGATGTGCAACAACAGCCCCTTGCATATCACATACGCATGTACATACATATATATATGGTACTTTCTATCTCTCTCCCCCGCTTTTTCCCCCCACTTTGACCGTAGATTTTGATGTAGCTACATATGTGGCTTACTGACGGATTATTATAACGAGGCCACAAAAGGATAAGAGGAAGGGGAATTCCCTTCACCACACAGGATCATAGAACTAGCCGTAGAAATACATACTATATATTGCCTCGTTCCTTATTTTCGTCTCCGTATATACAAGAAAGACGAGAATAGTAGAGTAGATTCTCCGACCTTCACCCTTTATTTGAAGTCGAACGAGAATGAGGACAGCATTATAGTTATGAGTGATGTAGATTCAGAGAAAACGATTTAACGACTCACACATCGAAAGCTCAAAATGTCAGAATTAATATACCTTTGTATGTCATGCTGCAATATTTTCTGACCATATGATAATTGTTATGATTAATCCCAAAAAAAAAAAAAAAAAGATTTTTATTTATATCTACTAGAACCGCTTAATCGATTTTTGAAAATTCGAAATAACAAAACTTCGATTTGGTTCATCTGCTCAAAAGTTGTAGTTGATTGGAATTAATAATGCTAAATGTTCGGTCAAGAATGAATCTTTCAGGAATCTTTATATACCCAAAAATGGTGCCAGATCTATGGAAATATTGTTAAATAATAAGACAATATTGTACATGTTATAAATGAGATTATAAGTATTATTCATCATTTTCAAGTTCGTCAAATCTGTTGAAACATTTTGATTCGAACATAATGATTATGGATTTCTTTGAGTTAAATAAAGTTTTAGTTAAACAGAGTGTATGTTTCTTCTAATTGATATTAATTAACAATAATATGATCCTTTTTTAAAATGTTGTTTCTAATTTTATTTCATGGTCGAGTCACACGAAATGTGTGCAAATTTTTGCAGCATATTATTGCCCACTCAAATGGGAGGATCGAGAAAGATTCAATGGTGTGTGAAAGTGCCTCGAAAAAAGCATTTGGAGGAATGAGAGAAATGACATCGGTGCAGTTGACCTGTGTCACCTAATTTGACATCCTGCCAGTATTCACTCGCTCTATTAACAAAAGCGACGGATTTGTGTGGGCCTGGTAACACTAGGGCCCTTTTAAAGGCCCTTGGGCACACCAGGCGATCCATTACTACTGTTATACATGAACCAGTGTAAATATATGCTATGTACATATCCTTGTATTCTGCAGTATATGGTTTCTCGCATAGTACGAGTCAGAGAAAAAAAAGACTCCACGAGCAGTCTTTTAGAAATCCAAGAAAGTTTTATTATGCTATAGGATTACTAGCGGGTCATCGATATACAGGGTGTCCTCATCCGATAATTATCGGAATGCCATTATTTCGAGAGCAGTCGTTCACAAGACAGCATTAAACGTTTTCAAAACTATTTAATTATCACTTCATTAAAACATTATTCAGTTTATATTTTTAAACGGGTACAATGCGATCAAAAATTTTACCGGCTTGAATAAGTTTGGTTTGTTTAAAAAAATAATTTTGACCTTGACGTCACTGTGGAAATAAAACGGAAACTTTATAGTTACCAAACAATTACGAATATTATACGTAGGAATTGATGTACAACGAATATTTTTCTTACACCTGAAGCCTAGTCAAAGTTATGTCCATAATACCCTAAAATATGGTCACCCTGTATACGTGCATCGTGGTAAACATACATTGACGTTTTGAGGTATAAATTGATTTCTAAGAGTCAGAAGATCGTATGCTAGATGGTGTTTCGATTGTAGAAATGAAAGACGCGCCCTTTTGACTCTGATAAGTGGATTTATTCGTGAGGACAAATATCTATATGCGCTAGGGTCCAAAACGGAGCCGGAAACGAATGAACGTATCTCGTTCATTCTATTGCCACGACATCCTCCACTAACTCCACAATGTCCATATAGGACTCAGTCGATTTTCCCTGCGGGGTTGATACTTATATGTATAGGTAAGCTATGGTGTTCGGGTAAACTCGCCAAGGAGATTATTCGATGATTTGTTCGACGAGGAAGCTGGGAATCTACGCCACACGTCGTTGTTGGATCGCGACGTCATGCCATTGTAAATACATATCTGTATAGGTGCATACAACAGATTTGTGACTCTCGAGCCACCAGTGAGTTTACCGATGACCATAGTCGAGCTATGCTCCATTTAGCACGTTATTATTCACGCGATATGACCGGATAAATTCGCCTGTATATATAGGACACATCTGCATCTGCAGGAAACTCGTTTGTTTACGTATTAAATGACATGTTGTTTATTCGATCGACGAAAATTTTCATATTGACGATCCTAATTACCAGTTCTAATTGTGATTATTATACATAAATCAATAATTCATCGAGTCAATCCATTTTCGGCAGAAATTTTTTAATTCTATCGAAAATTTCGCGAGTAATTTGTGCATATCAAATACTTTATATGGCTCTGCCATAATCATCTGCTTTGCTTGAGTTTAAATTCAAAATAAATTTCAGCAATGGCGTAACAAACTATACATTTCCAATTCAAAGTGTGTTAGTCTTGATATGAATATACGAGTAACGCTAACAATGTTTTTATAGTCTTTAACAATACTCTTCAAAATCTGAATCTCCATCTCTATTCGCAACTTATTTGCGGCTACTCGAAATTTTAGAGTTCCTGGGTTTCTTCACAGTGAAAAGTAGAGTGAAAACATTCACTCTACTTTTCCGAGAATTAAAGAAACAAAATGGGTGTTTTAAACAAATATTGAGATTATGTTGAAGATAAAGTATTGTTTAAGGTTTCTGCAAGAAAAATCGCGTGCTAATGAGAAATTAGCCGTGATTTTGGTGTCGTTGGATAAAAATGTATAAAAAAGATGAAATTTCGTTGATTTTTATACATTTCACGCAAATGGTTTTCATTTTTCATGCTATTTGGAAGTCTTTGGATTTCAAAAGTTCGTTATATGAAAAGAAATTCGTGGACAATTTGTCACGATTGGGAACTTATTTAATTGTGCCGGTTCGTTATGTTGACATTCTATGCATCAACATTAATAGACTTATATTCCTAAAAAATACAGGAACGACAAAGAATAATCGAAATAATTTAATAATTTTCCGGGTTGTAAATATACTTTCCTGTTTTTCAGGCTAATTTGGAGCAATAACTTGTTTAACTTTTGATATGTTGCGAACTAGGATGGGAATAATTTCACTCGCAATATATATAGATTAGGCAACAGCATGAAATTTGCGAAATTGGAGTGAATTTTCACGCCGCCCATATGCTAGTATTATTGGTCCAGCGAAGAAGATCGATGAGTCCTGTTGACGTGCATATAGCATTCACGATTACAGAATCAAGAGAGAGCGAGAGGAAGGGAGAGTCAATGAGAGGACAGCCTGGAGAGATTAGTCGCATCTGCCCGTATCTATATATATCTAAGCATCCAATATCTCGAGTTTGTGAAGCGGTTTAGAGCTCGAAAACCACATACGTACGAGCTTTATGCAACTGACGGGAACGTGTGATCGAGAATACATCGTCGAACTTAGAAAATATATCAACCACACAATAATGATGTCGGCTTTCCGCGCACGTATGTAACAAACCCGCGGACCTCTCTCATTCTTCCTCATCGATCATCAACCAGTTATTATTTAAGCCGCAACGTGACGTCATTAATGTCTCGTTAGGACGGGAGAGACGGTGGAGCAAACGGATGTTTTTTCAAGGGTTGTCTCTATTCCCGAGTTACGTCATCCCTAACAGACAGAAATTTTACCTCAGACTGGTCCATAAGACATGTGCCTTTTTGAAGGAAGGCTCTGTGTCGCCCGAGAGAAAGAGTGAGAGAGAAAAGAGACTGAATTAATATATAAAATACTTCGCAAAGAAAATATACGTGGCTGGGATTTCGAAAAAACTCGTAAAGGAACAATTTGGCAGAATATGGTTCGGTGCATAACCGACCAACATTGTAAAGGTTCGAAGTGACAATGATGCATCGATTCTCATATTTTCCCACTGATGACCGAACCAAAGTGTACAGAATATTAGGGCTTGGGAAAAGAATCAGATTTTTGCGTGACATTGAATACTTCATCCCTTTTTTTCTCCATTTAAAACCACACAGCAATATTCTATATTCATGAAATACAAGTTCCCTTGCAACCAAAGACATATCATGTTGATAATTATTTAAAAATTGTATAATAATTATTCTATCAATTCTTATAAATCTACCTTTTCGAATAATTGTCTATCAGAAAACGTAAGAAATTTAATAGACAAATGTTACTATCGATGCGATCGTTGGAAAATAATATTCAGCTCAATATTTGCTCAGATTTTTTTTTTTTTATTGCAACACACGAATGAATTTTTGCAAAATTCTTAAAGCAATTGTTTATTCAACGAAGAAGAATAAAGTCTTAAACAATAAAAACATTAGCAAGACCGATACATCACAGTTGTACTACAATAGCATTCTATGTATTACAATGTCCATGTATTAAGCCAGGTTACATCATGAGTTCATATGATGGAAGGACTTCACAACAAAGGCCGACAAATTTGAAGGTTGTGAGGAAAGGAGAGCAGTATAATTCATTTTCGGTAGAGTGCCAAAAATGTCTCGCTCTATCTTTCCTTCTCTCTCATAATTCTAGGGACATACGAATTAGAGAATAAAAGGTGAGACAGCTAAACACCCCTCCATATCAAGATTGACTTTCTCACTTTTGAAATCGGTCCTTCATCCCGTTTCTCTTTTCTCTTCAATTGCTATTGTCCGCGTTCAATAATACGAGAAAGAAGATCCGGTAAGGATGAGGACAGTCGAGAGAGTGCATTTTTGACAGAGTGTATGGTACTCGCCCGTGCCACACAGCCACATTTGTAGAATGAATGCCGCATCACTGAGTCCGGCAGCTTTTCTATCCTCTTTTGCTACACCACATCCTTGTCACCGGGTTCCCCTTTCAATTGGGATACCCCAATATAACGCTCGAATGCGTTCACATCTTTTGCTCTTTCATTCTGTATGCTTTGCTCAGAACATTATACTCTCAATGTATATATAAGACTATATACTGCTTGCACTGTTGCAGTAGACCGATGACTGATTGGCTCAAAAATAATATTCGTTTCGACTCTAGCTAGTAATTTCTGTCACGCAGTTTTTTTTTTTGTCGGTTTTTACCGCGATGACAATGAAAAGGGTGTAAGTCAAGAAATTTGCAATGGAAGACTAAAATTTACGTGGATTTTAGTTTTCTTTTGTTCAAGTCGTGCATATAAATGACGATAAGTAATCGTCAATATTTAAAAAATGATATAATGCTCTTGTTCAGACTTCACTTTGATGAATTTTCAATGAAGATTTTTGAGGGATTCAAAAAGTGGTTTCTTTTAACATACTTTTGTTCATCGTGTGATTCAGACTTCTTTAGATTGGGTCTTTGATGTCATATGGAAATACACATATATAATACCTGTCTACGAATTCGTCATAGTTTGGCCGCTCAGTATCAGACCATGATCAGATTGCGTAAAGGACTACCCCCATAAAACGTCTGATCCGGTCGTAATCAAGCCTTCGTTCAATAATAACTGAAAAATCGAGCTGACTCGAATATACAAGAAAACTTACGAGGATCATGACTTGTGGAGTCAAATATACTATTTTTCTCACTCGTACCTTGACTCTCTCACATTTCGTATATCGTCTCTTTTAAGCAACCGGTGCAGCAGCTGTCAGTTTGCCCATCTCAAGCACGGCTCGAGTCCCTGTTACTATTTCACACTCTCCTCGTCTCATTTTTCTGTCCTTCTTTTTTTCCCTGCATACATATATACGGACCCTCTAAAGATCTCTCATCTCTCAGTGGTCCTTTTAGCATAACTTTAGTGTGTATCCACATACATTCACGAAGTCAAAGAAGAGACGTTGACAATGGTAACGCTGTCGTATTCTGATGGTATTAGCGTTAAATTTGGGGCTTCCGAAACGTTTTAATAGCATAATACGACGTGGAGTCGAGGATTTGTCTGATGAACAGTTGAGCTACTGTTGAACCGGCTACTGTTGACTTTTCTGTGCTACATGAATTGTGTAGCAAAAAATAGGAGAAAAGTCAGAGTGAAGGTAAAAATATTCCGAGTCAAAAGTAAGTCGTGGGTCATTCGATCACCGAATGACAATTCCGTATGAATATTTGCTTCGAAATAAACATTGGTTAAATTTAATGATACTAAAATTGAAGCCCGTGAATAATTTTGTAAATGACAATTAAAGAGAACAGAAAAAAATCAATTATTTACTTGGCGGACCGAAAAATGACTTACATTGAACTGTAGACAAATGGATTGGGTCTAGAATGGTTTAACAGCTATTTGGGTATAATAAACTTTGCAGTATCTGCCAGGCGTGCGAATTGACACGTTTCGTACGACCTATTAGCAGAGAATCTATATGTATACACATACACAATTTGTATTGAACGTGGGGTAAGCGCGCGTTGCATTTGGATTATCCACGCCCGACTAACTGCATACCTAATCCAATTCGTAATAATAGTTTTGTCGTGCGTGTGACGATCTGCTTTCCGATTCCCCTCTTATTCCATATGTATAAAACGTTGAGTAGCGAATGCAAGAAAAGCGCAATCGTGCACCAAATATACGAACAATATCAAAAACTATACCATATATACGTGACTTAAACATTATACTATATATATAAAAGGTACGATCTAGTACCCTCAAAATGGTGAGGAGCGAATACTCTTCTTGCAGGACTCTATTCTTTACCTGCCAGTTCGTCGTTAATAAAGTTTGATGTTGCGGAAAATTAGGTCTCAATTATCCGTTCATCCGACGTTCGAAGGGGAAACTTTTATTCGTATATACATTATATATATATACATATATACGATGGCAGTTCTCGTCTTGCTCACTTTCATTATTATCATCCCCCGGGGCCTACCTATAAAGAGACTTTTCGACCGACAATGAGCCTCGGGTGGAAACGACCAGCCTTAATATGCTATATATATATATACATGACATATGTACTTAACGCAGCACAGCGTGAACGTAGAAAAATTTCACGAGTGTCAAAAAGTCACGTTGCTCATCCCCCTTGCCTGTTTTGGCGTTCTGTTTCCTCGAACGCGTACATAGTCCGAAATTTCCAAAGAAAGAGTACGTATTCTCGCGCGTTACACACGTTTCCGGTTCATTCGACACAGCAATGAACCTCCATTGTGAATTAAAACTAATACCCAACGATAATATATTATCGAACAATATATCATCCTAATATATAATAAATAATATGCTAATGGAAAAGTAGACCACAATGTTGATTTCCATATGAATTATCGCGTGTGTGTAAGTAAATGGATAAGGTGATAAGTAAATGGTTACAAATGGGACGTCATGATATATTTCGCACTGAAACTAAATGTCTTGGTTGAATTAGATTATTGTAGGTTAGTGGTAAGAAAAGGAAAATATATTCGAATTATAGGAGCAAATGAAATCGTGCTCAGAGCTAACGAGAATAGCAAACAACTTGTTTTTTCGTCTCTTCTCCCAACTCTCTATCTTTCCTCTCTTAGTAGTTTCTATTCCTCTATATATGCACATGCGCGCGCGTGTGTGTGTCTCTCCCCGTATTAGAGAAACGGGGTTGAAACGTATTGAGGCTGGAGTACAACCTAGAGAGGGTAAGAGAGGATCGAGTCTCTGGTTTCCTACTCTCCAAAGGGGCCGCTAAGTTATAGTAGTTACGGAAGACAATGCATATAACTGTATATCTGTATGTCCACGTAGCATTGTAGCATATATGTGATTCTACTTGCAAGGATATCTAGTGCAAGGTGTCCGGCGTATTGTTAGCGACACATTGAGGGCGAGGGAAATAGTTTGAAACGGTACGAGAGAGCAAGAGAGAGCGAGAGTGAGCAAGAGAGATAGAGAGGAGGGGTTTACTTAATCTGGACGCATGTAGTAAATACCTGAGAGCCTAGTCTGGGAATCCCATTGGTAATCGGTGTACAACTCGGTATCGAATTTATAGTTATATGATAAGACATGATAAGAGATATTTCGTATATTAAGATATACGAGGATCGTGAAAAGAAGAACTCGTGTGGCAACCGCAGTTCGTCAGAAATGTTAGAAACTCAAGAAATCTTGAATGATCATAAAATAGTCTAGTCTAGTCTAGTCTGAGAGAAAAAATTCATTCAAATTTTACTTGTTGAGTATTTTAAAAAAAGTCTTAGAAAAGTTAGGTGCTAAGCGAATTGACGAGGCGTCGTGGATTAGAACGCATGATAATCGTTCAGTTTCAAGTGTCATGATAAAATCATCGGAGCTTTCATAATGTATTTAGCCAACAGTGAGTAATTTCGTGATGGTGCACATGAAACACCACTGCGAGGGAGGATATCTTTTTAAAAGTAGATCGCCCCTCAGCGGGGAAGAAAATATCTACTAACTTGGATGAGGGTCTTGGTGGAGAACAATACTGATAAAGTAGTGGTAACGTTAGTAGTAAAGTATTGTATAAAGTGTCTGGCAGCGTCCAGTGCCAGCAGGAGGATATATAAGACACACGCGAGTATAGAATTCGCAGAGTATGGAGTATGTATTCGTAGGCGTTTTGGCGAGTGGTGCTGATGGTCAGCTGAGAGTTCCGGCTTGTTGGCGGCGTGGAATGGGGGAATGAAGGAGAGATGGAGAACAAACTCGGTCCAGCGAGAGAATCTCCGGTTCGATGTGACCGTGTAGGTATATTATGGAGGATAAAATAAGAAGAGGAAAATGAGAGAGTAAGAGGAGACTGAGAAAGATGATGAGGACGGTGAAGCAGTGGGATGAAGAAGGGAAGAAAGGGGACAAAAGAGATGAGAAGAAAACGAGGATGTTGAAGAGAAAGAGGACGGAACCAGTAGCAGTCGGTCTGCTATGAGCGTGGAGCTCGGAATTGTCCTGTGTTAGACACTCCAATATATACACACATATTAGTACGTCTCTATATATAAAGCAAGAGAGAAAAAGAGGGAGGAGGGAGAGGAAGACGGAGAAAGAGAGAACCACTGCGCCCTAGCCTCTTGTTTTATTCAGTCGGGATCATAAATTACGAGTTTAAACACACAATGAAAGACGCTTAACAAGAAGCTAACGCGAGATTGAGAGGCCCCGCCCTCCTCGCGTGTATCCACGATCACCAGGAAAGGCTCTTCCGCTATAGCGTTTCACTACGACCAATGAGAAATTCGGAACCGCCTACTAACCCCCTTAATGCTCCGAACTCGAACGGGACAAATACTGTGTATTCTCTCGCTCCCACTCCACCACTCACTATTCTCCTATCGGAGCTGGTCTTCTTGCGGAAGTGCCATGCGATGAGAGAAAGAGTGAGCGCGAGGACGATTGAGGGGCGGGAAGAAGGGGAATGAAAAAGGACAGAGATACGAGGGATGCTGGGGAGCAAACGTGCCGCCGGATCATCGTAGACCAACGAACGCCTCGTCAGAAGTGTACGACAGTCGATGCAACCCCCGTGCGAGTCGGACCCGCATTTCGCTCGATCACATCCACGCATTTCCTTCGGGAGTGTGCTCGAATGTTGCGCGATTAAATGAACCAAGAAATTTTGTCGACTTACTTTATAAACTCAAACGAATAAAAGATAAAAAGTGCCAATTGACTTGACGTTATACAAGTAAATGTAACTTCCTGCATTCTGTTAAACTGTCTTTCTTTCGTAATTTGAAAATAGTGTGCGCTATGATAAATTCCTTCCTACCAAAGCTTGGTCAGTTGGAAACGTACAGTGCTTAGTTTTGGTTTCAGGATATAGTTTTAAATCGTAAAGTGACATAGTGACGTAAACTTTAACCATGGAGCTGGATTTGTAAATTATCTGGTTGATTTATTTCACGAGATACTCAATATATAAGTGTAGTGCAACGGAACAATAAACGAATGTGTTAACAACGATGAGACGAGTGATGGATTTTTATTAAAACAAAGACTTCGTAAACAGTGGACGTGAGTCAAAGTTTCCCGCGAGTTTGACCGCTTGGAAAAAAAAGCCACACGAGGGTACTATTATGCGCGGTTCGCGATGGTTTGCTCCGTGACCAATGTAGCAAAGACACTGTGCAGTGAAAAAAGTGGCAACAATAGTAGCCCAACAAGTCTTGACGAACCTAACGTAAACAACGGCATACTGAATTTGGAAACGACTCATCGACGTTCAATAGAGGCAATTATTGATTTCAACAATTCTCATAATCATCAGAATAACAATCATCATCATCATCATCACCATCATCATCATTCGCATCACAGTACGTCGTACAACAGACTGAGGACTAGACGTTCAAGCAGCAGCAATAGCGTAAGCAGCAACGACGAGTCGCAGCAGACGAGTTTAACGCGACATCCACACGTTATTGATACACTGATAAGCGATAGGATGTCGTCGCTGAGCGACGCTCATCGACGAAGCAGTAATAACAGTGCCGGAAATCATCTCGTTGATCCCGGCGAGCGGAGTTCCTCGGCTGGCTCATCGTTGGGCTCGTGTTCTCCACCACCGGCTTCAAGTCAATCACCACCTCCTCCTCGACCAGCTTGGCTTCATGATTTTCATGCAGCTGCGTCACCCCATGTCTTGCAATTTTTAAATCTAAGCGCTGCAGGTGGTGGAATGCTCGGCAGTCAACCACTAGCTGCGCTTCATTCGATGGCCGAACGTAGTCATCATCAACAACAGCAACATCAAGCAGCGCAACAAGCCGTTGCTCAACAACAAGCACACGCCGTTCAACTTCATCAGCAACAACAGCAACAAGCTGCCGCTGCCGCTCATCTCACGGGATTAGTTGGTGGAGGTGCTACCCTTGGTAGCACCCAACCACAAGGACAATCATCGCCAACCGGTAGTGGAAAACATAGTCCGGCTACATCCATTACATCCGTCGGTAGCAATCCTCATGGAATTGATAACATTCTTTCGAGGCCCGTCGCCACTGTAAACAATCATCCTCAGGTCCCCGTCTCTGCTACTCATGGATTACCACCCGCGCCTCATCCTCAACATCTCGCAGCACCGAGATATGCTATGCACGCTGGTTTTACGGCATCAGCAGGTTTGTAGTTTTTCTTTTTACTAAAGTTAATCTATTCGGAATATACATTGCTACAGTTACCAATGATCCCGATTTCTAAGAAATATTTCATTTGTCCACTATATATCTTAGCCAACAGCTAAATATCGACTAAACTTTTGTATATTAGTGACGAGGTTGAACTGACGATCGAAAACCTTCAAAAAAATAGAGAATGATATTGAAATACGTTGTAACATAACCTACAAATTCCCGATAGTTATTCCCGATAGCTGGGGAAAAATGGGTAAATCATTTTAATCAAAAGGAAGAATTAAGAACACGATTTTCAATGTCGGTTTAATAATTCGTAACGTCTTGATCGGAGAATCAATTTATATCCTAGCATTCTCCGATATTAAATCGATGCAGGGCTCCATGTCAGTTATAGGGGTTACGGTTTCAGAATATTCGGTTGTAGAAACAAGAGTTCGCATGAACGACGAGTAAAAACGAACGGAATCACGTACGTATTCTCGTGACAAAGAGAGAAAGAAAGAGATTCAATATACACCAGACATCGAAACCATGATGGGTTTTTTGTCTAAATTGTTAGATTTGAAATTTTACGCTCCCAGTTGAACGAGAACGGAATTCACCGAGATTCTCCGTTATAATAGAGGTCGTGGTTTCGATATGAGACGTGTTTACGTGCCAGATTTTTTTAGCAAGTATTCTTGATCCGTCGGATATTTTGGCTTGAAATTCTAACATATTGTGTTAACACTCCGATAGTGTCGATATATATTAAGATATAAAAAGCTGCATGAAGTTTCTTATACAATCCTGAATCGAAAATCCAGTATTCCTGTATGACTTACGAAATTACAGGAATCGGTCAATTTCAACAAAGAACGGAGCCTCGTCATCCTGCGGTTTATTGGCCAGGACTTCAAGGATTGGTCAGCGATCCGTTAGCATGGCGAGCTAGACTACATTCGTGTGAGTATACATTATTCAAATTATCCTCATATTGATAAACATTTGGAAGCTTCGTTTAATGTAAGATTATTAAATACTAATTGACCAGCTAGCATCATCGTAAATCCAGATAAAATTCCGCTAATGCAACTGTCAAAAGCACCTGATTGACCAATAACCAAGAAATATAATTTAATCAATGTCATTCTAAGATACTTTTCAATTAATTTATGTCAAATGGTATTTCATTCGTGATTGATAAAGGATGCTCGTCTATTACAACGTTCGTTAGACATACGTACACATAATTTCGATGGGTTACACCGGCTGTGTGCGACCCTTTTGGAACCATGATATCATGTATTCAATATCATGAGAGAAACCTACAGAGAAAGAGAGGGAGAGAGACCTGATTTTCCCTTTTCCCAGCCTACGTATCACGAATTCTCTCGGGTTTGTAGCACACCCGACGGTCTTTTCCCTTACGCAACAGACGGAAGCACGGAATATGGTATAGGTCTCGGTCCTACCTCTTAAGTGGCTTTCCACACTCGTGCGAATAACTGTACACGCAGAAATGCTGTATGAAAACGCGTGTGCTGCGCGAAGGGAAATTTCGGTCATGGGGAATATCGTAACCAAAGCCTTTGGACCACCAACTTGTTATACTCGGCAACCGCAACCCCCGACAAAGGGTTGGAGGTTTATCTCTACCGAATATTCGGGACATCTCGTCTACATAATTTCAAGGATTTTATGGAACACGTTGGTTGACTTTGAAAAATGAAGATTACATTCGTGTTGCCTGAAAAACCATTATTTTTCAAGATGAAATACTTGAGAAAACCTTAAAGTCAAGTTTCAGCAATCTGAAAAACTTGTCATGATTTCTACATGATTTATGATCGCTAAGATGTGAGAAGAGCCTTGGAATTCCAATGTGTTTTAAAATTGCATCTACGATGGGATTCGTTTTCATATGTTTCTCAATTATTATTTTCCAAGATAATTGTTTCGTAGAGATTTTTTTTTTAACGCCACTTTAAGAATGTTTTTACTTGTTTGTGCAGCTGGGTTTTGTTGTATGAGCAATATTTTTGACGTGTCAACTATCCATAACAACGGTTTGTCCCCGATCGTCGTACAATATTTTATAGTAAGTTTATGTGTATTTCGACGCAGAAAGTAAAAGAAAACAAGAGAGAGAGAGAGAGCGGGAGATAGAGCGAAAGGCGAATTGGAGTATTCGCTTGTTGGATCGGTACTAAGAGGGCCTTTTCCTCTCGTCATGAAGCACGAACAAACGATCGCCACGGGAGTAACACCGACCCTCTATTTATGCCCTTGGCGCCCGCCAATCCTCGATAAAAACAGCCCTCGAACGGTTTTCACGCTTTGGTACTACCCCATAACGTTATGAAAGTCATATATCCATAGTACGAAGCTCGATACTCAAAGTTTTTCCTTTCCACGTATACAGTAAACGTTCTTATATCTTTTCCTCGTTGGTACATAGCACTCGAGACTAGAAGATTCTCATTCATTTTCCTTGGTCATCCAGGGACTTGGCTGTCTATGTGTATAGAGCGCATACGTAGGACAGAAAATTCGATGAAATCAGCTCAACATTGAAACTTGCTGACTTCGTCATTCCCGGAGTCTTCATATTTCCGATATGTGTTTCTCATTTATGTCAGGGAATATCTTCTGGCCGACGTGATCTATATTTTATCACGAAAAATTCTTCAAGGATGTTTAAAAAAAATCTATTTTATGATCGTCACGTAATGCCCATGATCGGGCTCGAGTCATAGGTAAATTTATTCACGATCTTTTATGCTGCATGATAATGCATTTAATCTTAAATTAAAACTCTTTTCCGACAACGGGCACAATCTCCAAGATGAAAAAATATACAGTTCAAAGATTTCAAACCCCGTACAATCCCGAGCAATTGAAGAGGAACGCGAGCAAATGATCACAATAAATAATACCGTCCGATGAGTTCATATTTTTTGGATCGATTCAATATGGCAATTACAAAACGTATTAAAAAGAGCACGTGCCAATTGAAACTGATTAAAAATATGGATGGAAATGAGATCGATCAACTATTTTGCGGAAACTTGTTCGGGCGAGCAAATGTTGAGTACAATGAGCTGTACCGCGGATTAATAAACGAGTGATAGAGTGCAACCCTGTCTCTTTTCTCTCTCTCTATTTACCCTTTTTGCCATCTTTCTCATTAGTTAATTCTACCAGTAAGGAGAATATCGTACTCGTCGCAGATGTGTACTCGACCTTTTCTCATACACAAAGAGATATGTATGCATGCGAAGAAGTAACCATTCTGTGTTCTATACATTATCATATGGTATAATATACATGTGGATGCAAGGCAAACCCAAGGAGTCTCTCGGTAGTATGAAATACCCGCTGTTGAGCTAGCTGGACCAAAAATGAATATATATCGGACGCAGAGAAGCGAGAGTTTTCGTTCTATTTCGCTTATAATAACGTATCCGGGTAGATATAGAATATTTCATACATATTATATACATATAAGGTAGAGAAAAGAGAAGGAGTGAGAAGGAGGGGAGAAAAGAGAGAGATGGTGGAATGTGGTAAGCAGCTCGTTAGAACCCTCTCTGCCGACTGGCCATTATTGCCTCGTTCCGTATTCCGTTACAAATTGCTTTATTAAATTAAAGTCCCGCAGGCCTTTCCTTACCACACACCTCGCCCCCTCCTCCCTTCCCCCCGTTCGCGGATACTTGCTTCTCATTCACTCACGCTCTTTCTCTTTCCCCCGATTCCTCTCTTTCCATATGATCCTCCATACGAAAACTCTCCATATACTAATACTCTGGGGTGGTCCTTATTCTTGTCTCTCTCATCTCTCTCGCTCGCTTATAGAGCGAGCGAGACTACACCAGAGACCCCTTGTCCACACATACGCCATTAAACAGAGTAGCAGCCAATGTCCAGCAGCCAAAAGAGCTGTATACAGTACGTATAACACAGCAATATAACAGCCAGGCAACTCTTAATTGATGATGCGAGAGGGCAAATAATACGAGCCAACTTTTTTTTATTATCATCCTACGATTAATTAACATGTGACACTCAAGGCTATTATACGATCTCTTAATTGATATCTAAGAGAAATTGATATAATCAATTTTTTAATGTTTCTTTGATATTCGATTTCTCGTATTATATTGAAAAAATATATATATATCTCTCTCTCTCAATCAATCAAAAAACTCTCTATCAATATAATAATCTTAGAGGGCATGCATATTTCGGACTTATTCTAATTGCAACAATTTTGTTGAAACTGCCCAGCTATTATCTTATTGTCTTTCGTCCAGTAGAATTTTAATTATTTTCTATACATAACATAAACGCGAGTCTTTGAACGTGTATATATGTATATATTTACATGTGCGGTAGTATAACAAACGATGCAACGACTAAATCCTTCGAACGTTTTGCCCAGAGCGAGAGTTCATGAGCGTAAATTGCAAAAGCACACTCGAAACGTGGTGTAGCTCACACGCGTGGCCGCTAGGGTACCCGCAAATTGCGGAAATAAATGTAGTGCACCGGTGAATACATTATAGTACGGTAGAGAAATACATTATGTGTATAGTTGTTTATATAGGTGTATAGAATGATATACATATGTATATACGATGAAGAAACAAGAGGGGACTTTAATTTACAGTATAGAGAACTTGGTAGCAATTCCGCGGGGTTAAAAGCATTATATAGTACAAATTTGCGTATATACATAAATGAGTATACACTAATATCTATTACGTTATTCACCGTGAAAGTGTGCGCAATCTCATCGCGACCCTGTGGGAACAGAGAAAAGGGGTTATAATATTTTCGCGAGAAAGAAAGTTAAAAAATTCTGGAATGAACGAATTTTTCATAACGGCTATAGATGCGCGTGCGTTCATCCAGAGATCTCATACTCTCTTACTCGCGAAGCTCTTTTACCCTCGAACATGGAGCGAGCTAACATAATTACGTTACAAGGATTTTACGGCGACTCTTTCTCTTTGCTCTTCTCTGTTCTCTCATTTATATGTGTATATAATGTATATATATATCTATATATGTATAAACATATTATCTCTTTTGCTGTACTACTCTCCAACCCCTTGCACTCTATCGCCAACGAAAGCACAGATAGCAACCCTTTTTTCCCGGGCGCTCAAGTGCCGGCTGGTCATAATTACGTTTCTTCTTCTTCATTTACCTTTTTTTTTTTTTTTTTTTTTTTAATTGAACACGGAAAAATCCCGTGAAGCCTCTTTTTCCTTCGCTATTTTTTCGGGGGGGCAAGATTTCGTCTTTAATGGCCTTCCTCTTCTCTCTCTCTCTCCCTTTCTCTCGTTGAATCTCCATATTTTACCCTGATTATTCGCAAAGAGATGAAAATTTGTCGTTTTTCTTTTGTCTGATGTGCGAATATATTTCTTCCTTCTTATTTTTTATTCAATATATATCTGAGTAATTTGATTTTCATGAAATATTACGTTACAGTGTCACAGCAGCTTGGATGTCAACAAGCCATGACCGGTTCCGGTGGCGGTGGTGGACCCGGTGATCACGAGGGTGGTAAGAAAAAGCACACAAGACCAACGTTCAGCGGACAACAAATATTCGCTCTCGAGAAGACTTTCGAACAAACCAAGTACCTCGCAGGACCGGAGCGTGCGAAACTTGCTTATGCACTCGGAATGTCCGAATCTCAAGTCAAGGTAAGAAGAAATACATTTCTTTTTTACTTTTATTTTGTTCTTTTGAAAAAATTACCAAAAAATTTTGTCATCCCATTTAATAAATTTTCATTTCGAGCGAAACGTATACATAACACATTTCCACCAGTTATACTTATCTAATTTCTACTTCAAATTTTCTATTTAAAGAAACAAAAACTTTCCACCCCAAATGAGTGGCCTCCGGTTGCATTCACGTATGTTTTGTTGGATTAAAATTAATTATTCGATTATTCGAAAAGAAATAAAATGTTGACAATTCATGCTCCGAAAGCCAGAGACTCTGTAAATATTGATTCTCGTTATTTGCAAAATATACACGCTCTGTTTGTGAGTGTATAACAATTGATCTATTTTCTCGATCGAGTTTGTCCAGTATCTCTTAGAGAAATATATTTCTCTTGATATATCCAAAGTGTGTCTATAGTAAGAGTTGATGAGAAACAGATGAAACCGCGTTATGTGTACAGTAAAAGTATAAGAGTAGCTAAAAAGTAAAAGGGGTTAATCCGAAAGGCTCGACACGTGTATATGTGACATAAATAACGCCATTTTCTTTCTCAATCGAGGGAAAGTCTATATAGAAATATTTCGCTAACTTTTGTGCCTGGCGAGGCTGGGTTTCCATCTGGAAGCTCCAACCCCTCGAAGCCCTCGCAACTCGAACGTAGCGCCCTCTCTGTGGTTTACCTCCCGCCCTTGATACTCGTATAACGCGAAAAAAGAGATAGAATATCGCGGTGATGCTTCTGAAGCACCAATACAGCATCGCCATCGGACATACGTGTGTTTATATATATATAGATAGCGCAAAACTCTCCGCAGTCTCTCTTGTATGAAAGAAGAGGGGAAAAACGGTGGTGACGTCGATGTAGCGCTGTCATTGGCTCGTTCCACGCGGCCATATTTACATTTTTATTGAAAGCTACAAGTCTTTTTCTCTTGCTCGCTCTCTCTCTCGCTTTTCCTCTCTGGAGCCGTTCACCGGTGAATGATGGCCAGGGGGATGTGCGAACCAGGATACGCGAACGAGTGAGAGAGAAACCTGCGGAGGATTTTTGTTTCAGGTTGAAAATACGACCCAAAGAGAGGGAAAAATTCGGAACTCTTGGAGTACAAGAGAGCGAATCAAAGAGAGAAAGAGAGAGAAAGAGGAAGAAACAAGCTTTGATGGATACAGAAACTGAAAGAGTGAGAGAGAGAGAGTGAGAGACAGATATTTATATACATTGACAGCTTCCAAACAAAAAGACGTAACATCCACGATTTGACACGTAAAATGATATGGTCTATGCCTCTCTCGGCCTTAATGTCAGAGATGTACGTGTATACAGACATAAATAGAGTGAGAAAGAGGGATTTCTGAAGTGTGGGAGGGTCTCGGGTTTCAATTACCTCGGATTTTCTCGGGAAACTGCGATTCGCCTTTCACCGAGCCCCACTCATATTTATATATTTATATTTCTATGTGTGTGTGTATAAACTTGTTTTAAAGCATATCGTCGTCATTCTGAACAGCGGCAAGGTACGACACAGAAAACTCGTCTCGAAAGATTGCTTTTCGAATAGTCGAGCCGAGGAAGTAAAAAGAATAATGCCATAGGATTTAAAATATTTGGCAATTTTTATTGCATTGATAAAGTTCCCTGTCTACACATGCAAAAAATATTTCATATTTATTTAATTACTAACTATTTGGAAAAATACAGAGGCGAGGAACTAATTGCAAATCCAAACAGTTGTTGACACAGCATTATAATAAAAGTGTAGTTATAATGTTAGAATTTATAATAATTTATTACAAGTTATAATGACAGAATTTTAGATGTCACGTTGATTATCACTTTTCATTTTGAAATTATGAAACTACGATAACGACATGACGCTCGTTACGTAATTTCGTCTCGAAAGAAAAACTTAGCCAAACTTATTAATCATCGACCCCAGACAAAAAAATTGATTTGGAAAAACAACCGTGAAAATGCTCAATCACTCGTAAACGAAGAGAGTTTAGAAGAGTCCACATCGACATGAGGTATTAACGATTCCCTTCGGTAAGGATGGTGATGGGGGGGGGGGGGGGGGTGGTCGCTTATTCCCCCTCGATTACATTCTAATGGGGTTCTCGTTGGGGAATAATCGAAGGGCAAATTCCTGAGTTAAATAGCGTGACACCCCGAGGGAGTTTTCACTCGACGAAACTTCGTTTACTCTTCTCTCTGACAGACAAACGTGTTACAATATTTGTCGAATAGTCCCACATCATTTTCGACGTTTATATTAATTCTACATATTCGAAACAATATTACATTAATTTGATTTATTCCACAACACTAACGAAGCTTTGAAAATAAGAAGAAAAATAATTGCCAACAATATTAATGTAACAACTTTAAGCCAAAATTATAATTGTTGTCAAAAGCTTTTTTCATAATAAACACAATTATTTTATAAATAGCAATAATAATCAAACCCTCTGTATCATTAATTAATGTTCTTTTATAATAGAACAAAAGGTTTGAAAAGAAATAAAATATTTAAGGATTATATTTACATTTGAACTTTAAAAGTCTTTAAAAAAAAAAATTCTCATTGAGGGCGTTTAAGTATTTGTTCAACTCTCTTGACTAATAAATTCAATTGAATTTACAATTCAATATGTTATTTTTATTTTACTTAAAACACAGAAGTTAACTCAACAGTAAAAATTGATATTTACACAGAATAGATGGACCATCGAACATTCTCCCAATTATTAAACACGGTTAAACACCTGCTCCCACGTATTGCTAATTTTTTGGCTACAATTGTACGACTCCCTACTCCAATCCCCGTAACTAACGTGACCCCCTGATGCAGACGTCTCCAAGCTGCTGACGTAAGCAACATTATAATGTTTGAACGTATTAAAAAAAAAAATCGTTTTCATTAATCTGATAAGAACGAAAGAGTTTGCGAGGAATTGAGATGACGACCCCACGTGGAGGCAGATCGAGGGTGTGTGTACGGGTAGTTGTTTACGGCGGGGTAATCTGCTCGTCGACGTATATACCAATATCGATGACGTCAATTAGTACGAGCGAGGGCTCGTTTCAGGTTTTCCACAGGGAGTGAGAAAGAGAGTGTAAGAGAGGGAACGCGCGGAAGGGAGGAAATAACAGTAGTGAAGTGGTGCTCCAACGTTAATATCAAGTGTTAGCAATCAAAAGGGCATCATGCACATGACTTCTCCTGTTAAATCTCATCCGGTAGAGCCTTACGTATTTAATCGATAGTTATATACGTATAGATCGACCTGATAGCGAACAAACGGACGTAAATCAGACAATTTGATGTGTAAAGTTGTAGGCGTTGTGCCCTTTCGTTAGCTGACGAGGGATATGTGTATGGATATAGAAATATGGCAACCCTTGAAATAGCACCGGTAGCAAACTATATGCTATAGCAAAGCAACGTGGCAGCATTCGCTAGCTGCTCTCGAACCATGTATCATCATGGTGGTATACTGTACGGGCAATGGCATGGCACGGCGTGCGGCGTGATAAATCACGCCAACAGGCGGTGTTCGCCCTTCATTCACCTCCTCCCACACACACGCACATATCTCTCTAAACGCGCCGTTACAACACGCACTTTAATTCGCTATATATATATATTATTTCTCTGTCTTTCTCTCTATGCACAATTCTACAATTGTTATACGTATATGAAAGCGTATACAAATTTCTCTACATGCAGTCCCTTATTATGAACTCTAATAGGATTAGGAGACCCGGTAACCAGATAGGACTTGAAACCTCAGTGGAATAGCTTTTTCTTTACAAAACACCATTTTTAATTAAATTTTTATAGTCACAGTTCTATTTTTATGATCAGCAAATTTTCATCAATAGCTCAACCTGATGATCAAAGAATAAAAATTGAATTAAACACGATTAACAAAATAATATTGTATAATAACGAGATTTCCATCATTCCAACAGCAATATGATTGAAATGTCAGCAAAATATAATGTGAAAAAGACAAAAATTTCTTTATTATTCAATGATATATGGTTGACCGTATTCAACAAAATAATTAACCTTTTTCAACGAAATTTCGTTGGCATAGACATTCTCGAAGAGCTTTGACAGAATCTTTGCACATTTTGCAGAGAAAACGAATGAATTCACAATGAAACTAACACTGATTTGAGTATTTCATTCTTATTGCAAAATAAATATTATCTATTTTTTGACCGAGGTCGGATATTTCGTAGTTTATTCCCCTAAAGATCTTTCATTTTAGCGATTTACTACGGACTTATATGCATGACCAAAAATTAAATGCAAAGAATTCATATCGCAGCGTTTATTGATTCCAAGAGACGATATTGCAAAACAATTTTCCTTACATTCGACAATAAATCAGTCATATAAAAATGTACGAATGCCCGTTACATCTTGAAAGATTTATGATAAAGAATATTTAATTGTTTGTCGATAATATATTGCATCATGAGGTGGGAGGGGCGGGGGGGGAGTGGGCAGGTAGTTGAAGAGAAGAAAACAGAAGAGCCAGACGGCCGATAAAATTTTCTTGGTGCTAAATTTGATTCAGGAATAAAAATGGAATATTGGGGCAGCGGGGGGATGAAAAAAGTAAGGGATAACACGAATCGGTGAAGCCATTTGATCTCAAAGTAGCCGCTTTCTGCTCGAGTTCCGACGGCTTCCGATAACCGAGGGCGAGAAACACGTTTGCGTATAACAGAGAATACGGGGATGTGAAGGACCAAAGGAAGGGAGAGACGGAAGAGAGTAGACACGAGGTATGAAACATATCGATATGGGGAGCCGATGCACGAGAACGGAATACAGAGGAGCGCATTATCGAGAGACCTCGGAGATCCTTGAGCGTTCCGACCATCTCTTTCCACTATGTCCATATATATCCCTAAACGCGTTCTCGCCAAACTATCTTCTGTCATTCACCTACCTCACTCTCTTTTCTCCTCTGCTTCTTCTTTTTCACTCTGATCACAGCGTATTACTTATTCTTTCGACACTCTCAGTAACCTCTGCGTGACGAAAACTTCTCGAAATATATATCGACACTTTACTGCGCATTGGTAACACAAGAAAGTTATGAATTTGAAAGAAAAAAAAAAAAAGAAATCTTTTCTTCGTCTACTCTATTCGATTCGGTTTATTCGTTCAGAAAAGGTTTTAACCGTGTTTACAAATGCAGTTGTGGACACGAGCATTTAATGCGAAAATCGATGTGACATAAGTGCACTCAAAATCGTTATGAAAAAAAAAAAAAAAAAAAAAAAAAAAAACTCTTTAACCTACCGGCTATTCATGAACGTGAAAATGATATGAACAACCATTATTTATTGATTCCACGAATCCTTACTTGTTTATTTACTAAAATACATTTTCTACTAAATTCATTATATTCCAAAGAGTTTTACAGCATTTTTTCGAATTTTTCCTATAGTAGTTTCGTTTTTGCAAAAATAAAAAAAGACATTACTCTGGATTTCTAAATTTTGAGTTTGGATTGTAATCGGCAAACTCCAAAAAAAAAAAAACCTGAGTATCAAATGTCAACTCCATTGTATGTACGTAAGAAAAAATCTATGGCTCAAAGGTTGAAACAGCTGCTCCAGTGTATAAAATGGAGATTTTTCTGTGTATATGATCAAAATTGAAACATTTTTCATGGATTCCAGCAAACATTAATTTTTTATGTTATTAAATGGAATATTATTCTTAAATTTGTTCTTAGAATTGTTATTAAATAAGAAAATTTTCCATGCTCCACCATTACGGGACTGGATAATAAAATACGCGATTTTTTTCAAACTTATAGAAACCTTGAAGCATCGTAGCAAAAAGAAAAAATATTCAGTTCGTTATGAAAATCAAAGAGCGAGACAAAAACTTTCCATCTTAACGAGATCACAAATTCCATATTCTTCGAAACCTTTGTCCTAAACGTTTAAAAATTTGTCATCACAAGCGCGACATGGATGAAGAAAAAAAAATCCAAACTCCTCGTTTGAATGAAAAAGTGAACTAAACGATGTGGAAAGCTTTGAAAGTGTGACGTGAAGAAAAGTAGGCGGTAAAAGAGAGCAAAGAAAAAGTGATTCACCACGGATCATCAGAGGCAACCCTCGCGTTTTACATTTCTATCAAATCGTTTTTTTTTTTTTTCCTTTCGATAAATTCGATACGCTGCGGTTGTAGGAGTTTATAGTCGATAAAAAATTAATTCTCATAACATTGTTCGATCTCTTATAAGTGTTGTATTAAATTCACTCGGACACTCGGTAACAAAACTGGATTCATATCGTGAAATTTAATCTCATTTTATCATGAAAATCAAAATTCGTAAAATTCATGCAGAAAATATGTTCGTGAAAATAAAAAAAATAAAAATCGACATTTTCGTACATTTGTTGTCGCGTCTGACGCATCAATGCGGTTTTAGACTGTGATATATATATAATATGGTGAGCACACATGGACACGGATTTACAGAACAATGTGACCGGGGCTTAGATAATCTTGATTTAATAAATCTAACAGTTGGGCGCGACGAGCTTGCGCCTCGGGGTATGTGCGTATGTGAGTGTGTGAGAGAGAGAGAGAGAGAGAGAGAAAAATATATGGAGAGACTGAGGGTTGTTTCGCCGCAAACACACCCTCCACTCGGGATAGCAGCAGTGGTACAACACGCGTGCGTAACTAATACGACGGGGCGAAAAAAAAACCGCAGGAGTAATCCTGACCAGGGTGTGTGGATGCTGCGTGTGTTTTCCTGCTGTTACAAAACTTGGGTGCACCTTTGCGTAGATTTTCCAGTCGAATATAGGGTTATATATTTGCTTAGATTCGAAATTATTGCTTTGAAGATATTAGGATTGAGGCTCGTTGATACCAAAATAGTTTGCGTTAAATTGTATGAATCGATTTTCAATTAATAATTTATGAAAAGTATGACAAAGTTTCAAATGTAATTGGAGCAAATTTCGATAATTATTAGGGTTTGGAAAAACAAAACAAAAAACTACAAGGCGATTTTACCGAAGAATCGTAGACACACGTAGAAAACGAATCGGTTTCGTCAAGTAAAATTTAGTGTTATTTCAAAATATATCATTTAAATTTTGCACGCAATATATAGAATTTCGGTTAAATTTACTAGAGACGTGATAATTTTTTCAACTTTTCCAAAAATTACTATAACATATAAAATAACATTTATATTGTTATAACATTATTAATTTTATTATAATTATTAAATATTTATTTTTAAAAAATGTTATATTATGTTATTAACTATAAAATTTTTAATATTACTTGACATAACAGATTCGTTTCCCCGTGCAGTGGGATAAAAGACTGCCAAAGAGGGCACGTTAATAATAAAGAGAGTGTGTCAAGAAATTCAGATATATTAAGGTACTCACAGTAAAACGGAGAGAAAAGAATATTGGAGATTTGTGGCGGCGTGATCAGCTAATATCACGAAAGGTTGATGTATCGACTTCTATACTGCGAGACGGTTAAGAAGGAATACGCACCTAGAACAAGCACAAAACCATAAATGCCATAAGTATTATTGCGTTTATGTACAACGGTGTGGTTGCACAACTATATATATATATATATTGAAGATATTAAGTACGAAGAATAAAATATGGTCAGATATTGTTATTATTATTGCAAAGCCAATATTGTGTTCACCCTCTTGGATAGAGCCGTATATATACTGAATTGCGGTTGAGACGTATCAGTATATGTTCGGGAACGCGCCAATAAACCTGTGGGTATTGCCTCGTTGCTACATCGTGAGCTGAGCTCAACGAAAAGATTTATTACAGCTAAATGAGTCACAACAGTCTCACCTCATAAATATATGACAATAAAAACAATTTTTTTTTTTTTTAACATAAGCTTTTAGTATCAATAAAAAATAATTTTTTTTCTATATTATAATAATAATTATTACTTATCATATTCAATCATATTGTTTAACGCTCGGAGGAATACATTTTTCTTTACGTACATTTGAAATGAATGTTTGCATTTTTTTTCAAACAATATAAGAATGTCAATGTGGATCTAGTACAAAAACCATAGACTGCCAAATTTTGATAAAATTCTAATCAATTCGCTTTGGAATGTATTAAGGTTGTGTAAAAATTAATATCGAGATTTTTATAGTATATTAGCAGAAAATTAATCGTTTCATGAATAAATACGAATTTCGATCACTTTTTTATACACGATATTTATGCAATGAGCAATTAATGGATGTATATGTTTTTTTTTATGTTCATGAAAGTCCTAGAGACCATGTGAAAACATAAGATCTGGTGCTTTTTACGGATAAAGTATTTAAATAATCAAAAAACAGCGAAAAAAAAGTTAAGACAACGTATGTCTCGGTACTCGAAGAGTTAAATTAAAAGAATAAGAAAAAGTATATTGTTAATGATAATTCTCGAACGAGAATAATTAACATTGGTTGAAGGCAATTAAAATTTTTTTCTTCTGGCGTTTATTGGGATGTGTTTCTTTTTACCCTACCAGAGATAAAAACGAAAGCGAAAGAAGAAAACATTAATTCGTCCGATAGTGAGACCGCGGTCGATCCCCAGATGTCTATTTTTCTTAATCCCCCGTGAGCTTTCGAGTCACCTTTTGCTTTTCCTCATTCCTCTTTTTTTTCCTGTCTCCCTGCCACTCTCTTCTTCTCTCTCAATCTCTCTCGTTCCCTTTTTCTCTTGCTTTCTTCGCTCCGTCGAGTGTTTTAATTTTCATCCGAGCAGCTATTAACTTTTACGAGAGCCGTTTACTTTTTAATCCGTTTAGCGTCTCTCGCTCGATCGTGCGGAGAGTTTGGGAGGCAAAAGAACGCTTATATCTTTAATTTTACCTCTTTCTCTCGCTCACTCTCAATCTTTCTGTCTTCCTGTCTGTTCATCTGTCCTTCTTTGTCTTACTCTATCGTTCCTGATTTCTTCCTCGCTTTGGCGCTTGAGAGTAAAGCCAAGCGGCGGCCATTGAGCTTGCTCTTTGGAAGGGGGATGAAGAAGTGAAGCTCTCTCACGCGGAGGTTCGAGGAATAAAGTGGGAGAGAGATGTGAGAGGGTGCGCCAGCGCGAGATCTCTCAGTAACCGAGGAATCAGGGAGAAAAAGAGGTGGAGGTGAGTTCGCGCAAGCTTTCTATGACGCTCCATCCTCTCGCCGTTCCAACTGGTGCATTTCCGTTGCTCGTCGCTTTACCAGCTTTTGCACATTCTCGAATATATCGAGAACCATCGAATAATACGAGTCCGGTTACAAGTCTACATAAGGTTTCATTGAGAAATCGTTTAGGATAATATTTTTATGACGATTTGTACAAACATCCAATTAACACGTTAGATATCAAATTACTATTCAATATCCTGACGACTATATTATTAGGCACGTGCCGTAGCGTTTTATGATTTATGCGCATTTTATGAGGATTTTATCAAACTACCAATTAACACGTTAGACCACAATTTAGAATAAATATTGAAGATTTCTATTGCTAATCTTCCAAGAATGATATTTCCTTCAGTCAAAAGTTTTGTGAGTTTTCCTTATAACCCACTTAGCACACCAATTCGATTAGAATTCAACAGAAAATTGCGTCTTGACCACCGTAATAAATAATTTAAAGCCATAAGAAAAAACGAAATGCTCAATATCCTCTCAAACTTTCGTTTTTTTTTTAATTATACGCTTCTTTGATAATTACGAAAATTCATAAAAATTCATTATAATAACCATGTGATCTTTGTGAATTCGTTATTTAATTCAAGTTTCAAAAACATTGAGAATTGGATTAAATAGTGAAAAAACAAATTTTTCTATCACCTGCCCCCGGATCTTCGATATCAGACAAGGTCACTCAATAAAAAGAAACGGATAGAATGCAAAAAAAAAATGACGACGACAAGAAAATATAAAGAGGGAAGGGGGCGAGGGGAAAAAGATCAAAAAGTGGGATGCTGTGGAGAGAATCAAATGAGATAGTCTTTGAGCAAACGGTACGAAAGGGGACAATACCGGGGGCTACTGGAGTAACGTGGCTTGGATCGGAGGTGGTTTGCGGGTGTAATGGAGCATGGTCGCCTCTCGAATCCATTCCTCTTTGTCTGCCCCCTCTCTTTCTCGCTCTCTCTCGTACTGCTACTGTTACTCCCTTGACGCCCGTTACGTTAATTAAATACATTGTTGCGGGGACACAGAGAGTGCCAGTATGTATTTCGAGAGCTTTATAGGTGCAAAGGGGCACCTAAAGTGAGACAGAAATATCACGGGGCTTGGAACGCACGAAATCATCTCAGACGACTCTCGCTTGTGTACTTTACAAGCTTCACAATTGAATATATTTATATATATAAATGTATAAATCATAGGATGAGTTTCGCTGACTTTCTTGAATCGGAAGCTTGGTTTTCTCGAGACAAAATTAAATTGAGTATTTTATCGATCAAAGTTTCAATTTTTCTACTTCTCTCTGTCTTTCTCTCTCTCTCTCTCTTTGGGCGTCTAAATTTGAAAAAAAAAAGGTAATTACTGTCGGTAAAATTTTGACTATTACTTGTAATTGAAAATTCGATAAATTATTGGAAAAAATTATTTTGTAAACTAAAATCATTTCCGGTCGAAGAAATTATACTTTATGTTTGTATTCAAAAAAGAATTGATAAAAGAATGAAGTTGAAAAAATATTTGACGGGCGTTAAAAACAGATGGTATTTGATTCAATGTAATGTCAAATAGTCAGAAAGTTGATCAATTATTTATATAGCTTCCGTTATAAAAAAACAAAATTAACTGTGTCATGTATGCGTGGAATTTTTGAATGTTGAAGTCAGCGGGCTACTTCGTTCATGCATACGTCTTATTATAATAAATTTTTTGCGAGGGGAGAAAAATACTGTGTTATATTCTACGCATGCACGGTATAACGCGAACTAACTAAGACGTTTTCTCAGGCGGGAGTCACGTTCAGAACCTCTTTTGTGGCTTCACTAAACGTTTGCTATGGGACACCTGCTGTGTGCTTGGGTCATGAGTTTTTACAATGACGACGATGACGGTGACATACCAGACGTAGATACGACTAGAAAAATACTACACAACCGCAAATACACAATGTTTTACTTCGTCGGAGTAATCATGTTTTTTTTTTCTTGCGAACAATTTCGTGACTAAAACGTTATATCCGAACAATCTAAAAATTGCATCAGACTTCCGGGTGATCTTCGCCGTTTTGGCAAGATTTTCTGCAATTTTTTCTAGCCTTCGAAGAATGTGATACATATTGAGGATAAGAAGTTGCAGCCGTACAGAAAATAAGACTATGAAAAAGAGATAAAAAAAAAAAAAAAAAATTGAAGTAGATAGAGATACGAAGCCTAGCGGGGAAATGAAATTATCAATAAAGAAAAAAAACTGAACGGTTGTTTCGCCAACTTTTTTTATTATTCATTCTCGCTTTTGTAAGAAATAAACAATATAATAAAATTAATTCTAAAGTTTCGTGAAATTCAGAGGTTTCACATGAAGACAATCTTTCGTAGAATCTTTCCTAATAGTAAATGCTCATCTCCATTTAATGAGAAAACCAATAATATAATGAATTGAAAACCAATAATGGTGAAGATAAAACAATAGAGAGACGCGACAGAATCGTAACGTTAAATATAAAGAAAAAAATGTGAACATCCAAGGTAATTCCCGTCACATATCTATAATATATCATCGATATTAAGCTTTTTTATATATTTTACGCGCGATAAAAACTATTTATTAAAAAATATAACATGTAAATAGAAACGTCAATTATAGAATAGTCTGTTTTTTCTATCAGCATATGATAAATTCGTAAGCAAATTGTTTATGAAAAATACGATGACCATTATTTCCAATTGGTTCAAATAAATGAGAGATGTTCTCCACGTTGTTTTGTATTTGGGATAGGTTTCATAAAAATGTCTGATAGTTTTTGATCGAAATCCATTTATATTCTAGTCTCGTTTTCACATCATCTAGAAAAAAAGAAAAAGTCTGCTGTCTGTGTTTTTCATCGGAAATATATAGCCAATTGATATTCCCATTTCAATTGGAATATCGATATTACGAATAACGATATATATCATATCGTTTGATGGTGATATATCTGTGGCAAGGTCGAAGGGCGTGCGCGTTTTCGAGCAACATGCTCGCGCCTCCATCCCTATCATCCCTACCGTTTTCATTGCTCGGTCCAAAAGTCCACCAAGTATTAACTATATCAATGAATGGTGTGCCGCGGTCTCATCTCTCTCTCTCCCTTTCTTTCTCTCTCTCTCTCTCTCTCTCTCTCTCTCTCTCTCTCTCTCTCTCTCTCTCTCTCTCTCTATCTCACTCTATCAACGGCGATGGATTCGCTACTAGGCTCTACGGCCTGCCAATTCGTCGAGGCATTATCCCGCTCGTAAATTTCGTGGCAGTAACCGGAGCTTCGACAAGGAAGACCGAAGCTTTCTCTCTCATCTCTATCTCTCTTATGGCGAACGAGAGAGCAGAGATCCAAGTGAATTGCGGGGAGGGTTCGTTCTAGTATGTTTCCTATCTCAATACATGTGTGTGTTTGTATTCTACGACACATATGTGAACACTCGTTGCTCCATTGCAATGTGTGCTGGTGGTTGATTGAGTCGCCTGTGCTCTCAACCACATAGACAAAGAGAGACCGAGAGAGAGAGAGGGATAAAGAGCACAATGAGAGAGTGAGAGAGTAAAACACGATCGAGCACAATGCACTCGGGGAATCCGACGATCATCCACCAGATTTAATTAATGACTCGATATCTCAATTCCCAAATCAGCTTACGATCTATTGATTCTCGTACACGCTCAATGGTAATTTAATTTACGTTTCACCCTCATTGAATACAAAAAATTTTCATTAATAATACAAAAATCTATCGTTTTTCTTAGTTCGTAATGTATTTATAGTTCAAACGATCTTGAATTTTCAAACCATGATAAACGTTATCAAGAATTTTAGCAACGTTTACATCGTGAAAAAATCACCATGTACTCAAAAATCAAGTTTCTAATGCCTATTAAGGTTAAATAAAAAATGATGCAATGGACCCTGACAATTATACAAAATTTAAAAGAAATACTCAAGTAAAATATTAAGAGCCAAGCGCGTTACCAAAATAGGGTACCAGCAAAGATACAAATTTTTGAAAAACTTGATCATTGTAATAATTCACTTAAAATCAGTCTCACTATAGAGATAATATTGTGTCTGAAAATACTTTAGAAAGGAGAGAAGAGGAGAAAAAATAATAATTCTTATATTGTCTCGGTGTTTCAGGTGTGGTTTCAGAATCGTCGAACGAAATGGCGAAAGAAACACGCCGCTGAGATGGCGACGGCAAAGAGACGACAGGAAGAAGTGGAGGGTGTCGTAGCAGAGGGCGAAGATGGTTGCAGCGATGGTGAGATGGACGGTGGTGGTGAGACAGCGGCTAAGAGGCTGAGAAGGGAACTCGAGCAACAGTATGGACCGTGAGAAAAGAGATGCTGGATTGCGAGGGTTAAAACAGGCGTGGCCACGGTTTATAGAGGGGCGGTTTTGAACAAGCGCAGAGAGAGCTTCACGGCATCACGATGAGGATTTTCTCTCGCTGGGTCGAGAGAAAGACAGAGTGAGAAAGAGAGAGAGAGAGAGACAGAGAGAGAGAGAGTAGTTGCGCGCGTTTCGCGAGGACTTTCTGTGCTAGGAGTGGCGCTATATAGTAAGCCCGGGATCGCGTAAGCTCCGAAGCTCAACATATACATATAAATATAGACAGGTCCGTTTTCGTCTAAAAGTGAGACAGCGAAAACGAGAATACGAGGCAGAGAAGAGGGTAAAAAGAAAACCTCGCCGAATAATACGCACAGACCAACAAGAACAAATGACTCTCTCTGCACAATATCACGGGTAGACAAACGAAGGAAAATGCATCGAAATAGAAGAGAAAAAGAGGCAGAGAGAAAGAAAGAGGAAGAAAAACTCGTGCGAAAGCTAAACCCTTTTTCATTTTTTCTTTTCTTTTATTTTTGTGTCTTTCACAGTAGCCATTGCCTACAGAGAGTCGATACACTAAAAACGAAAAGAGGGATAGAAAGGAAGTGATATAGAGTGTTCTCTTTTCTGGTCAATATCCACTTGTTCCGGCAGACACTACACTGTTTTTTTTTTTTACATTCATTTTGAAAAAATTTGTTCCCTCTCTCCTTTTTTGTGCTCCGTTCTTGTTGTTTCTCTTTCTCTCAGCCACAGATACACATAAACGCTACATTTCCGCTTCTACATTTTACTCCGAAATTCCTCGTTCTCTCGTAGAATTTCGTGTTCAATAATCGAGACAAAAACTTCCCATCTAGCTGCAATTTCACGTGATAAGAAGTTCGTGGATTCGGCCTCGCGAAAACGAAATTTTATAAGGTGTGCGGAAGCGATTTCCGGTGAAGGGAACATATAAAAAGTATCTTCCGGTTCGTTGGATTACGACGAGAAAAATAGACAATCGTCTTATTTCTATACGAGCATCGAGTACGTGAGACAAAATTGTTTCAACGCGAAAAGGCGAAAAGAGCTTCTCAAGAACATAACTGATGATCATTTGAGGATTCTCAGTAGTTCGGTTTAAAAAACAATAATGGCGGTAAAAACGAATTTAATTTGAAATCCGATTTTTCTTCGCCTTTCGGAACATCGGGTGAGAATTAACGACGATGAATATGGCTTCGAGTTCAACGAGTTTATAAAATGGACTACTTTCTCGATCAGTGCAATAATAAGTTAAGCATCGAAGAGCCCGGTGTATTCGAACAAAATAACTATAAATAATCTTGATTTATAACACGTGTGTACATACATATTTATATATGTGTCTTTGTATGCGAGAAGCGGAATCGAGAGACGAGAAGAAAAATCACGATCCAAATTCATCGCCCGAGACAAAAAAAAATGACTTACTCACGCACACACTTGTACATATTTATGTAGATATTTAAAAATGATGAATAAATGAATTAACGTGATTGTGATATTTGGCGTTTCGAATGAAAACTCGATGTAAGTAGAACTCGAAGTTATATTAACTGTTATAATTATTCGTGTATATAAAAAATATATTGATAAAAAAAAGTAAGGAAAAAAAAAACACATCAACATACTCGATCTCAAACAAAAAGAGAGCAGGAGCGCGATAAAATGTAAAATCTAACCATTTTCCTGTCAAATTTTCCAACCCTAGCGAGGCTGCTTCAAATTGACGAAAAAATATATGCCTGAAAAAGTAATAATCGCTCAAATGCGCTCACGTAACGTGACAATACACGGGCCCGCATGAAAAACGATATAAAACTCAAAATTTCTCGAGCTAAATCATGGAATCTTAAATTCAAACGAATTTTTAAATTTCTATAAAAATCCCCTCGTACATTCGCTCACAGACACATAAAAATTGAACGCCTACTCCATTATTTATATGTATAAAATAATAATAATATACATATTTCATGCCCAAGAAAAAAAAAAAAAACATTTCGAATTAGTCCTGAATTAAGCCTGATCAATTTCTAACCCGAGAATTAAATCATAAGGAGGATTAGACTCAAACCACCTCAATCAAAAATGAGTCTTTCTTCATCGTCTGGTAAACGTGAAAGTCGGATGAAATCTCGAATCTCTAAAAGTATTGTTTATAGAAAACGTTGAAATAATTATGATCGAGTCAAGTTCAACTTATGTTTCAATTAAAAATAAATAGAGTAATGCAAATTCGTGTGTGAGTGATGTTTCCTCATGCAAAAAATTTTGACCTATTTGGATGTACTAAATAATGTAAATATTCAGGATTCGTTGGAAATGATTTTTCAACTCGGGCAGTGATATGTAATAGCAACGAAATAATCAATTGTACAGTACACGATTAGGTAAATTGTTGACGATAAACGGTAGCGACAATCTGTATAAAAGATGAATGATAAAGAAGACTAAAATTACTACGACGATAAAGAATCGCCCATTGTATAAATTATACATAAATGTTAACTATCGCTTGTGTATTATATCTCTGATTTAATAAATGGCAAATATAATATCCTGATTACGATTCAAATATCCTCTTCATTTTTATCCTTTCAATCGATAAAAGTTTATTGCAAAAAAAAAAAACGAATTAATAACGAGATTACGAATAAAGAACGACGAGAAAACGCAAGTTCATAAACAAGTGATGTTGTAATTCGAAATGTAAACGTATTAACAAAATTCAATAGAAAAAAGTATATAAAAAAATAAAATACTTGAAACGATTGTTTTTGTCCGATAAACTCTAACCCCTCATTGATACCCTGGTTCATTGTTACCGGGACCAATTTTTTGACAGCAATTGTTCCTGTTCTAAAAATGTTTTAACGGGCTTCCAGTGTTTTGTCATCAAAATCAAAGACAACTGTATTTCGAAAATGAACCAAATTCACTTGATCAAATAAGTATCATTGTTTGAAAATCTTTTTTACGAAGAAATCGCCGGTTCTTAATCTCGATAGTATAGTAAAAATGGAGGAAGTAATAATTTTTTTAGTTCAATGCTCGATTTTCTAAAGTTCAATAATTTTTATAATTTTTTGAAACAATTTAATTTCTTATTCTCCAAAGTTCTTCGAAAATAAATTTTTCATTAAACATCAACAGAGAGTCTGCGGTCAACAGGAGGTTGAAATCCACTTCAGGTCATTTTGACCCAGTATGTCAGTGCAGTGGCCAAATATAAGTGTGTCAAAGAAAAAAAAACTGTAATGTATGACTTAATTGTTTATTATTAATGCCGTAACTTTTTTATCATCACTAAGCCATCTTTATGACATCGACAATAATTTAATTGCAAATTATAATTAATGTGGTAATATAAAAACAATAACAATCTCAATGTCGTGCGGGACTAGCTTCTTTGGTTAATTCCAAAGGGCTGAATTTGATCCTCGTCGCCACGACGCGGTCCACCAGTGATTTATCCCGTCGGGAAACCAAGTTTTCGACGTACAAGTTATCCCATCGTCCTAAACATGTATATGTGGTTGTATATATAGTTATTCCCATGCACGCTTTTCTCTCCCTCATTTTCTGCAAGCTTCTCTATAGTACTCTGTCTTTTCTCGCTGCCACCCCAAACCTTCTCCAAGCACAAATCCTGACACGATGTTCTCTCGCTCATCCTGTCACTACCAGTACCAATACCAGTCGTCACACCGCTACACGCACCACGACGTACATGAGGAGGGTCCTCTCGTTTCTCCAGAATGAAAATAACTTTGAGCCTCATATCGTTCAAGCTCGGAGATGAGAATTCTATTCTGTTTCTTTCTATCTATTTTCAGAATTTTGCTACATTTTGACGATAATTCAAACTCAATAGCATTTTCGGGCTTATTGAAACAGAAATTTGAAGAGAATTACAAAGATAGTACGATGACCATATTACATTTTGAAAAATACCCATTTTATAATTAACTGAAAACTCTTTCCTCTGAGTTCTCGGTTATAAATAATAATTTATTGTGTAAATATGCATTTAGTTTGCAAAAATGAATCTGCTGCGAATGATTAAAAATATAACTATGGCCAGGGTAGATTTGATTATTTGCTGATTCGTTATTCGATATTTCAAATACCTTTTCTGAATTATTGTTATTCGTTTTTTCCTGCTTCAAAACTTAGGTCAAGTACTATTAATATTCATAATTATATACATTCTTATTTTTATGTTTTTATGTTCTACTTGCGTATGTTTCTGCACATTTTTATAATCCTTCCACAAACGTTCTTACAAATTTATATTCCTCTAGTGCCCTAAGGACTGGTCCATGGTACATATAAGTAAATAAATCAATTAAATTTAAGAGAAACAAATAAACTTACACCGTTTGGAAGACAGTTAGTCACTATATTCAATACTTTTTTCAGAAATTGTAATAATGTTTGGTTATTAGAAACTGAAACAGTTACTGTTGTCAATCATCTTTCCATTCAATCATTCGCACATTTGTACATCCCTCGGTAATATTATTTATGATTAATTATTTATATATATATTTTTTGCATAATTTAATATTACACTGAACCAGATGCACTTATCAGTTGAAACAAATCACTTGATTTTTCTTTTATTCCAACTAGTCGTAACGATGAGATCTGTCACTCTTCCCCAATGTAACGAATATATTTTCTCAACTGTTCTGACACCAGACGTCATCGGATGAGAAGTCGTGTCATCGAAAAGCGTATACGGCGGCTGCGGATACAAGGGTCTGTCGACCATTTGTCCAAGACTCCACAGTGATTATTTTACTCACTCAACGTGTATAAAGTATCGCCGAAAAAAAATTTTGAAACTGGAAAAAATTACCTAGATCGTCTCAGGGTGTTCGAGGAAAGGGAACCCACAGACGATCATCGTCGTCGAGCTGTCTTTTCACTCGAAAGATATTTATCCAACTACAAAAAATCCGGAAGATGGGAAAAAACTTCTATTTGCTTTTTCGTAGCCCAACGTCAACACATAATTATCACGTGCGCGATGGTGCGATGCGACCATTATTATTGCTTTCAAACACGTGCTCAAGGGTCTGACATCCTTGAGAAAAATGATTTATTGGATCATCATAATTAAAACAAATAATCATTTCAAATAGTTTTGATTTCTATGGAAAATTGTGTTCTTCGAAATATTAAGTGTGACGCGTTATTTAAGAATTACAATAATCATTAAACACTGCTTTGATTAACTAAGTGTCAAAGTTAATTTTTATAAAATAAAAGAACAAGTGGCAGTTGTTAATTAAGTTATTTATAATTTAATGAAAAACACCTACAACAGTTCTCTGTTTCGAAGCAAATGATATTTTATAAAGAAAAGTTAATCATTGAGATGAAAAAATCTCTGAAAGCTATAACGCTCGAATCAAAAGAGTTGAGGCCTCCGGATTAAAAGCGACGTGAACATAAGAGAAAAAGGTCTTGTCATTGGAAGAATGGCAAGAATGGGCTGAAAAGGGAAGAGACATGACAATTCCGTAGTAAATTACTTTTCCTTTCCATTACTTGTTCGGCGTTCACTTTCCATCGTTCTCTCTTTTTGTGAGACGCCATTCGACGGATAATTCGATTCATTTGAAACGAGATCGAGCGTCTTTGGTGACTTGTACTATATAAGAGCAATCTCGTCCTCGCTTTTCGATCGTCCCTTCTTACGTACTTCGGTAGTTTTCCTTTTATCTATCTCGTGTTTAACCACGGCCTTGGTGGCCCACCCTCAACTAAACGATGTTCTTGATTAAATGCTACGAGATCTTCTTTATGTCCTCACTTTGCTACAATGGAGGAAGTACGAATAAATTCCTCGATTCTCGTTTAAGGGAACTAGAAAAAATTCAGTTATTTCGTTGTAAACATTACTATTCAAACGAACTCAATAATTCTCAAGCTTCCAATAAACACTGATCTTTTTTCGAACTTCGAATGCGATCTAATTTAATAAAAAAACAAAACTAATCATTAATCAAGAACTCACAACAAACCAATTTCCAAACTATTCCTTTAACCACGTGCCAAAAAGCGCTTAAGATCGATGAAAGTGCGATTGAAAATAATCATTTCTTTTCATCCGGCTCTCTCTACTGCATGAGTAATCCCATCAATATCCACATTGGTCCTTCATCGAAAAATTACAGCAAAAGTAACAAAAGTCGTAACAGCCAGTGATCTTTGACTGTCTACGAAGGAAGAATAGTAATTCGTACCAAGGGATAATCTCATAGGAGCTATTAGCGAGTGATGAATATCCCTCGTATCGCGCACACTTCGAATCAATTTACTAAACGGTAGATTAATTTAATAAGGGGTGTTTCCCCGCAGAGTGAAAGAGTGCGAGAGAACGCTCGAGGCGAAAAGTTGATCGAGGCAAAAGAGGGGGCACTGCATTGTATGCAAGATTACTTTCTATATATGTATATACATGTGTGTATAGACATCGTACATGAAGCGTAACGGGCAGAGCGTCGACGCGGATGCTGTAAGGGATGAGAGAGAGAGCCGAGAGCGAGAGAGAAAAGTAGAGAGAAGGGGGAGACAAAACGAGCAGCGAATAAGACCGAGGGAATCATTTTGGGACAATATATATATAGCAAATTGTAGTAGTTGCAAACGATAATACATATACACGTATATAAGTGCCTGGCTCGCGACCCCCCATACACTTTCAAAACAGCTCAAGCAGAGAAGTCACCCCGTAGCCAACATACAGCAGCAGCTATTCATTTAGCTAACAGGCTGTTATGATTAAGTTTGCCGGCGGGCTTGTGAGCGTTCGAGCGTACTTGCACAAAAGAGAAAGAGAGAGAGAGAGAGAGAGAGAGAAGTGGATAGACAGATAGATAGACAGTATGAGGGTGAAATGTTGGGTTATAACAATCCGAGTGACATTCAGAGTTTCACCGAGGATACCCTAAATATACTAAAACAGAGGGGTACGCGACGTATGTATGTACATGTGTAGTTCTCAAGACGTTAGTATTAAATACACATGCGTTTCTTCGTCACCCTACAAGCTTCTCCATAAGATTTTGTTTCCCTCTGAAGAGTCATAATAAGATCTATACACGTATCTTAAGTTTTGAGAAATGTGAGAGAAGACAAATACTTGTCGTTTCAATGAAAATTGAATATAGTAGAATTAATAATGTAGAGCAAACCTTGGTAAATCAGTTTCATGGATTGCATTATTTCTGTAAAGGATCCAAGAAGTAATGAATACGAGGCACGATATTGATATCATCGATCTTTTGGCGAGGCGATATCAATGACATAACAAAAGAATTTGTTGATCTTGTTATATGCAATTAAATATTCGTATTATTTAATATATGATATAATAATATACTGAAAAAAAAAATAATAGCAAGCAAATATTTTGTTATAATATATTCGAGCGTTTTGAGAAAAAAAATGTTAATGTTCTACTGCGTATTTAGAACGGTGAGTAAAAATCATTTTTAAAACCTCGTTTTATCGAATTATTTAATGGACCGTCAAAGTAGACCATTTGTTCCATTTATTTGCATTGATTTCGGAAAAATGCCATTTAAGATTGATATGATGTCATGTCAGAGTAATAACGCTTAGATTCGTCGATGAAATAGAGCACATGTATGTATTTGTACGTATGTATAAATACACATATACATCCCGTGAATCGCACGAATGAAAGCCCATCCATTAATATTTATGTCGATATCCGAGTCAAACCCCGAGTGTCGAGG
Organism: Campoletis raptor; assembly: GCA_948107755.1. NCBI lineage: Eukaryota > Metazoa > Arthropoda > Insecta > Hymenoptera > Ichneumonidae > Campoletis > Campoletis raptor. The sequence goes on along the minus strand of OX403622.1, from coordinate 25,170,835 downwards.
GCTATGACTTTTATAAGAACCTTGCGTCACGATGGCGCAGCATCCAGTACTCGCTGAACTGCGAATATTTCTTTTTTTTTCACTCTTTCTCTTTCCTTCTCTCTTTCTACCAATATCGCTTTTTATTGATTCTGCCACTGACTTAGCTTTTGTATCGTCCCATAAAAAAAAATGCATTTCAATTGCAATTGCATAAACATTTTTTGAAATTATAACTAATGCAATGCATGTCATAATTCCTTTTAATTTATAGCAAAAAAATGTTTATATACAGTGTTAACGAATTATGCTGTAAATCACATTATTTAAATCACAAGACTTCTGGTTAATGTCATTATAAACTTCTAACTAATTGAATACAGAAAAAAAAAGTACTAAGCGATTCTCTCAAACATAAAAATTTGTTTTTTGTTTTGTTTTTGATATGATATTTGATTCTACATAGAAAAATAAATGAAAATACCATGATTTGGAAAATTTAAAATGATGTTATTCGGTCTCGGTTACTGTCGTCGTGTCGCCACGAAATATATAGAGGAAGAGAGACAAAGACGGAGATATATAGAAAGAGGAACATCATTTTTGTTTCCATTAGGAATGTTTTATCACGCGTTGTCACACGTTTCCAGAGAGCGTACACCGCAGTGTGTTGGCGGCGGATGGTACGCTCTACTATTGCCATTAGAGTTCCCAAATCCACGACGATAAATTATCACAGAGCTTATCATATATACATATATATTACGCTATATACAGGAATGCATTTATGTATATAGTAAACTGTATGAGAAATGAAATTCGTGAGTTTTGCCAAGAATTACTCTCGTACCAAAACGATCATGTTTATAACGATGAAAATATCGCAATTTCAACATCATCAACAAGCATTGACTTCCCCGAAATATGTCCCACGATAGAGAATTATCACTTTTTATTAAATGCCAAATCTTCTTCAACGTTTCAAGTGAAAATGTACAAAATTTGATTAAATAAGAAATGAAATGCATATCAATATCTAATTGCAACATCAATACAAAATTTCCGTTTCGATTTTGACTTTCGATTAAATCATGCTGTGCTTAGAAATTGCAGAATCAATTGATTTTTGTGAAACGTCAATTTTTTTAATCGCGATGTTTAGAAAAGGAAAAAAAAACGTAAAGTTACCAGAATTCATCGATGTATACAGACGCTACATTTTCAAATCTCTCTGCTATAAATTTCTTTCATTTTTCTTTTATTTTTTCTCCCCCCCGTTCCAATATAGCGGGTTTCGTGGATGAAAAACATTTAAACGATCCAATATATACGAAGAATCGTTCTCGTGGAGAGATGGAAAGAGATTTGTTTTCTCTTTCTCTCTCAACGAGGATGATTCAGTAACGATCGCATATATCCGACACCCGCGAGAGAGGGCGCGGGCGCGAGCGATCCTATCGGTTAGATATCGCGGTGCTGCTGTGGCGGCAGCAGCACCAGGGAAAGCAAAGAGAGCGACATTTTTATGCTTCGGACTGGGCGCCACCGTCGAGATTTACTGCTGTCCGCGGTGTTATAGCGTTTGCTCTATACTATTTCTCTCTCTCTCTCTCTCTCCTCACCCTGCTTGCAAATACCACTCAGAGTCTTCTCCTCCTCGTTTCTGTCATATACATATGGCTGCATGTACTATTTATTCATATGGGACGTTTTGAGTCAATTCGAACAAGTTTTACTCTAAAAGGATCAAGAATTTTGATTTTAGGGGTGCAACTCAAAATATAAACAAAAACCCGACAAGGTAATCCATAAGACGGTCGGTCAAATCTCTGCTACACGTTTTTTTTTCTGAGAGACTCAGTATTTTGAAAAAAAAAATGAAAGTCACACACTGTTTTCCATTCGACAAAGAATTAAAGTTTTCAACTACAACGACTTTTCAATTATAACCACTAGCACCTTAAGACGTTGTTTTAACAAAAATTGAATGCTATACTAAAAGCAAAAACAGCCTGTAAACTCTGACGTTTTCTTTTGGAAAAGTATAGCAGCCGGAACTCAACCAATTGGAATTCCTGACAATATATGGTTTAATTTTTATTCGACAGATTGATAAATTGAATAAATAGAACATTCAATAATAATATTATGTTATTATTTCAGGTCTTGAATCTTTATTTAGAAATAAGAAAGGCTTGTTTGTCAAAATAGTGATTCATTAAGTTAAGTCACCAAATAAAAATTATATATATATACAACTGCCGAGACTCTAAAGCCGATTCTACAGAACTTTTTGCCGACTTTAAAAAACTTTTTGGGAAGTATTTTTTCTTTCGCCATTACAAAACCAATTTTTTATTTAAAAAAAAATAACAAAAACGTCAACCCCATTGAGAGTTGGATACGAATTGCGAAAACGTCTAAGCTCGAAAAGCTTGTCTTAATTCGTGACGGAAAATCCCATATATGTGGTAATATGCATGCACAACATCGATAGCTAAAGGTCAAAAAGACTTATCTCACATGGGTCGAGATGCAAAATCGTAGAAAACGCGGCATTTGCTCTATCAAAAAATCCGTTATATGAACATTTACACGTGCATCCACATAATGGACAATTGTAAAAATATGTGAGAGCTTTCACATACGTATGAGTAGCTGCAACATATCATCTACATCATACGTAGGAAAATCGGAAAACATTCGGCGTTATTATACTTTTTTTTTCTTTCTTTTTTTTTTATCGTAAAACCGATAAAAACGGATAGAGGGCTGCGCCTGGGCGGCATATACACAGCGAGCGAGTAAATGCAAAATGTCATTTTACATCGACGTACATACATAAATGTTTCATATGTCTATATATTTGTGATAAAATATATGTAGTATTGTATGCTGTATGGTAATATCACAACTGCGCGATATATGCCCGCAATCTCGTCAAATATCAAGCTCTACCCTTTTTCCTTCACTTATGCGCTACCTCTTCGTCAACGTTTTCCTCTGTCCCTATTTGTCTCTCTCCTTGTTTCGTGATCTCTAATCTTTTATCCCCCACGTATAGACATCTTGTAAAACATCCCCTCGAACACGTGTGCTCTCTCGTATAACGCCTCGATTATGTCCCTCTCCGAATTCAACCTCTATGAGGTCTTTGTTTCACCATTCGTCTTATTCGTCTGTCGGACTGTTCCAAAATGTTGTTTTTTTTTTTTTTTTCAAAATTGGAACCAATAACAAAGTTTGCGAAACGATTCTTACATATTTTTTTTTGTGTCATTGGTGTACCATAGAAACTTATAAATGTATGAAAAGTATGATCACTTCGGAAACAAGATTTGAAATATCGTTTTAGCGATCTTCGAGAGTCTAAAAATTGGATTTTAGAAGATAATTTTAAGACGATAATAAGAAAATGTCAATATTCAAAGCTTTTCCTTTTACAAATTCAAGCTCCGAGCAATGAGTCGCATTTAGCTCGATAAAATTTCATTACATAGTCATTTAGCGCAAAACGTACTCTGTAGCTATGTGTATAAATATATATTTCAACATGGGATAAGAGACATTTAGCGTACACGAATTTTACGTCCGGTGATAAAGATCACCTTCAGGAAGCTGTGACAAGAGTGAGAATCGAGAGAACAGAAAAGCGAGAGATGAAGGGATAGAAATGTCTATAAAAGCGAAAGAGAGAGAGAGAGAGAAAACGATGGTAGTTATATATATAACTCGAGCTATTTCCACACAGGCAGTATAATTCGATGTACATGTATACATGAGTGCTCGTTGGGTTAGAGATTCGGCAATAATGTAGAGAAGAGACCGAAAAACCTCAAGGAAGAAGCAGCACGTGAGAAAAAAAAAGAAAAGGAAACGGCGAGAATTACACAGAGACTCGAAGAGTGAGAAGAGAACCAACGCAGAGAAGAAAGAAAAGCAGACAACGCCACGAATAGAAGAGTCGAGTGATTGCTAGTATGATTGTGAAAGAGAGGACGATGGAAAATTGCGACGATAGAGGCGGAAGAACAGAGAGAGAGAGAGAGAGAAAGAGAGAACGAGAGCTTGCAAGAGAAAGAGGGAGAAGAAAAGAGGAACGAAACGAAGGAGAGGAACACCACTTTTATATCTGGCTCCTGGATTTTCATATCGTTTTATCGCTCCTACATTCGCTATCCCAGTCATGTTTATCTTCCGACGCCGCAAGGAGAGGGAACGATAGAAAAAGAAAGTACGTATATATGTATGGATAAAAAGTAGACAGATATGTATATATATAAAGCTCCTCATCTTTACTCTACACCCTTATTCCCCTCTCTCACTCTTTTCCTACATCCCATCATTTTTTTTTACTCTCGCACTCCTGCGAATCTTTTCTGCCACGACACTTCTCCCTCGCTCGGCAGCTCGGCAGCAATATCATTCTCATTCATTTTTATCTTCCTCTCCTTGTTCATCTTCATATATATATATATAGTTACATATAAGTCCCAATCTTCTCTTTCGCTATGATCAGCGACGTTTTCTTTCGTATACTATATTGACTTCGTGAACTCTGTGCTATCTTCCAAAGACTCATACACTCACGAACGTGAAATACACAGCCCAACATACAGCATCCTTACTCGCCCTTTTTCTTCCTCCCTTCCACATAACGCGAAGAGAGGAAAGAAGTTGATACTTACTGCTATACCATTGAGGCTGGAACTAATAATATTATGCTTTCCGGAATATTATTATGATTATTGTTATTATTATTATGGAATTGTATCTACTGTTTTATTAAATAAAGAGTTCAGATACTGCTCCCTACTGTACTCTGCAACAGAAGCAATTCAGAAGATTTTTTTTTCCATCGTTCTCCTATAGAAATTTTTCTATAAATATATATTACGGTACGTCTGTGTATAAGTTTGCACCTACATACTCATATATTATCGGATTAGTGTCAGAATGGCCCCATATACCGAGATATTCTGTTTAAATTCTCCTTTTTCTTCGATTTCTAACTAAATGAAGCTTGGATGCTGAAAATTATACTTTTTGATCACTGCACTTTTTGTCATGAATTCATGAAGAAAAATATTGTTACGCAAAGTGGAGATCTACGACCAACTTGGAACATTTTTTTCTTGACTTTTTAATGAATAGATTTGAAAAAGCAATTTCAAAATTGTATTTATAAAACTATGGACTGAAAATGTGTTTAGCGATTATATCGTGGGGATATTCGTTGTAATTGGTCCAATTTTTGATTCTCAGTTCTGTTCATTGAGATATTGAGAGTAATCAATTAAATTTTTTCAATGAATTAGGGCGCATTAATGCTCCATTGAAAAATTTTCTCGTTTTAGTCGAATAAAAATGTCAACAAATGGCTCTGATCATAATTTGGAAAATTGTAAACATTGAATTGTAAGATAGTAAATTCTAAGACATTTTCCTGAGGAACAGAATCCGGTACATTAATTCAATAATTCGTATTCATAGCTTGAATAATAATAAAAAATTAAATTGATAAATGGTAATGGTCAAGTGAAGTGATTTTTCTTCGACCAAAAAAGCGTCAGGAACGAGTATATACATGTAGACGCGTATATAAAGTGGGAGTTTTCGATTTCAAATAAGCTCTGCGGCCTGTTCGTTCGAAAAGAGAGAGAGGGGGGGGAGAGTGCGAACACTCGTAAATACTTCGGTCGGCATTTTTACGAGCAATATACGTTTTACCAAGCGTCTTTGCGAGTGGCCTTACAGCCCCCGGAACCCTGCTCTTTTTTGTCGCCCCCGCCCTCCGCTCGACCCCCTGACTTTCTGCTCCGTTCGTGATTAATATTACGAGAGTTTGCGTAACTCTCGTAAAGTTAGCATACGTAGTTACGAGTACTTGGACTTCTGCGGGTGTCGAGGGCATTTTCTCACTCTCGAGAACGAGTTTTCTCGTACTCCACATCTCCGAGCTTGCCTCTAAGAGGGTGGTTTTCTCTCACTTTCTTTCCATACTATGATTTTTTTTTTTTTTTCGTTCTCCAATGGATAAAAATGGGGACTATATCGTAATGTGAGACAGTTTACTTCTCCAAACCTCCCTCTCTTTCCTTTTTAACGGAGAGTCACCAACAACCCCTCCTTTTAACCCGGCGTACTTTCTTCCCCGCCCTCATCGTGAGGCAAACTACCCCCATCGACACTGTGAATTTATCGTCGAGTTAAACCGTTAATATCTGCTTTCGCAGGCTCTAAATCAATGGAAAATATTCTAATTGGAATATGAAAAAAGTTGGCGCGCAGCTTGGAGAGGCTCGATCCTCTTAATTCTCTTTTCCCTTCGAGTTTACGTACGTATCGTATATAGCTTTCTGCTTTCTTCATCTTCATTTCTCTTTTATTTTCTTCCTCTCTTTATCTTTCGTTTTCGGTCAAATTGCGAAATGGGGTGCGCCAAAGGGACGCACGCTCTCCATTTTTAACCCCTCTTTCCCTCATTCACAAAAGTCTCGCGTGCGAAAAAGCATGGCGCCAAGAATAAAGCAGTATCAAAAAATATTGAACCTCATTGATCAGTTGCTCTTACTTACTGCTCATACCATCAAGGCCTCATCTGCCTATCCATCATTGCAAAATTTGAACGATCATACGATGCACGACGAATCTTAATTTACATCTTCAACAAAATAATACGATGAAATTTTTTACATAAAATTCGAGTCTCAGTGCTTGAAGCAATAAGTCAAAAAATAACTTCTAACTCTTATTTTTCGATCGATGTTCATACGAAGCAATACCAATCAACATCAAATTCGGGAGTATCGGGGAAAGCAGATATTTCACCAACGGATTCCTGTTCACTGAAACCGAATCTGATCATTTAAGTTATCTATCGTATCAGCTTTTTGCAAAACAAAATTAAGTTTAAAGTCTCAAAAGCAGTTTTTTTTTTTCATAATTTTTAACGATTTTTGCGCAATCCCTCGATTGCCCGATTGGTACCCGATTCTCTAGAAAGTTTTCATGAGTTTTAAGTCCTAAGTATTTTAATATCACGTGCGGCGGAATAAAAAGTAAATGCACTCGAAAGTACGAGATTTAAGCTTCCTTTCAAGACATGTTGCCCGTATGCGCAAAAAAAAAAAAAATAGATATGTTGCTCCATGTATTAGAATTTTTTTTCAAATCCATTGATAATCAAAAAACCTTGAAATAAGCATTGAACTTTTTTTACATGACATTGATACCAAGATCGTAAAAAAATAAAAAAAATAAAGGTAATTCATGTTAAAGAATCCTAAAACCTAACTCCACGCAATCATCGCATATGTCGCATGTGCTCATACATGAACATATTTTTATGAGTATAGAGAGAGTGAAAGATGGAAAGACCGAGAGAAAGAGAGAGTGAGAGGGAGAGAGTTTCGAGGCGGAGATTTCGCACTGAATACGTACGCTCGCGACGATAATAAATTACGAAAGCGGAAGCGGGTAATAATAATGTGGCAAACGGCGTTAAATATGGTCGGTTGTGACAGGGCTAATAGGGAAGGAGGGGAAGATACTCGTGTTCACCTCTCTTTGTCGTGTACACTCTCTATTCATGTCTATATATCCACTATAAAGGCACATAAGGTCGGAGAGCTCGCAGCTTTCTTATACCACTACATAGGCTCATATACCTATATATAAATATAAATATATAGTTGATACTAGGTGTATAGATACATTATAGACCGGCACACTAAAGCAATGAGGATCCTGCTGGGCTGAAAGGCCCGGTTGCCACATTACCCTTAATTTATCGTCAGTTCATTGTTATCGTACTCTAAGAGACCATCAATACCCGAGTGGGCTGCATTATTAAATCAAAGTAGAAAAACAACGTTGCCAAAAACACTTTTACAAAAATCAAGACTGTGTTGTATTAATGTATGATGTTTATGAGGCTATAAACTTTGCCCAAGTGTTTTTACATTGAGAAAATTACGAAATCAGATAATTTAACAACGACCATATAAATCACGATTTTATAGGCTCAATAAACGTTCTTATAACGATTTAAAGTTACAAATTTATCAGTTGATGCTTCTTCATGTTAATTGTTATCAATATTTTTGTAGGTTAATAAAACATCCAGTAATACGAATCCACCATTACTTTAAATCATTTATGTATTAAGTTTGGCATAAAACTGCTGTCAACATTTGTCACTAATTTGAGGAGTGTGGAGCAGCCATTTTACCGTAAGAAACTATCTATCTTTTTTATACTCTTTCAAAACAACGATTGTTTCGTAGATTTTTTCATTATATTGAATGTTGCACGAAATGCAACTTTTTGATATAAAATTCTCTCCGTTATCAAAAAACGAATGTATTATAGAAGGCATTATTATCGCTTACGAAAATGCAGATAGTTTTCGACCTCGTTGTACAATTTACAATCGTTGGAAAGCAGCAAAAAATAATTTTTTAAATTCTAATTTTGTAATTTTTTCATTCGTCCTAACTTTTCTTGCAGATTTAGTTTTTACGTCTTAAAACAAAAACTATGCAATTATAAATATGAGTTTTCGTTTCTGGTTGCTGCTAAAGAAACGAAAAAAAAATTTCATCGCGTTCCAACGATAGAAATTTGAAAATCATACAATTGGGATCCTCTTCTTTTTATATAAATTTATCTATTCAACTATGTGCCTACTCGCGTATACCTACGTTCAATAATAATTATAATAATTGGGGTGAGGTATTTAAAATGAAATTCAAACGAATATTTGATTGCCTGATGTATATCCGGTGAACGAAACTGACACTACATGTATATGCCTGTCTGCAGTATGACGAGTGATCGAACGCTCCGTCAAAATCGCAACGAATTTTCGTTCAGAGTGATACCGAATTTGAAAGGGATGAAGGGAAGAGGGAGGAAAAGGGGTGAGAGAAAGATAGGGGAACGATTTGGGGAGAATTCCGTAAAATGGATTGGCGCGTCATGTATTTCGATTTCAACAGGATACGCATATAGATTTATGTTTCAAAGCTCGCGTGTAAGTGTTTCGAGTGTGTGTTTGTGTGACGCAAAAGCGAAAATTCTGTTGGATAATTGACGGTGACTTTGGTGCGAGCCAGCGAGTGGATTTGATCAGGGCTCATGAATTAATTGGCCAGGGAAAACGAGAGACTCGTGGAAGGAGAGAAAGTACAGGGGGTAGAGTTTTGGTGGTTGGAGGACGGAGAATAATTAGTAGAATCGTAATGGTGAGAGTTTACATTGCCTCCGAATGCTATTTAAGGCTATAAACTCGTGAGCCCCACGCGACCGCCTCTACACCATATATTAAGTCTCTCCGGTGCCCGAGTTTTCAAGCTACACGAGAACGAAAGACGAGCTCTATTGTGTAGTTTTATATATCTATATATACAGGTACGCTCAGCATTCTTGCCAACCCTTTTACGTCCTTTATGCTTGGCCGTTACACGACTCTATACCCTTACACGACTGGTACACGAGAATATTAAAAAAATATACATCTGTGTATTTACATAGAACAAAATGTACCAAGGGGTGCTTTGGTGGTAATTTTCAAATTTGTGAATTCCATTATAGATCGTTAAGATTAATCAAATTGAAAAGTGGTTTTTTTTTAAAACGTTGCATAAAAATGATTTCCTGTTTCATTACAATTGTGAGTCAATTTCACTTGAAGTTCGATAGAAAGATGTGGTCAAGGGCCTTGAATTAGTTTCGAGCACGATTTACAATTGACGATCATTCGACATCGAGAGACCTACTGTATCAATGAAGAATGTTTTTTTTTTTTTTTTTTCTATGAACTCAACTCATTTGATATTTTGGAATTTAATTTTCCCAAACACTTAATTAGCTGGCTGAGGTCAATATCGTTCACTACGACGATATTATAGTTGTGTTTATAAATTTTATTTTGTTTGCCGACATTTAATTGACTCGACGAATTCCCTTGCTCGCTTTCTTCGTAATACGTTGCTTTATAACGAAAAATCTATACAAATTCTTTGTCTGCACTCCTCATTTTTCGTACTTATTTATTTTTTTCGCATTACAAGAAGAAAGAAAAAATAGATAATGCAGCAAATTATTTAGTGAATCAAAAATTTTATTTTGCAATAGAATGTGAAAACGGTTTAACGTAATTTTGTAACAATAAACTAAAACACAATTTCAAAGCATTTGCTACCATTAATAATCATGTTCATCGCAAAATCAGCGTTGTAGAATCTTGAGAGTCCATTCCACTTCGATAATAACAAGCGTCATGCAGTAGCCACCTACAAACTATATTTATTGTCTCGACTTTGTGCCATCTAGCAGTTTACAACGAGTTCAATGATATACGGGATTCATGCAATATGAACTGCCGATATTTCAGTTAAGTAGGAACACCACCGGAACCAATATACGTATCGAATTACTGTATAATCATCCGTAGGCAACGGGAATGGCAGAGACCAGTAGCGAGACATCGGCCGAGCCTGCAGATTCCTTCCTACTAAAAGCAGTCGATATTACAGGTTTGTCCTACGAAATCTACGTATACGGTAGAGGAAATGTAGCTTATTTGGGATGCACCCCCGTGAATTGGGCCCCTCAAAGTAAATAAATTATTTTTTTTTTTATATAAATCTCTCGGTGGTCGTATAGTGGTTCGTGGTGGCAATGTATATTTTTTTTTAATTCTTCCCATTGTGACCAGTGTGAATAACTTAACGTCAATAAAATAAATCAACAAATATCCGGTAATAATCCATATCGAATCTCTTGAATACAACACGAAGACTAATCTCAATGCATCTAATGCCTGCATTAATCTTAATGCAAAATCGAGGAAAAACGAAAATGTATGAGGAGACAAAAATGGATTTTGGCACACAAATAAGCTAGATAGGACTTGGGCAACTAGGTATAAATACAAAAAACACAGCTCTGAAATAATGAACTCTTTAACACGAACGATCAAAGCCATTTTGTAAAATGGTTTCTGATGGACTTTAATTATCACTTGCTCCGTGAGTGCTACACTCGAAGAATTAAATTTCCGAAATAATCATAAAATTTTTTAATCGTACCATACAAATAATGATTCTTTAAAATCAAGGCTCTATACTTCGCAATAAAATCTAATCGCAAATGTAAGATGTATGACGAAATTTCATAATTAAGAATCTTTAATTTGCACATGAAATATTATTTCCTTTTGAAAAAGAGTCGACCCTATTTGTTCCAATGAAAACGAAGATTGTTTATTTTTTTTTTCAAGATGAAATAGGGTTAATCAAACAATACTCAACATTTCGCCATTCGCAATCTCGATACAAAAAATGATGCAATAGACATTATTTATATACTCACTGTTTGATGTCTTGTTACGCCTCTCAGGGACTCGTCATCCGAGCGTCGCGTGGGAAACCGGCAAAACATCTCGAGTAGTACATAGTCGAGATCCATTGCATGAGACACTCACTAAATTATGTTTCACTTATTTCCTTCCATCCGATGAACTTGTGTTTCATAATAACGGTCGTGCAATATTCATCAATGTCAATCCCGCACGAATGATCAAATTCGTCTCACACATTTGTTTGTGAATCAGCTAATTAACAATTGAATTCATCACAATCCGCACTATCACGAGCCACGCCGCGTATCTATTATCAAGATTCGACCCGTAACCGTTGAGCTTACGCTTCAACTTGATGCCATTTAAACTTTGTTTTCGAAAAAATTCACAACTAACATTTGTGCTTAATCGAAAAGTAATTTTGAATCTCAAACAAGATGCTTTACAATTTCAATTATTAACGGAAGTTTTTCAACATTTTCCGTTCTTCCTATTAAGGCTTGCAACCATGCGCACGCGCGCGCGAGCGTTTGCGCGAATCTCGAAGTTGTGTTAGAAGGGTCACTAGACTATCACATAACTAATGGCCTATCCATTCGTTCGCGAAATAGAAACAGCATTTACAGTTGTTTGTCAACGTGATTATTTTTTGAATCGTATTTCATCGTAATTAAAACTTAGAATTTGACAACTTGGAAAAAAAATGTTATCACTATTACAAATTATTTTTCTGTATTATTTATGAAAATAAAAATGTAATTCCTTTTCTTCAATTTTATTAAATAAAATTATTCATTATTTATGAGTATCGTTTCGTTTTTATTAAATTAAAAAAAAAATCATAGAAAAGATCCTAGGGTTGTATAGTCATTTTTATTCATTGAGGATTAAGAAGAATTCTACCTGAACTATAGGATATTACATTCAGTCTGATTTATCCGCATCGAGGAACGATGAAGCGTAGCATTAAATAGACCGACCGACGCTCAAACCGCACTCTCCGTACGTCGTCGGCACGCGCCCGATTTGTACTGAAAGCATTATCACGCCCCTCGCTCACCCCACCGTCCCGCGCCCACCCCACCAGTTGCGCTTCCCCGCCTCACCCCGCGCGGCGCGCCGGCAGGGCCGGCACGGCGAACGTTCCCCCACTATGCAGCACACTCAACTACAGCAAGCACACGGGAGTCACGCGAGCACGTAGAACGTAAACAAACAAAACCAAAGGCATGCCACACAAGTTTACTTCGAACTCTTCAATTCATCTAGAGACGCGGCAGCGTCTTAACGCCAAGTTTCAATATACTAAAAAATAAATTCATCGCATAATAATTTTCGTTTCATCATTCGTCAAATATATGCGATAGTAATATTGTATTTAATAAACTTAATGAGAGTTAAATTATACATAGAATTGATTCGTTGAAGAATGATTTATCCGAATTAATTCATTTAATAAATGTGATTCAAATCGAACATATTGAATTGATATTTGTAGAACAAAATACACGTGTAATATCAACTACAAAAAAGAATTTTTCATTTTATGCCCCGGCTATGGTCATGGCAATGAGGTAAAGTACTCCGACTTGTCTAAATCACGTTATTTAATTACATTTACAATTGATGCTCCTACATGACAGGAATTATCATCATGTAAATGATCGATAAGATCATGAAATGAATCCTTGAAAAAAATTTCATAAAAATTTTGCTTATGTTTTTTTTTTATAGTTCCTTTTTCTTCGTGGCTATCTCAACATTTACATTCTTATAAATTTAACAGCCTTGGAAAACACGATGAAAGTGCTTTTACTACGATTACATCGCTGTCAGAAACCAAATAACGATTTTTTAAAAATAATTCTACAAGATTATCACATGGATATATTATTCAATCATTCAGGCGAGTTTTAGGCCCGCCAATAAATAATTTATTATCAAAACTCTTGATTGACATTACATTGAGAGAAAAAGAACCCCTGCCCATTTCAATTAATCAATGGAAAAAATTGTCCATCTTTCAAATGAAAAAAAAACATCACCGCTCGCGGTGCTCGGACGCTACTGCCAGCGATGGGCGTTTTCGGAACTAAACAATCGATGCAATTATTCGTTATAATCAAAATAAATATTGTAAAACTTTTGAGATCCTTATTTTTATTTGTTCAAAGTCAAAATCCATGTTGCACAATTATTATAACGAATATTTTATTTACATTCAATAATCTTTGTCTTGTGATTCTTTAAAAAAATTATTTTCATTACGTGTGAACTCAGTTTTTAGGTTACCAAATAAGAAGTACGCGATATCAACACTATACACTATACTCATGCTTGTGAACCCCTTCATAATCAAACTGTCATAATTGTTAGTAAACTTACAAAATGGGTAAGAAATAAAAACACTAAGTATTTAAATACACAACAAAATTTGCATCTATTCATTTATTTGACAGCATTCAATGTGTATTGTATTTTTTTTTACAGAGTCACCAAAAATAAAAAAGCAAAAATTATGCAAACAATCACAATTATCTAGTCTGTCTCTAGATAAAATTTGCGATTGGAAAGAATGTGACAAAGTAGCAATTAAATATTGTAAAATAGATGAAACGTTTGAAAATGTCACTTACGCTCAACTCTCCTCAACTTATGTTTCAATTTCTAATTATTTACAAGATGTTAAAAGTTCGCTGTTTGTGGGAATAGCACATGATGTTCCTGTGTATTGTATTCCAGGATTAATGCTTGGGTATAAAATTATAAGACATTATCGGAAGTGTTGATGTTTGCATCATTGAAGCACAATGAAAAATATATCTTGTATTATTTTCTTAAATTTTTTACGTTCCTCTAGTTTTATTCACACATTGGATTTTGAAAACGCAGACAAAAAAATAGTAAAGTTGCCTGAAAATTTTGAGCTTCACAAAAATAAGGATTAATATTGCATTTGCTGGATGCAAACTTCATCATCGCAGTTATTGTGTATTTTATAAGTAATTGGTTTTGATACTTCAGATATAACGCAAAGTATCTACAAAAAATTTTCAGGATAATGTCGAGTGGTCGAGCTTTCGTTTGTTTACCACCTTCAGCACAGAATGCTAGAAAAATCTGCAATAAATTGAATATATCGCACATTTTTTTGCATCAAGAGGTTGCAAAAACGCAAGTCCTCGATTGTACTGTACATGGGGAGAAAATCTTTCTAACACGAAATGATGAAAACACACAAGAGTTTTATGAGCATGAGAAAGCTAACGGTAAATTTGCATATGCGACAACTACTTCTGGATCGACTGGAGAACCAAAAATTGTCAGAGTGACTCATGATTCGATAGTTCCAAATATTCTGGACTTGAAGAATATTTTGAAAATATCAAAACGCGACATTGTGGCTCAAATTACACCACTTACTTTTGATCCCAGCGTCATTGAGATTTTCTTGTCTTTCTCCGTCGAGGGAAGCTTATTCATGGCTTCTAGAGATTTGAAAAACGATCCGGAAACATTACTGAGAATGCTGAAAAAGTACCAAGTCTCTGTGCTTCAAAGCACTCCCTCACTTTTGTTACACAGATGGTCAAACAATGAATTGAAAAACAATCTCCTTGGAAACGATACGAATTTAAGAATTCTCTTGTTAGGAGGTGAACATTTTCCAAATGACAAGATTTTGACAAACATTCGCTCACCGGATAATCAAACGAGAATTTTCGATATTTACGGCATAACGGAGGTGTCGTGTTGGGCAAGTATCCGTGAAATTGGAACGAATAATGATTTTCTCGCATTAAGCTCTCTTTTGAGCGATACGATTCTAGAAGTTAGAAACGAGGAAGGAAGCCGAATCGAGGAAGGTGAAGGCATCGTTTACATCGGTATGGAAAACTTGAAAAAAATTGTCTCATGGTGAAGGATTCATTGAATTTCACGAGTTTGATCGTCATCCAACATTTTTTCGCTTCTGCAGGAAGCAATTCTCGTATTTGTGCTATTGACGACGAAGACATTAGACATTTGAATAAACCAGTATTCCGAGATACCGGAGACATCGCGGTGGTACGGTAATATTTCATAAAAGATGCATATTCAAGTATTTACTTTTCAAAAATCTATTTCTCGATTTAGAAATGATGTATATATCTGCAATTACTTCTTATTCAAAATGCATTTTTTTTTATCAAAAATAATTAAATTATCTCTAACTGAAATTCAACGTATGTTCATTCGAATTTATCCCTACTACAGATTGATCGGGATGGTCACATGAAATTAAAAGGGCGTCGAGGTCGTCGAGTCAAAAGATATGGTACAAAGATTTGTCTGTCAGAGCTGGACACTCATGTACAACAATTATCCTTTGTGGAGAATTGTTACGCTTTGTTCATGGAGAATAATCAATCACTTCATCTATACTTTACGGTGTTTACAAAATTCGTCAGCGAGGATAAAAACTCAAAGTGGGAAAACGAGGTTTTGAGCCACACAAATAAATTAGACCATATTTATCGACCTGACAAAATCATGATGCTAAACCGATTCGAGTTAACGACGAATGGAAAAATATGTACAAATTCATTGAAAAAATATTCAAGAAAACTTCATGAAGCTTCAAGAAATAACATCAGTGAACTAAACGTTGCAGAAACTTTCGAAAACATTTGGAAAGGTTTTCTACCGATCGAAGAAGATTTAGGATTTTTGAATGCCGGTGGATCCTCTGTAATTGCTCTTCGAATCGCTAATTTGTTTGAAGAACGAATTGGTATAAATTGTCCAAAACTTTTGGGTCTACTACTCAGGAATGAAAATTTCAATATCTGTCGAGAATATGTTACGAAGGAAATATTAAATTCTTCAAACCCTGGGCAAAGTTGCACGAGCATTGAGATATTGACTCCAGACGAAAACAGCGGTAGAACCGAAGAATCTTTCGTCAAACAAAACGACGTAGTTGTCAAAAAGGATGAAAACGAAATAATGCCAGGACGATTCGTTGTTGAAAACGAGAAAGAATATTTTGAAAAAACCCAAAAACTAAAGGGAAATCTCGACAAAGTTATACCATGGCAAAAATGTCGAGGACGGAGTAGTTTTCAAATTTTTGACAAAGCACATAATAAAGCGTGGACCACATTTACAAAAATTCGTCTAATGAAACGATACGATTTAGAAAAATGTGTTGATGCCTCTCCAACAATTTTTCAATATCCAGGGTTCGTTAAGAATTTGTTTAAATTTGTTATCAACATTCAAGTTTCTCCACATCCTTCGGGAATGAAAAAATGTTTACTCGTTCAATTTACAAAGTGTGAAAATCTCGTATTCAGTCGTTACTATTCACGAGCTTTTTAACTTGAGAAATAATTCAGTTCTTTTTCCCTTCCAGAGATCAAAGTTATGTGACGGTAGGATCACATGCAGGCATTATTTGCACAGCAGAATTAACCAAAGAGAATTCAAACGTACATTGGAAAGTTTCGTTGCCAAATAGAATTGAGGCTTCAGCATTGGTCGTTGAGGATTTCAAAGGAATTGTCGGTAAGTTTGAATTCCAATGATTTATCTAGTGGGATCTAGTGTCGTGTCTCAGAAAAAAAAAATATATTGTTCAAGGTTCTTACGACAATTTTCTCTACTGCATTGATCTCAAGAATGGACAAATTTTCTGGAAATTCAAAACAGGTGACATTGTGAAATGCACTGCAGTACTCTGTTCAAAGAACCGAAACGTATTTTTTGGTTCGTACGATCGCAAAGCTTATTGCGTTTCTCTGGAGGTAAGATGATAGCGTCAACCGAAAATTAAGGTTTTCGAACTTGAGTGTTCAGTGAGAATTGAGAAAAAATTATTCAACCAATGAAAAAATTTTGTTATCAGTCTGCTATAATATTGCTTCAGTTTTATCGTATCGCAAAGTATTTAAAAGTATTATTACCTTCAGATCGTTTCGGATGAGATTTATTTACAGAATTTTTTTAGACGATTCGTAAGAATGATTAAAATTGGTTTTTGCTCATTTTATTCCATCGTTTTTTCTTTCAGAATGGATCTGAAATATGGAGTGTTAAGGCTGGAAATGGCAGTATTTGTGCAACCCCTTGTATCAATGATGAACTAAATTGTGTTCTCTTTGCATCTCTAGATGGCACTTGTGTATCTCTAAAACAGGATAATGGTGAAATTAATTGGATGCATAAATTGGATTATCCAGTATTTTCAGCACCAACAATTTTGGAAACCGGATCAGCTGTATTCTGTGATGTTTCTGGTACTTTACATTTTGTATCTGCGGCCTCCGGTCAAAAGGTATGTAAAGAATAAATCAGATAATTTTGCCAAAAAAATGCTATAACTTTGCCCTTATCGTGGTCATTTATTTCCTTCTATAGTTGGGGATCGTAAAAATAGACGGAAATATTTTCTCGCACTTGTACGTTCATAAAAATCTGAAAACAAAACGTCAAAGTATTATGTTTGGGAGTGAAAACCATAAAATTTACAAAATGCAACTGCCATCCGAGAAGGGCGAAGCTATTTTTGAAATAGCAAAGGATATTAATGTGCCAATAGCCTCGACACCATCAACCGATGGAAATATAATAGTAGTTGCTGGCAACGACGGTAATTTGAAAATTCTTGATTTTATGAATGGTGAATTATTGTATAATTATAAGCTCGAAGGTGACGTATTTTCATCACCAGTAATTCATGAGGATTTTATCGTTGTTGGCTGCCGAGATAATTTTTTGTATGTTATTTCAAGGTACGATAAGGATTAAAAAATATGAAAAAAAAGCGTTGTTAATACTTTTTTCCACCATCATCAAATATCAAATTACAAATCCATTAACGAGTGAGCGTTAATTTTTTTTCAATGCTTCGTATAAAGTTATTTAATTTACAGCAGTAATAATAATTTATTCCTATGATCAAAACATCGTTTAACAAAGAATTGGATGAAACGTGTCTATTTCAGTGTCTTTTGAGTTCCAAACCATGCGTGTCACATGATTCATGAAGATAATCTATCACTTGTCCAGTTGATAAAAATCTCTTTGTCATAACTTTTTTTATTCCTGAGGCGCGATATTCAAAGAAAAAGAAATATTTAGAATTATTCTAATTTCGTTAGCAACTGAAATTAAGCTTTTATTTTTTTCGAAATATCAAGCCTGTTCAAGAAAAAGTGCGTCTCCTTTTTAATTATCTCTCTCGTATTGACACAACTGATCGAAGACCTTCAAGATGTTCCAAAAGTACTAGAATCAAAGGAATACTGAACCTATTTTGCAAATCGGCTTGTAAGTGGTTTTTTTTAAATTTCTTTTGTTAGATTATGTAGACATAATCTCTGATAGAAATAAATAGCAATTGTCTACTTAAAATCTGAGATATTTCCAGAATAGTAGAATCTCATTATCCTCACCCATTGATTTATTTTCTTTTATAAATCTATCGATTTAAATGTAATTATACGAAGATGAACGATTTGTATTTACGGTGCAATTCTAGTAACTCGACTTTTAAAAAGTTTTATGGGGAGTTCACTTTTATTAACGGATTGATAAAAAAAAAAGATTTCTTATCGTAGCACAATGTAATTTATTCGATACGGCTCTCGTATTACAGTAAATAGTAAGTGTACGATTTTGAAAATGTTTTAAATTTGTTGTTGTTTTTGCTCCGCGTACTTTCGCTTCTTGGTATTCATCTCGTTGTAAATAATTCAATTGTTATTTTAATATTTCCGTTGGTAGGTTAATACGGACTCGTGTGTGTGCTCCTAATGAATTTTTCAAAAGCGGCGTGCAAGCATTGATAATTTTTTGTTTCATTTTTTCAATAATTCCCATTTTGCCTTTTGCTTTTTCTTTCAACCGCAAAGATGACGCGCTTACGACTAAAGATAATAATCAGTATCACGATACGCTCCACGCCGGGCAAAGGAATATTTGTGGCTGCAAGCTCGCGCAAAACATATTTCATTCCAATTACTCTATCATATCCTTGCTCAGCTAAAATTTTCGCAATGAACCTTGTTTCTTTTCTTTTTTTTTTCGTATTTAACGCTTCGGAGGATATTATCGCATTCTAGATCTTGACTTTAATGGGAAATCTTATGCCACTGATATTATGACGTATCGCACATAAAAACTAAGAAAAAAATTGAGGCGTAGAGCTCATATATATCAATATGAATACAATTATATTGCATAAATTCAACAGACGCCCGCGTTTTACATCATAGTATACACAGTAGTACTTTATAGTATACACATCTTTAAATTGCCATTCAGCGATGGCTTTTTTTGTTTAAATAAAAAAAAACCGTATTGTAATTTTCGCACATTTACCTTTCAATGAAAATAGCAATAATCCGTAATAATAATTCTAAAGTATTATTATACCGCTAAAATGGAGGCATGCCAACACATTTGGTGTTGAAAATTCTTCTGTGAAGCAGCATTTTTCTTACACACGTAATTTTTCTTCTTTTCGATCCGTATTTTGTTTTCTCGTTGCTTTCGCTTGGTTTTTTTTTTTTTTACTAACATTCCTTTCTTCAAGTTTAGTCTCTGTTCTGCATTTGAGTTACTTATTCTTGGTCACAAACGAGAATCCTTTGATAATAATCAGATCAGCCAATATTGATGTGGCGAAAAAATAAATGAAAGAACTCTCGAGGATTTATTTTCCTATTAAACATGTCGATTAGTCTGTATAACATTTCGGCAATTAAGAATATGATACATTTGTAACATCTTTGCCACAGCTTCGCCAAAAAGACGCAAACGCTCTTATTAAACTCGTTTCGTCCGTTTCCTCTTTTCGTTGTTAATTCATGGTTTTTTTTAAATCCGATCACAACTTTTCGAGAGTAATAAGTGTGATTTTTTTTTCTTTTCTCTCGATGCCAGATGAATGATTCTCATGTCGTTACTTTTATACTGAGAAAGACTTGTTTATGAATTTTTAATTGGAAGAAATTCAGTGCAAAATTTCGTAGCGATTGATGATCGAGAAGGGAAAAAAAATCATTGAAAAATTGTTAATTGTGCACAAGTTAGAGATAATTCCACGATGCGAAATGTATTTTCTTCAAAGTTCATTCTAGCTTATCGTTTTGCCTCCACTTTTGTTTTTTTTTCTCATTGACATGTTCACGGTTAGAAGGTTTTTTACTTCTAAATCGCTACTTCTATTTAATTAACAAAACTCGAAAACAAAAGAAAATATGATTCGCGAAATCAGACGAAGCTTTTATTTACAATGCACACACAATTAATCTTTTTTTTCTTCTCTCCTCTCCTTCTCTCTCTCTCTTTATCGCTCTTGGTCTTTCTGGCTTGGACGATTCAATTGAATTGTTTTTTTTCGGAATCCTCACAATTCGTGTTTTCCTTTCGAATTCCGAAAACTCTGAAGAGCGTTGTTTTTCTCATGCAATGTTACTCATGTTGTTTTTTTTTCTTTTTTACATTCGGTTTTCGCCGCTGTCATACAGCGCTCAAGGAGAAGTAACATGGATATAAAGTTCTGCATGTTGTTCATCCTTCTTTCTATCTTTATTAAATCATTTTCGCGTGTGATGTATGTGGTGGTGTGTTTGTGTTTGTGTGTGTGTGTGTGTTTTTGTTTTGTGGTTCTGTATAATTTTCTTTGTTCACATATTTTTTAATTTTCATCTTAAACACGAACGCGGGCAATCGAAGAGGCGAAGCGTCTCGATTACGTGTCTTCGGTTCTTTGTTGAGGAAATTTCTAAACTTCGCATCGGTTACTGATCCTCGTCACCGAGTTCTTGCTTGACTTTGTTGAAATCGAATTCTTCGCCCGTGGCACGCTTGAATATGTCGAGCACGTCGAGACACGTGGTCTCGAAATGCGTCGTGGCGTCGTAACTTGCGGATATGAAAATCTGACTCTCGAGACCGTCGTCCGTTGGTTCCATGTAATCCGATACGGAAACGAATTTTTGGGCTATCGGACCCAGCAAATCAAGACCCGGCTTTATTTCAGCCTCGGGATTGTTCGTCTCAACGGTCGTCGATACCATTGCAATGAACCAACCTTTTGCGGCTACTTGATGCGTGTGAGATACCAACGACACGTAGATGTCGGACTTGCGATTTACCTGTGGAATATTTTCGTTGTAAAAAAACGTTTCGTCCTTAATCTTAAAAATAAATCAAGCACTCATTTTATGTTTGAAAAAAATATTCTGATATTATTACTTGTTTCTGAGGAATGATGATCTGCGTGGATAATGCGTCATTGGTTCCAGAAATCGGATGATTCAGAAGACAAATGCATCTTATTACTTGACCAACTTTCTTGACGCGATCGGGCACGTAAGTAGGATCACAGAAGACTTGTTTGCACGAGGCTACTTCCTCTCCCGAACGTACTCCTACGACCTGGAAAATAATCAAATTTTCTCAAATGAAAATGCTTTAGAGAAAGAAAATCCTCGGGGACGAGCTCAATGGTGTTTTTTTTTTTTTTTTTACCTTTCCGTCCTTCATAACGATTTCATCGATTGGTTTGTCCAACATATACGTTCCACCGTAAATGGCACTGAGCCTCGCAAAGCCCTGAGGAAGTTCACCGAGACCGTACATGGGATAAAGGTACGGTGATTTTCCATATCGAGCTAAACTGTCACTGTACAGTTTTATACGGCGGACAGTTTTTATTGCGCTCTGTGAGATATAGTCGTCATTCCTGTAACAAATTAATCGTATTCACGACAAATTTTTAATGAAATATTATTTTTTTTATTTATTTACTTTCATTCTTTCCTATATTCATTAATTCATTATTAGTTATACTATTCTTTGAAGTTTGTTTATTGGTTTACAATGATAAAAGTGCGGAGGCGTTTTATATTTACGTTTTCACCATTTTTTTCAAGCACAGAAACTCTCTATTTTTTTTTTTTTTTTTAAATGCTGTTCTTCTTTAATCCAGAACTGAAAATACATCAACAGGTCCCATAAAAAAAAAAGACACTGATATACTATTTAGCATTATAAGTACAAAATGGAATTATGAATTAGACGATAATTGTTGAATTTTTTTCCTAATAAGCAGCTGACTTATGTTGTCAAATTCTTGAATAATAGTACATTGATATAATTAAAATTCCATGAACACTTGTTATAAGAATAATATTAATTCCTTTTTTTATGAAATGTATGATTGACAACACTCAAACGTAAAAAATAAACTGTTTTCACAGCATTAGATGACACACAAAAATTAATAAGAAGCTTTAAATAATTATTGCTAAATAACTTTACCTGTGAAGAGCGAGAGCATGTCCAGTGAAATCTTGAGTATTGGGATCGAGGCTAAACTTGTTGTAAAGTAGACTCATGCTATTGTTGAATGGATCAAAACCGTCCCATGTTTTCGGATCGTCCTCCTGGACATTTTGAACCCAAGTAAGGAAATTACGGAAACGTCTCTTCTCAAAAATTCCCATAAGATCGCTGGATAATGCTTCTTGTTGATCTATCGGGACTTTGGCTATTTTGCCAGACTTGTAGACGTAAGATCCCTCGATTGATTTAAACTCGAGATAACGTGTTACACCAGTGTGAATTAGTAGCTTAACCAACAGCCCATTCGCCATCAAGAATTTTGGTATAAGATCCACGTTCCAGTCCCTGCCACGACCATACATCGCATCCGGTGGTGGCAGCTTGAAGTTTCTATATTTAAAAATAACATGAAAGCATTTGTATTAATATTTTCAGCCAATATTCATTGTCAATCATTTAATAAACAATAAGAGCATTTTGCAATAGTGAGAAAAGTAAAAATCTAGACTCGTTCGTTTAGGAATACGAAAACATTTTGAGAAACTCCATCTCGAGTAACTTCAAAACTAATGCAGAAAAAACAATCTACGACGTAAGCTCGCAGATATTTTTTTTTCTCCATGTAATAGCAGCAAATTGTTTCAATTTTTGGTTTCAGTTCCAAGATTTTGGAAACTGACGTTTACTCAAGATCTAGCCTACATATTTCTAACAATGTTTACAGTTCAAATTGGAAATGAAGAATAGGAAAAACCAGGTGACGTTTCAAGGATTATTTTGAAACTTTAACGTTGTATGAACGTATTCAACCATCTACACAATATTCGTGAAATTGAATTTTCATAGATGAGTGAAAACACTTGCGTAGATTTATCGATAACGATAGTATAGAAATACCACTACGAATAACTTTCCATCATGGAAAGATAGGCATTCGCCATAATACAGATATACATCGATGTGAAGAAAATTCTGTCAAGAATGGCGTAGTTGAAATAGTGCGAGTGAGACCGGGTGATCGATGGGTCAGGGAGACGAGGCGAAGCAGACAGAGGGAGAGAGCTTTCACAAAGCTTCAGTCAATAACAGAACTTCGATGACATAACGTACGAACACCCCCAAAGAATTTCCACTTTGCAACATCCCTGTTTTCACTTTCGATTTGCATCTCGGCTTCGTATATACAGCTTATCGATTAATTTCCGTTTAAAATAGAATGCATCAAAAATAAATATTCAGGGTGTCTGATCACTGATGCATAATTTTAATATCGAACCAGCATTTTATATTCACATTTATCCGGAGGTTTCGAGTAACTTTTTTTAAACAATATCTTGCTTTCTTTTAGTTATTTTTCTTGTGGAATTGAATGTAGTTCGTTGGAAGATAAGAAAAATATTTTTTTTCGCTTTTCAAATCATTTGAAATTTTCTTGCACATTTAGTTTTTAGGTTCTCAGGAAAATTGCCCAATTCCAACAGCCCCACTGAATATGTAAGTTTTGGGCTTAGCTGAAAAAAAACAAGGAATTTTATTGCCTTACAACACTAAAAACTTTAACGTCGTATTTATTTTTTATTCTTATTAATCAACTAGAATCCTGACATGTTCAAAGTTCGTTCAACTGCTTTAAATTTTCAAACAGGTTGGAAGTAAAATTTTCTATTTGAGAAAAATTAAAATTTCGATTTCAATTTAAAAAATGGGCTGTTATAAAAAATTATAATAACACTATATTTTTCTTTATAGTCTGGGAAAACAGTACTATCACTGTACTATATTTTCCATCATCGTAGTTTAGCCTCAGGTTTCATTAAATTGTTGTAAATTATCGTCTCGTATCATCCTTTGTTTTTTAATTTTTATTAGTCTGCGAAATTTACTGCGGTTTACGAAAAACTTACAGAATCGGGATCAAAGGACCTGGTCACGTTCAAAGAGGCTCGACAGAATTCAGCATTTTTTTTTTTTAGAATCTAAATATGAAATAAATGAAGTGGAAATTATCGAGACTACGGAATTGGGTCAAATGGGTTGGATCTTTCGTACATATTTGCAGAATATACCAAAATAAAAATTAAAAAAACGAAAAATTCTGAAACTACGTCTTCTGATAAAACAAAAAGAATATTTTTGAAAATTTTATTAAAATTTCATTCGATAATTATTCATTGCGTTTACAGTGTAACGAGAGCTCGTGCAAAATTACGAAACCCTTATCAGACAACTGATGAATCCTTGGTGAGCATTTATCACATGGTCCGTTATTACGAAACGACGAGTGTTTACCTCCCACTTTCATCTATTAAATCGAGGTAAAAAAAAAGGAAGCGAGATGTATAGAGGGCGCTACACGCTGTCGTGCTACTTTTCATTTCGAAATCGATATTCTCTCGCGCTCGAGTTTCCAAGAGCCTGGTACTTTGCCGTTCGTATCCTCCTCCATCAAGTTTTCATGATACAATTACTTTGAAAAAAAAAACAGTTCCGCTTAAAAAAGCTGAAAAATTTAATTACGTCCTGAGGAATTCGTTTACGTTTTTATTGCATTGCAATTTTAATCAAGTCAAGTTAAATGTTCACATTTTTTCGAAAAATTCTCTTACTACGGAATAAATTGCATTCTTAAAATTTTATTTCCGGTGAAGAAAACAAGGTTTGCAACAGCCATTTTTTATACTATAGTTTCACATTGATTTGAACCGTAATTTGTTTTTTTATCTAAAAATCCTCATAATTCATAAGTTTTAATTTGCAGTTCCCTCGAAATTTTATATTTCTATGCATGGAACGGTTCAATGAAATTTTTTGTTGGCTCAGTTACAGACTTTTTGCTTGCCCTTATATGGAGCCCTATTGTGACCCGATTCGAGTAAAAGTCGTTGCTCCATATGCAACGGATTGTGATGCGCCACGCGGTCTGGTTTTTCATCGTTTGTCTCCCGTTCGTCACGGTAGCGCAAACTTGAATGCCATAAAACGTGGAAAGCCGAGAGACAAAAAACATAATTATATTTCCAAGTCTAAGGCAAATCCGCATATAGAATTTCGTGTGTTTATTTAAGTTTTAATGCATAAAACACGACGTATTATTATGCTGCATTTTGCATATCGTTAAAACACGTCAGGAAAAACATTTCTTCATTCATTTATTCTTTTACGTATTTTGAAACGTCAGACTTGTTCGTAGGTTCAATTTTTAGGACCAGCACAGAAATTGTCGTAAGATTATCGTATCATTGCATTTGATTTCCTGGCTTTATAAAAATAAACCATTTTGGTATCATCCAATGATGGAAACTTCGACATCATTTATACGTATTCATGTAACATTTGTACGTGAGAACTATGAGATTGCATGTTTTCGAGATAAAAAAATCTAACGACTCTTTTCACACCTTTCTGGGAACTTTACAATCGTCTCGTTGCACACAGCATAAACTTTAATACATATTTTCCAACATTTCAACATCATTTATATTTGTACTTTAATCATTTGTTTACAAAAAGTATATATGGAATTTTTTTCGTGTTTGTTTCAAAGTTCAACATTCTTTAGAGAATATTGTGAATAAAATATAATTTTATCATGACGTAGTTCCGATAAATTTTTCATAAAAAATGTCATGATTTTTCATATTTTTTAACTACTTACATGCTTTTAAGAAATTATTTTTACGAATTTGCGTCACGTTCAGAAATTTTATGATGTATTCATTTGTCAATCTTTACGAACTCGAACCTTAACACCAATCAAAAATCTCAAATAAAGGCCACAAAATCCATTTTGGTAATATATTTCAAATTTTAAAGCCGGCTTACGAAAAAAGTAAACAAAGAAAGCATTTCATTTCGAGCATATAAGACGAAAACAAAAAACAAAATCGAAAATTTAAATACAGATCAGGGTCAAAGATTGTTTCGATTGCTGGAGAATTACTAACGAACGGAATAAAAGGTACTCGACTTGCGTCGAATGTTTTCGTATAAAAAACGTTTACTTCAGAAAGAACGTATTTGCTACGAAGAATAATAATTAATAACTAACGCGATATGAGATAATTTACATTTTTTTTCAAATATTTTTGCGAATGCCCTTCAGGATTTTTTTTTACTATACCATTCCATCACTTATATCCCACTTTTTCCATGTGTCTCTAAAGTACCCTAAGAACATTACTAACACAAAAACACTTTTTTTCATTCACTGTAGAAAACCAAAATCAGAATCCGAAACTCGGAAAAACTTTTTGAAAAAACAGCTTTTTTGCTCAGAAAAGCACGAGGTTGTGCTTGGCTGAGCGGTCAAACATCCAAGTACGGATCTTCGGATTTTACCATCGTTGGAACGCAGCGAAAAATTATTGTTTAGTAGTTTTTTATAATTTATGAAAAGCGCTATATAAATTTTGGACTCTGTTAAAAAAAATGAATTTCGTTGCGTTCCAACAATGCAAACGACATCGCCAAAGCCATATATTAGCGGTGTTCACCATTTTTTAATAATTGTGAATATTTCATTCGAAAATGATGGTTAAAAAAAAAAATTGGTGGGTACCAACAAAAATTCAATTGAATTTCAGTTTTTTATTGAATTTATTTTCATGATGGATTAAAAATGTTCACAATCCTGATCGTTTGGGGTTCATAACGCCATAAATTTTGGTAACTCAGATTATATTGAATTAAAAAAAATAGGAAACTAGTATTTTTTTTGTATAGATTTCAACATGTCAAGTTCGATGTCTTAGAAAGTCACGTGTACCAAATTACGATCTATTGTCTTCACGTGGATCTGCGATTGACCGAAAGTTATATTCAGCCCACTGACCTAGTGACCCCACTAAATCTGCTATAATCAATCAATCCTTATGTATGAATATTATTATGATTATATGACTTCATATTAAAATTATATCGCTTCCGCAATGGCCTCATAATTTAACACCACGTTAATGAAATTCTTCAGCATATTTCTCACTCCTTAACAAGTCCTGAATTTTTTTAATCATCTGTATATACATCGAGCGATGATGTCCAACAGAAATTATCTTTTCACGCTTCGTCTCTATTGTTACAATTGATCCAAAAGCGTTTCTTTTTCCTTTTCCCAGGCGAGAAATACCGAATAACGGTGAACCGTTGTTTTTTTTTTCTTTTTGTTTTTTTTCTAAGGAATGTGGCGGAGTGAAAGGTACATTTTTTTAGTAATTCTTTCTCTGCAATAATTAGAAATACCAACGGTTTCTCTGGCTTTATAGCGAGGTGAATAAATATTTATTTATATCGAAAATCATTGTATTTTATGTAATTAAACAACGAAGTAATCACAAATATTCAAAATTTTTCACGACCCAGATTTCATTTCAGTCATATTAGAGGAATATTATTGCATGTAAATTGATTTTTGAAAAGATGTTGAAAAAAATCTAAAAATTCGCAGTTATTATGTGAAACGTGACTTTTTTCTACTGTTTCGCATAAGAACGCGTGTAAAACTGTGTAATCTCGAATACGAGACAGTGCATTCGCTTCAAATTTTGCGCGTAGTATCATAACAGTGAATGAGTCCTCAACATTTAAACAAATTCTGTAGAGAAACACTTTGGCGAGAAAATTACCTTTACTCTGAATCCCTACAATTTATTTTTCCGAACGTAAACTCCAAAGCCAACTCGAAAACGAACCCAATTTTTTCTTTAGTCTAAAATATTCGTGTTATGCGATAATCAGGTTTAATCATAACACCAGTTTCCATTTTTCAATAACGAATAGAATTTATTGATGAAAACATTATAGAGCGAAATAAGTTTTGAAAAAATGCTATAAAAGGTTATTTAAAAAAAAAATCGAGTCGTCTTTGACCCGATTGTACATCAGGGACTATGGATTATGTATTTACATATTCGCATTATTCTATATAGTCTCCTTCTTTTGAACGTGAATTTTGAAACAAAAATTTGGGTGATAAGTTCGCAAAAACCTTATTTGCAATACAAAAGAAAAAAAATTCAATTGAATTACGAATTATGTGAATGTAAACATCTGCCAATCTCAACTACAGTAAACCCTTTTCCAACCGAGTTAATATCTGTTGTGAATCCTGAGATATTAATCAAGAATTGACTATTACTTAATACAACTATTGTACACTAGCAATATTTATTCTTCTCTGTCAAAAAAGAATGATCGAATAATTGATATCGGGTGAAGCCCACGAGTATTTAATAGTAATTAATGAAATTCTGTCAATAAACAATTATTCCATCGTTGACGCCGGTAACTCGATCATTCAAAGACCCGGAGGGCGGGTCCGATCGATCTTGCATATGGTATGTATTTTGTTGGAAAATTTTCCTACAGCTTTATTTCCCAGTAAAAAATATATAAATACTACTTTATTCCATGCCCAAATACACAACCCTTGTAATTTTGCTTTAATCCTTCAGAGCAAACGAAGAACACGATAAAACTCTGTAAATATTGTACTAAGAAAAAAAACCGTGAAAAAAGCGTATCAACGAGAACATCTGAACAAAACGTTCGTAGCGCCACCCATCGGTCGATCCGAACAGAACTCTTACGGGATCTCGTTCCAACATATTATTAATTCCATCACCGACCGCGTCCGTTCGCAAGGGAATAGACGAAGCCATAAGATAATAATACAAAAGGAGGAAAACACAAGCTTTATCTTTTATTTTGTCAGAAATTGTTTTTCATGTTTAATCGTCTATTTTGAAAAATGGCTGTTTGTTTCTCGTAACCTATTTTCGCTCCATCTGTCAAGCTCTCAACGAAACATTCAACAGCCACCACGAGAACAGAGATATTGATAGTTTTTTTGAAGGTGTAATTAATGTTGAACTCAAACTATCGACCCTTTCGCCAAAACCGAAGTAGAAAGCTTACACGAGTAAAATCTACTTGATCGAAAGGCAGTCATAATTATTCCCACACGAAGAAAGTGGGGGAGGGGCCGAGAGGGAAAGAACGCGGGAGTTTCGCGTACTTATCAAGAGTTCTGGATGGCGAAGAGCATAAAAATATCGTGTCTGGAGTGTTTTTGTAATTACAACTTTGTAATTGGGTCTGAAGCAGAACAAAAAGGAAGGAAATAAATCAATAAAGTGAACAGGATGTTCGGGACGCGAAACATCGAGAACAGCGCACTCCATAAATTTGCTTTTTCTCTCTCCCTCGGTCCCTGATCACGAATGGTTCGATCCACCGAACTCGACCAACCAATGACGACAGCTGTATGAAACTTGGTTATTCGGAAATGAACATTACTCCCTTCTCGTCCCCTATTTCATACAACAGCATGCGCCCATTGGAAAAGTATGGTAACACAAAAACCCGGACGAAATAAGTGGTTTATTTGTTCTTTTCCGTTTCGACCATTTTTTTTTTGCATATAGTTCAATATCTTACCCGAAAAATTCCTCGAGAGGAGTAATAGAGGCGGATTCACCACCATAGTACTTGTTGCGATCGACATGCAAGACTTTCTTCCCGCTGACCGAGAGCATACCAGATAAAATGCACTCCTTGAGACCTGTGCCCAACACTATCGCGTCATATTCTTCATCCATCCTGCTTCCGTTTGTACGCTATGTGTCGCGAAATTAACCAGAAAAAAACCTCAACTTTTGCTATATTTCACTATTCCCGTATTTCACAATAAATACCCACAGGTATATCAATCGAATCGTAAGCTCCGAAAAAATTCTTCAACGTTTTTTGTTGTTGTTGCTTTTTCGGTCAAAATGGAAAAGAATCGATATCGATAAGAGGCTAACCGCGGATGCCAACTCGCACCTCGCACTACTATTATGCCGGAACGGAAGACCCCGCCGCTTCTGCTACGTCAATTCGCTTTTCCCTTCACCTCTCCCGCCCCCGCGATGGCTGTTGAGGACCGCTTGTGGCTCTCTCTGCGTGTTGAATCGCGAAACAAAATGACAAGCTTCAGGCGAAATAATGACGTTACATCGGCAAGTAATTTTGTTCAATGTTTTGCCAAGTTACTTTCTCTATCAGTCCAATTTTAAATCAAGGACTAACTTTTCTCAATTTGCAAAATATAAAGAATTTCTTCCGATCCCTTCGGCTTCGAAGAATAACAATTTCTATAGTTACAGAAAGTCCAGTCAGTCGCGCGGTCGGTATAACATTTCACCTTCAGGCGATTTTCATGAATGGCTGCTTGTGACGTATAGTATGATAGTGATGATAAATGTGTCGT
This sequence comes from Campoletis raptor, assembly GCA_948107755.1. Lineage (NCBI taxonomy): Eukaryota > Metazoa > Arthropoda > Insecta > Hymenoptera > Ichneumonidae > Campoletis > Campoletis raptor. Next base: position 25,139,900 of record OX403622.1, on the reverse strand, counting down.
CCTTGCACTTTGAACGTCAATCAGGTAAGATATTCTGCAAAATATGTTAAAAACGTTGCTTATTATTATCGGGTTGTTTTTCAACTGCAAGATGAAACTCCAAATACCGACAAACGGTAACACTTAACTGGTAACGACAATATCAAAACTTCTAAATTTACTTATTTGTTTTAATTCAAAACAAATCAGTCAAAACTTGGAACATAATAAAAAATAATTGCAGTTTTAATTTTGTAACAACCATACATATATTTTCGATACTTGTGCTATTTATCTACTGGTAATAAAACTATTGTTACCTACAGAGTATTCAGTAACATTGAATTATTTGATAATAGTTTTAAAAAAAAGTGTAAGAACTTCACACTAAGTTTTTAATATTTATTTTTTTACATGCATACATTTTAACATATTAAATAATATTTGAAATGCTCGTCCAAATCATAGTGACATTTTTTATTCCACTATAGCGAGAAAAAGAAAAAAATGTTGGTTGGTAGGCTTGTTTTCCATGTAATGAAACAAACATAGTGAGAAAGAGTGGCGCTGTTGAGCAGGGAGCGTTAAATTTTGACCAGCTGTGCCGAGTAGGCCGATGGGAATTTATGACCACGGCGAACCAAGCTTTGCCTGGCATTCCTGGCAAACGTCAGTAGCTCCGCGAGCACTCAGCCAGTCATGTTGTTGCGTGTAATTGAAACGGACGTGGGTGGTTAATGTCGTGAAAGATTGTTCTGTATAGAAACGTATAGAATATATATGTATACCAATGGTGCATACATATATTTATTATTATATACACAAACATATATTTCATACATCCCTTAGTGAAGGGGTTTAAGATATACATACAAGAAAGCCGCGCGGTATCTCGTAGCAACGAAATTTAGAGCGACGCTTTATCGTAATTTAGGAATTTGATAAAGTGAATTTCGCATGAATATGTAAAATACTACGTAATCTCTAGTATGAAAAGGCCAACAACGAGAATAACAGAGAAAAACATTTTACGTTTTATTGCAAAAAAAAAAAGAAATATCAATATATACTGAAAAAAGTGAGGAATAAATGATTATCGAACGAAAAGTAAAAGGGTCGTTTGGTTCGTGTATTATTATATGTATATGAAAAACTGGGCCGTGGGTTTCACGGAAGTTAAAACCGCTACGATTTGCCGATACCATTGTGGAGTATTAACATACAAACGCGTTACAGTTATCTCAAGTTTTTTTCGTAATAATAATAATAATACTAATAATGACAATAAGATGAAGAAAATGTGCGATACGATCGAAGTGTAAATTTGTGTAAAAACGAGTTCTTTGTTTATCGTTGAGTGTCATTCGAAGGACGAATACACTGTTTGTTCGGAATATTTTCAAATATTAATAAACGAAGGAAGTATAAAAATTTTCGTCGAAATGTGGTACACCTGAGCGGGAAAAATACTTTTTGAGACTGTGCGTGTGGCTAACGAGCCGGGAGAGGACAGTGACACTGTTGGTTCGCACGAGGGTTAAACAGGGCCACGTGGACGCGTCGAATAGCCCGGAAAAATGTGAGTTCGCTTTTTCTTCTTTCTCGTCCGAATAAATTCCCTTACTAGGATTTTAACAGCTGTGCCTTGTGACGAGTTATCAAATACGTTTTGAGAATATTAATTTTGCGAAAAAATAATATTTATTTTCAATATTAACTTCTGGCGGATTACGATGTGTTTTTACCAAGTGCGTCGTATGGAAGAAGAAACTTTAAACATTTGTTTTCAGCCACATGTGTACGGAATGTTTACTAAATCAATTTCTGGAGAACAAACTGATTTAATGAACTTATTCTGAAAACTTAAATGTTTGCACTATAGCAAAAATGTGAGAATAGGCATAACAAAAATTGAAAAATCTTTTCATACCCAAATATGTCGACGTCTCCAGAATCTCGAGTGAAATTCTGTCAGACGCGAATATAACTGCGTTATGAAAGTAACGGTAACTGGATGCGAATTGAAGATTCACATAGGACGCGTTACATTCCACAAATCTTCTACGTTGAAGTAAAAAAAATATAGAATGGTTCTGGAATTCAAGGCACAAAGGGATTTTAAGATAAAAGATTCTGACGTAAAAATAATGCTGTGAAGATTGTTATGCTACTGAGTCATTCATTTTCGACTAAGGTCGCATGAAATTTCCATCGTTTGGGTTTCTTTTTTCGTGATGTGATTGAATGTTTGTTTTTTTGTTTTTTTTTTTACGCAAACTTCTACAAGACCGTACCCATTTTGTACCAGGCATTTAATGATGAATGAGTGCATAACATAAGAAACTATATCTGTGCAATCGCCACGGTCTATTTAAAGTTTCTCAAGATCTCTTGTGTAGAGTCGAAGCAAAAATTACGTCACGTGCACGCACCCGATGCGTTACCTATGTGCGTGTGTGTGGGGAATAGTTTTATCGTAGGGTGAGACTGGCGTTTAGAATAGACGAGAAAGTCTTTAAAATGTAAACGATTTTTTTTTTTCTTTCAAATCACTCGTTACATCTTTGAAAAAATGGTTTTACGATCGAGATTGAGATTTCTCATTTTTTTTCCACTTACATCACTTCATATTTGGTATTGAAGCTCGCGTTGTTGGAACGCAATACAAATATTATATCTATTATTAGAATTTTTTTTACAATCGTCCTTTATTTTTTGCTGCAGATTAAGGTTTTTAGTCATAAATAAAAATTGTCAAATTATTTCGGAACTAAAAATAAATATGTTAGGATTTATAAAAAACGAAGTGTTGATAATAAACTTCATTATCGTCATATTGAAATCGTACGAAATTTTTCATTCCAATAAAAAACAAGTTTTTAGTTATTAGTGTCAAAATTTTTGAATTCTTCCCAGATTTTTTTGTACATTTTGTTTAAAGGTCTCGAACTAAAGATTCTCTAACTATCGCAGCCACGATGCATACAAATTTCAGGCTTTGACATAGAAAAAAAAATGAATTTCGTTCGGACGATGCAATTTTCTACATCGTATTCCATAATTATGACATAAATTTACGAATTGATTTAGAGTTTAAGTAAAAATTTCCTAATAGTTCTGAATGCTATTTTTATTTCGTAAACATTTTCTGGCTAGATGATAAAGTTCCAGATTCCATTAAATGTCAAATTCCGTAAATTTCCATAACTTCGGTTTCGTTGAGAAGAACAAAACTACGCTTTTATGAAATAAGGAAACAAAAAACAATGGTTTTCAGAGTTACAGAGCGACAAAAAATGTAGCGAATGGACTTAACTTACTGTAGTTACAAAAATTCCAAGACAACAGACGATTTGGTAAATCTTTTTCTCGTGTGCACCGTTAAATGACACTGAGCAGTAAGGTTGAATGATAAATGTTTTCGTTACGAGACGGTCAATCGAAGAATGTTGCGATGAATGAGCAGTCGGGGACCATTATTTTACTATAAATCTAGGGTGTCTTAAAAAACAGTCTCAAGACTTGAAAAAAGAACATGTTTAAAAATTCTGAATAGTATTGAAGTTTGAATTGTTGGAACACAGTGAGAAATAATATTTTTACTCACTGTTTCAATTTTTTGATTAGTCCGAATCTTCTTTTGTGAATTTCATTTTCATATCCCAAAAGAAAAATTGTCCAATTATCGAAACAACATTACATTTAAATTTTGGTCTCTGTTATAGAAAAAAAAAAAAAATTCAATATAGTAATTCTGATGGAATGCAAAACCTTTCGTTACTTATTTCTCTAATCCACCATTAATCAGCTACTTATTAATTATTATAATTAATTTAAAAATAAAGTTCGTTTACCACTCCCATTATTTTTTTAACTGGTACAACGGATTGGTTGTTGCTGATAATTAACTTACATCTCAACAATTATGTTTAAGAGAACTAGCGATAAGAATTTTTTTGATTGTTAAAAGGGTCAATTATTTAGTTGACTAAAAGCAACTAAATATTTTGGAATAAAATAACTAAATTTTTGTTATTTGTACATATAATATTTTTAGTTGAGTCAGAAAAAATTGAGATTATTTTAAAATCTAAATGAATAATGAAACAACAAATATTTTTGTTTTCATTCAATGATGCAAACGACAGTGTCAACACTTTTTGGACTAGTGCGAAGCAGCTATTTAAGAAAAAAAGCTTGGAACACTCTGTATATTTATGTAAAAAGAAATGACAACAATTTGGTGATCGTGTGTGTGTGTGTGTGTGTATGTGTGTGTTATAGATATAGATGTAAAAACGTATGTATAGAAATAAGCAGTCAATTGATATAAATGATAGGTCAATTAAAATATCGTTGCTGGCCAAAGTCAGACACTATAATATATGCACATATAGACGTCTTGTCATGAATAAATGAACCTCGAGTGAATTCATTCGATTCAAGCGAATCTACAATTGCATGTGAAAAATGTACACGTGTTCAAATGTTCAATGTCGCGGAAATCTGATGGTCGATGTGACTCTCACTCGCTATGGGAACAAACGTATATTTACTACTTTACTTTGCTGCTCTATTGATGCACTTACTTCACTTTTCATGCGATAAAGAGAGAAGAGGAGTAAATTAATGACCTATATTTGCGAGACTATTGATGAAAAAAAGTTCTGGAAGCACGATCATAGAAAACTTCCTCTTATGCATGGTCCCTTTTTCTCATTTGCGAAGTATCCACTTGTTATAAGTGTTTTTCTACATAAAAGTAATAAGGTTTTATTTTACGAATGTACATATGATTAACTGGAAAACTTACATTGGTAATTAAAAAAATTAATCAGGTCAAGATTGTTGTGAAAAATGAGAATGAAAATATGTTTCCATCACAACGTGTCATCTTTATACGTTATTTAATTTGTCTTATGATGTTGAAGTTTTCATCAAAATTTTCAACGAAGAATATTTTTTTAACTCATTATTATTATTATTATTATTATTATTTTTCGTTACAATGTTTTCCAACTACTTTAAATTGATTCTTTTGTATGATGAAAAAGTCAGAATATATGACGTTGACGTTCTTATCATTAGATACAACGAAATTATTCATTTTTGTTAAACAAGAAATTTATCTGCAATGCAATAATAATTCGACAACGTTTTTCGAAACTTAAATTTTAATTGTCACTAGTAAAAATGTTTTTTTTTACTTTTATTGGGTTTTACTGATTGACAGTTAACTTGTTTTCAGTTATGTCTCGACATTTTTTAGTCGTGCACTTAATTCTGCGTACGTGCTCTGCATTCTGTACATTTTTTTTTAGCTACAGACACTTTATTTACGTAACTAATAATATTCTATTGTTAGCGGACCAGGATAACATAGGAACACATTCGAGCGTCAAAAATCAGGATTTTTTTTGAAAATTGACCCTTGTTGGATTTTCTTGTTTGCATTTCTGTGTATCGCTCTCTGCTTCCGTTTGGTGATAAATTTTTTCATTTTTCGCGCCTTTTTTCTAACTCTCATTCCATATTCTTGCTCCGTATACATCTTTTCCCTCTGAACTCTCAACTCTTCGCAATACCCGCATTACCGCAGGGCACACACGCGAGGGACGCGTTGATGAAAGTCAATCTATGAAACATTTATCACATTCACATATATGTAGATGTATACATTTACAGATGTCACGCACACGAGTGCCGTACTTGCTCGTCACGATTAGCCTCGAGTAATTCACCGGGCTTATAATCGGGTCACTGTGATTTAATTGTTTTTTTTTCTTCTTTTTTTATTTAAAATTTTGTAAACTTGTCGTAATAGATGATGAACATTTACATCTACCGTTACAGCGAAATCCCAATTTTTTGCAATGTTTTTTAACTAAAAAGCATGTAACATTAGTTCAGAAGTGTCATTTACTATTCTTTCGCCATCTCGAACATAATTTCAAGTAGTCTAAAATACCGCATGAAAAGATGCTCGATTAAATATTGTGAATTACGAAATTTTTAAATTCCTTATTCATTTATGAAAATAGCTTAAAGTTCTAATTGTTTTCGAATTATCTAAGTTTCAATGTTCTAAATCGTTCTATACTTTCTGATGTTGTAAAGAATAAAATCGAGAGTATAAATTCATGGTCAGAGAATGAGTTGTTGCTAAGCAGCAAAATACATGTGAAATATTGCAACTTTTTTTTTGGTTTACTGTTCGATTTATTGCCGAATTTTTATTGGTTTTGTGCAACGGTATTCGGAGAAACTTCGAGGTCCACCATTCGCACTATCCTTTCGCTTGTGGTCCACTCGCGGTCGAAATTCAATTCGATTTCGTGCTATTACACTTCAAACTATTGAGCTAATTTGGATTCAGCACTCAAGAGCATAGTTCCTTCAGAGCTCCTTCAAGAAATAGTCGATTACTTTGCTGTTTTACGTCATCAATAAGTTGCATAAAAATTAAGCGAGTGTAACAATAAGTCACGAAATTAATAACGACTTGAAAAAAAAAGAACAAGTTTGAAACAAAAAATGATCGAAGAAAGAATTTTTTATGCTCACATCCAAGCATCGATCCATCGGCAGAACATTTCCGCCATTTATTATTCATAATTCTTATTTTTTTCCCACTTATAGTTTTTATTTAAGTATTAAACAAAGATCGTTCAATCTCACATTATTGCATTTAAAGTTCTATTCCTCCAAAATTGCTAATGGCATCATAGCATTCTAATGACGAAAATGTCGTCATCATAATTGAATCAATATTGAAAATTCAATTGAAATTCTATCAAATCGAGAGCAGATGGTGAGCGAAACGTTAAAAGCTTCATTTTTTCAGAATCAAGTTTAATCAATACGCAGAAAATTCTAACCTTCTATTCAAATTAATCGAATCATTAAATATTTGAAGAAAAATAATTTCGTCGAATGAATTGTTTGAACAGTTTGAATTTTGTGATATTGTTTATTTTTAGATCGTTCTGTTATATTTGGTAAATTTCAACCTCCTTTCTGCGCTGACATTTGGAAAGAAGAGGAACTTTCGTTCCTAGTGCTTTAAAGTTTAGTCAATATGTCGTTAATTTTTCTGCACCCTTAATTTTCTCCTCTGTGACAAATAACTTGCAGACACGGATGTATATGTGTATATCTGTCCAGGTATGTATACACACTCATCTTGATATTAAAACCAAGTTCGTGACTTTTTTTCGTTATCATCCCTTGACATTCACAATAGGGGGGTCGCGCGTCGATGTTAGAAGCGCAAAGAATGATATATGCACATACGCGCCGCGTAAAGTACACGTAATTTTCAAGGACCCACACGTGGCGTAGACGTTAATAATTAGTGTCATATACATAAAAATATCCAGCAAAGTAAAACTTTGCCCGGAAAACTTCAGCGTTTGTTGAGCGATGTAATATGCGAGGTCATTAAAAATTTCTTCATTTCTCAACCATTTACGTTGACGGTCAACCAGTACATATCCAGTTTCTAAAGTCAACCATGCAACATTTTTAGTTTTATTTCTACAAGGTCGGAAAAACTATTGGTCAGAAATGTACACAGAATGTCAAGGCACAAAGCTGTTGTATATTATGTCGGATAAAAAAAAAAATACAACGATTACAACGATTACATTCCATTACTTTTAGTCTAAATGCGATTAGTCGAAAAAGTGTCGTCGTTCTTAGCATATAGTTCGCGTACATTGAACAGAATTCTTTATTTATTTAAAATAAAGACACTGGATGAAAATTTAGTATGTCATTTTTTAAATTTTCACAATCAAGTACGTTTTGACTTAGTTCCAGATGAAAAAATCGAACGACCAATTCATTGTGATGATCATTTTCACTTAATAAAAATCTTTTAACTTATGAACCGTTAAATGTAGACTCTTGAGGTTACTGAATATGAGGCGTTGAAACTTTTATTGCGTAAAGTTAACTATTACGCGCATACAATAGCTCACCGTTGCACAATATTGAGCCATTGTACTGTGGGACAAAACCATCGACGGAAAAGTAAGCAGAAAATTGTGTATAAGAAAAATGTACGCTTTGGTTGAGGAACATAGTGAATTTTCATTATTTTACCATCTATCCTTATAATACGAAATGACTCATGTGTATAGTTCTATGCTATAAATGGTTTATTCAAGCAAAAGATAACACTTAAAACTATGTGGATTATCATTATCAGCACCCAGTTATCGATTGCTCGTCTATTCGTCTATTGAAATGCGTCTTATCATATTATGTTTTAATTGAAAATATAACTATGTGCACTTCACTCACCGTTGACTTTCTATCAGTCGAGTTTAAAAAAAAATCAACATTTTTGACTCATCAATGCCTCAACCTTAATATTCTTAATATCTTGTTTATTTCATTCCCTCTATTCATTTTTTTGGATCATATTAAAAAGGCCCAGGAAAAAAGAAATTTTGTTAAAAACGATAGTGACAAAGTTACAAATATATTCAACTTCCTGTTTTTGCGGTTTCTTTGATTCGTGTTTCAAGCAATCAAATTATTTGATTAGCTTTTGTCTATAAGATTAATTGAAGGAAGTATAGATTTAAACTGATATCAACAAAACTGTACCACATGTAAATAAACTTTGTGCTTTCTTTTCTGATTTTTTTTTTTTTTTTACATACCATAAACATTATGACAAAAAACAGTGGTCGAGTCCGGCTTTTTTCACAGTATGTTTGACAACTCCGTTGTAAGCAATTTTACGTTATCGCTCAGCTGTATATATACGCTTCGTTAAAATATCAACAAAACTTTTTTCGCACAAAATTTTCAAGCATAACGTCATACCTATTCCTGGCAACATATCTACCCGAATTTACTTATCACTTACTTTTTAATGTCATAGGATATTTACAAGTATGTATTTTAATGTCTTTTTCTCAAAACGTAATATTATACGTGTTGCAACTTGAAGCGGACAATTTTTTGACACATCGTTTGGAGATTCTAACAAGATAGGTACAAAATTTTACGATATCTTGTGTATTCCAGTGTTTGTTTTTACTCATTTCGTCATAGTCTTAGAAGAGTGTAGTTATTGTTCCTTTTTTTCTTTTTTTTTTCTTACAATATCACAATGGCCTTTAAATTCGATCGTTTCCGCAATTTGGAGAATTTCTATATTAACCATAAAATTAATAGATAAGATGTTAATAGATTGACAGATTAGAGACTGCTTTCGGAGTCTAGTCTCGTTTAAACGTTTAATACGTTGACGTGAATATTGTCAGAAACTGAGTAACGAAGCAAATATTTCTATTGACAGTTATATTGTCGTAGATATTATCGTTTGTAATTTTTATCTTCAGCAAACAATTAATTTTGCAGTATGTTCGACATAATATTTTATTTATATTTATTTCCTGCTCTGTTATTCGACAAATTTTTTGGTTGACGGTTCTGGTGCAGGGAAATAAAAGTCTTTTGAAACATATGATTTTGACATCGAATCAGGCGAAGAAGTAATAAGTAAAAATTTATTTCAGTGATTACGCGAAGTCTCGTATATTGTATTGTTGGATTGAGGCCAAAATATGGCAAGTGTGTTTTTCGCTATACAACGATATAGATCACGCGGGCACGTGCAGAGATTTGATGTGCAAAAGAAAATCGATCGTTTGACGCAATTGCTCTAAACACGTGTTTCCATGAAACAGTTCACGGAGGGCTCTCAAAAAAAAGATACTTCAAAGACTGCACGGGATCGAAAATTCAAAAGCATTTGTTTGTTAACGTTGGGATGAACAGTAAGCATGATTTTTATTAACGAGAATCGATGGCGCTTGCTGAGAACGCCACCGTTTATCAAATTTCCGACCGTGATGCATTCATTTCCGGTCACGCCAATTTCCTTCATGAATTTCATGACTGGAAATATCGTGTAAGGTTTGAATATTTAAGGACGTCTAGTCGTTACATCAAAATAAACAGATTTTAATGAAACTTTGCTTCAACGAAATATACAGTAAAAAAAATGCGCTTGCAAAATTTTACAACATTTAGGAGGATGATTCAGAAGTTATTACTTTATCAATTAGCACGGTCTCAGGTCTGTTTTGGAGTTTTCTGAAACATCTTGACACGGACGATTTCAACAAATAAATTTTGCTTCGAAGTAACAGTAATTATCTAAGAAAGTTTTCGACAAAAAACGTTCAAGATCATAGCAAACCCTATAATTGTCTCGTTGAGCTGCTATTAATTCTTCAGAATGTCGATCCCATCATATGACTTCCTTAATGATCACGTTCTGGCAACAATGCGAAATTGACATTTTAAAAATTGCCTTCTGTTGTTATCGGATGTTAAACACTCGAGTGTCTTATCTGAGTTGCGCGTTCTTTCTTCAATTGTCTAATTTTTTTGACGTCTTTTATATACTTTTATCGTTCTATTTACAATTCGTTGTGTTGTGGTCTACAATTTGTTTAGTCCCGATGAATAAAATTGATAAATAAATTAAATGACGATGAAATTTTTCAGTTCTTTTGTTTGTGTTTTTTTTTTCATCGTGTGCAACGTTTCTCGATGAATTCTTTTGTAAGTAAGAAGAAACAGCGATATCAAAATCGTGGTAATAAGCTGGTTTCGCGACGACCAAGATTCGTAATCTGAATACCATTATTTATGTCTCTTATCAGGCAAAAAAATGGTCAGATAACTTTCTGGTATCAGTTGATTTGTTTTCTCTTTAGTCCTCCATTCCTAGGCAACATTTCTCGGAGAATCTGCATTCATTGAAATCAAAAGTTTGTTCATTCATAAGAATAACTAATATAATGTTAAATGGTTACGACGGGGTAAAAAGAATCGATTAAATTATTGGAACCAGCTGTCGAGCGTGAAATTTTGGCAACTCTCTCTGGCTAGTATTCCTTGTGTACACGTACGATTCGTTTTTTTTTTTTTGTTGTTTCCCAGAGAGAATTGGATTCCGTGGTGTGTTTGACACTGATCCTCCGATAGATCTACGAGCCGGAGAAGAAAAAAAATTGGCTCTGACATTGATATAAGAGCCAAGAAAATCGTCTTCTGGAATAATTTTCCGCAAGGTTTTTATCTCGACTTGATTTTTTTTACATCGCAAAACGATTCGTCAAACAGTGATAGCACGCCTCTACTTTCAGAGATTTTCGACGATCCAAGAATTATTTATTACCTTTCGTTTGCTGGAGCCTGTCAGACAAAGTTTCTTGGCCACCTTACATTTTGTTACATTATATTTAAATTTTCACTTCATGGTATTGTATTACACAAACAATCTGCACTAATGGACGAATGTGCCAACTCGGCACTCACATATCACGACGATCGCGACACGCTAAGTTTTTTCTAGGACGAGCCTATACCTTGGAGGAAAAAAACATTTGAATGAAACGAAGTTCCGTTTGTCGCAGGATAACATTTTTTCTTTTTTATTTGATTTTCTTATTAATCGATAAAATTTTGTGATCGATGAATTTCTGTATAAAATTTATTAACCTTGCGTTGATATATTGGGTCATTTTGACCCTGACTCATTTTTTCACGCTGATTATCCCTATTTCAGAAATATTTGCAAGCTCTGCGAGTGCTTGTTCATTAGAATGAACGGTTTTTTTTATTTCGGAAATAATATAAGTTCACTGCTCGTTCAAATAAATCATTTTTTTAGAAAGTCGTCTTGACGAGACTTTTTCTTCTTTTAAGTAATATCTTTCATGAATAAATCCCCGTTTAAATCCCAAGAATATGAAAAGAATGAAAAACTATAGATCCTTTTAGTGAACTGCTCCCTTTTGCAAAAATCGAAGTTTTTAACCATTTCTTTTTAGTCAATTTAATTTCATATTTTTTTAAGTTTCGTAATGAATGAAACAGCTAGCAGCATAGTCGAGCAAAATATATAGTGAACTGTAAACTTGCCAATGCAAGTTTTATATGTGTTGACTTATAAGTATTATTGATTCAGTTGCATTTTTAAAATCGGTGAGTCGGTTGTCATCTTTATTTCTGTCTAATCGTTATTGTCTCTGACTGTGGAATAAAGAAATTATCATTCCAATCGAAATACTTATATATTAATATCAGTAATTTATCCATAGTCTGCGACTACAAATATAAATCAGTGAATTTGAATTATTTACCATATTTAGTTTCACTGCTGGAATCCGTCGGAATATTTACTTTTATTTATCAATTGCTTTATTGCTAAATGAAACTTTTTTTTTTCTTCTCATTACGTGATACGAATGTGCAGTAGAATTAGTTAGAATTCAAAAAAATGCAATCAACGATTTTGTACAGTATCCAGGAAAGGATTGTTCACTTATTGAATTGAACTTATTGGATCATAGATTTGGAAAAGAAAAGTGTGGCGTGTAAACGGAAGTACTACAAAAGTCGTGTCCCTGCTTCCGAAGCTCGCCAGTCTAACCACACTTTGTTAGCGTTCGATAGCGAACTTCAACTTTGCATTTTACGGCACGCCACTCATGTAAACCCCAAGCGCTTTAACTTTTATAGCTTGTTCACTCTTTTTTTTGTTATTATTATTTTTATTATTAACGCTGCTTGTGCCTTCATAACGTGGAACTGTGGTATATCACACTCTCGCAGCATGCCATGATATTCTTTCGTATTGGAATTTGTTTCAAGGTCGTGAACAGTACAATAAATTTGCTTTTTTTCAATATACTGTGTTTCTCTTTAAATAAATTGGGAAGACTAAAAAATTCTGTCTCTCAATTTGGGTTTTCAATTCATTGGCAATATTTTACATCGTAGTTGATTCACTCTTTAAACACCCCCGTTAATTTGCATGATGATAAAATTTACAAAAGGATCGGAAAAAATTGTGAAATCTTCTGTAACGTGAAATCGATATCCTTTTTTTTTCTTATGAGTAGAAATACTTCATTTTTCTGGTGGAAAAATACCGTCGTTTTTTGCGACCTAAAATCTAAATCTACGACAAAAATCGAAACGATTTTGAAAATTTGAAAAACAATAAATAATTAATTAGTAATTAAAAAGTAAGTAATTTTTAAAATTTCCTATTGAAAAACGTTTAACAATTTTTTGATGGAGAGAGTTTCGATGAATTTCGAACAGAAAAAAAAGAGTAAAATATGATTATTGATAGGAAACATTTAAATACTTAGTTGTAATAATTCGGTTCAGCGACTGTCTCTGTTAAAATGACGAATATTTTGCCGTTTTTTCGTACTATTGCTGCATCTTGTGTAATTCTCAAGACATGTTTTATAAAGCTGGGGGCGTAATCAACATTCCACGAAAAAATGACGTGTCGAGCAATTGGACACAGGAAGTCAGATAGCGTGGGTCAATATTCGCGTTAATCTACTCGATAAGCTCAACGCCATTACTTGGAGAAGAATTTTTAAAGTTGACTGCCACTATCGTCTGAACTTTTGTTCACACCTCGGCTATAAGTATGCTGGCAAAAGATTGTAGCCATGATTAATGATAGTTGAAAGGTACTTGATAATCCATTTCGTACCATTAACAACTACTTGCAATTTTGGCGTTTCTAGAAGCCCATCCCGTAACTACAACCCCATTTTTCCCCACTTTAGCTACTTCTACGTTCCAGTGACTCTTTTCTTATTTGCTACTGTATCACATTTTCACGAGGGCACGAGGGAAGTGTGGAATACTCCGCCGATGCGAGTGACTGCAACATTCATTTTGTTGGACGAAATAATGGTCAATTGAACTATTTTTTCTTGAATTGCGGATCCACATAATTCAATTCAACAAAAAAAAAGTCAAATTGATGATATTATTCGGCCAACAAAATGAATTTTGTTCGTTCACCGAAATTTTTGCCTCAGTGGCTGAAATTTTATCGAGTTTAACTTTGTTGCCGAGCCTACGGAACGAAACAAACTGTGATTATGGCTTAATGAATGTTGAAAAAATAAAATTAGTCATTTCTTCTGTTCATTCAGATGTACAAGTATGTCGGAGAATGGCGTGCAAGCAGCGTGCGAGGAGACCGAAAAGAGGACGTCTGTGTACTTGTTTCCGGGTCCAACACCGCCACCTTTGCCACCACGATTGACGGCCCTGGTCGCTGGTGGTTCGCTAGGAGGTCCCGTGAGTCTGGGTGTAGGTCAATGGGCGAAAGAAGGCCACGAGGAAGTCGCCGAGGTAGGAGAAGACGAGGATTCGACGGATCCGAACAAGAGACGACGTCCACGTCCGGGTTTGTCCCGAACACATGCGAGATCTGCCAGCCACGGTGGTGTTCTCGCGACATCATCGACAGGCTGGCAAACGAATCTTGGAAGTTCATCAGCGGGTCTAGGGACGTTCTCACCGCTACCGGGAATATCAACGATAACCGGAAGTGTGCGTCCATCGGCTCTCAAAAAGCCTGGACATCAACGAGCCTTCAGTCAAGGTCAAGTCGTCGATTTACAAGGTCAACAACAAACATATGGACACAGCAGAGTCGGCTCAAAAACCGACTTCATTTTACCTCCTGGACACAGGGACGAACCACGACCGGCCAGCAGTGGCAAAGTGCCATCTTTTCGAGGACACTCGAGACAGGCGTCAAGGTTTGTTTGTTTTTTTTTTTTTTACCGTAAGATAATTGAAAGCAATTTCGAAATTTTGATATCAAATTATTGGAATACATCAAATAATCGGAAGTAGGTTTTTTTAAAAGAAAAAGTATGAGTTTTACTTTATGACAATTTCAATTAATGTCACGAGGATCCTGAGAGAAGTTCGACTGGCCAAACTGAATTGTTTATTCAGCCGGTACATTGACTCGTTATATTTGAACATCAGTTTCAGAAAAATCAATACCACGGTGATTTCAATTTGACAGAGTTCACGATATTTTAAAGGGTCATGTCAGATTGGAATCCGGAAAAAACTGCTCATTCCGATGTTTTTTTTTTTTTTTTTTTTTTCATGAAAACGATGGTTTCATATTTTTAACCATAATATCCGCTACTTTTTCGTAACAAAATATGTTGCAATAATATAGCTATACTGGCGGGAGGCAAAAAAAAACTGCTTTTGAGGTGACTACGATTTTTCGAATCGGGTTTATCTAAAATAAATAAACCGTAACGTGACGTAAGCAACAAACGCAATCCTTGAATTAACGTCTCAAGTAAAAACTGTGATTTTCAGTGAAAATCACACTCATTTTAAGCAAATAAGAACAACATCGAAAGCAGAAAGTTAGAATTCCATCGCTCCATTTTCCACCATTTCCATTTACTGTTCCATTTTTTTTTTCACGGATTATTATTTCAACATACTTCATTTTGAAAAAACTATCGTCCCAGTATACTTTATAAAATGCGTAATGACTCAATAAATATAAAACCATGAAGTTCATCGTCAATAAAATTTGATGAAAAAAATATGAAGACACGTATTTTTGAAATTTTAATTTTAAATAGTCATCGTCCCTCAAACTGTCTTTAGATATTTCTAAATAATAGTAACGACGACAGTGTTATTATAGAGAACGACACATTAAGTTCGTGCAGGTTTAGAAATGTATAATTGATATAAAACAAAACGAATTTTCATTAGTGTTCATCAAAGTGCAGACAGTACCTTGCATAATTAATTTTTTTTTCCTAACGCGATTTTCTTCTTAGGTCCGAATCGATTTACACGATAAGGCGTAGCGTCGTACCACCATGGTGGCGTAGAGCGTGGGCACGATGTTTCGGTTCCTTGCCCGAGGAACCACGACTGAGGACCATTGTTCCAAATCACCTCGTGCCACCAAAAACACCACCTAGTCGACATCCTAACGGTGTCAGGATAGATAACAGGTTTGAATTCTTCTCTACCTTAACTTTATTTTATTAAATCAAAATATTTCAATATTTTCAGTGGCATTTATTTTCCATCACAATAATTGGTAGCAAATTTCTGAAATTTTTATTCCATTAGTTCCGTTTTCTTTTTCTTTTTTTTTTCTTGCAACGAGAAAATGAAAAAATGTTTCGATTTTAATTTGCAATTTTTTTTTTCATTCCACGATAATGCAAAATACGAAAACAAAAAAATATTATCGTATATATAGAGCAGGAAACATTTTTTCGTTTGTCTTCGAGTTTGTACGTAAAAAATGTAACGCAAAGATTCATTGAGTACTGAGCGTTTCGTTATTAAACACACAATACGATATTTATCGAGCCTTGACCTTTCTCTGAGTAATAAAGAGAAAATAAGGGGGCAAACGTTGATATATAATGCAAAATGAAGCAGGTCCTATAAAATACATGGAATTTTTTATGCATTTTCGGCGTCTCTTGGTAAACAAGGTGATACATCATCGAAGTGAATAGATCCGTGGGAATATCGAGCCAAAAAAAAGCTCATTTTTTTTCTTCGTTAATTTTTTGTCGATTCAATATTTCAAACTTGTTTGACCAGCCCGGTCGAAGTTCGATCGAAGTTTAACGTGATACGAAACGCCTTCGATTGTCTTTCACGATTGAGTTTCGAATGATTTAAAAGACAATTTCAAAGACTTTTTAATAAATAAAAGTTTATGAATTAAATTTTTGTCATGATCGATTCGCAGCTGAAAATATAGAAAAAATATGGTTTTGAAATAATAATTGTCTTGTCCTCGGAATAGTGTTTTTGTAATTATAGAATTTCCATTTATTTTGTTCTGTAGGGTACGCACAACAAAATATACAACGCTTAGCTTCTTGCCGCGCAATCTGCTCGAACAATTTCATCGTGTGGCGAATCTATACTTCATATTTATCGTATTACTCAACTGGGTGCCTGCTATAAACGCGTTTGGCAAAGAGGTCGCGATGATTCCCGTTGTATTCGTTCTTGGTGTGACAGCACTTAAAGATTTCTTCGAGGATCGAAGACGACTAGCTAGCGATCGTCGGGTCAACAATTCCACCTGCCGAGTTTACGTCAGGTGAGTTCTTTCGTATTTATATTATTTTTTACAATAGAACGATCCAATAGAATTACAAGAAAGTATTGCAATAATGAATGCACTTTCTCAATGTATGGGGCTAAAAAAAATTACCGATTTTCATGATTTTTTTTCTCTGTCAATAAATTCTAATAACCATTTCGTTTTTATTTCCCTTATTCAAAAGAGTCATTAACAATATTTTGAATGTTTGGCTTTTATCTTTTTTACAACATTATTGACTGCTTGGAAATGGTGACAAAGAAAACAGCGCCTGAGGGCGGAGACGCTCATACTCATAGAAAAATTGTCTAAAATAACGAATAGAAAACGATTATGAGAAAGTGAAATATGAAAATAGCGATAAACTCCCGAAACTAGTAAACCAGTGAATAAATGCAAAATTTCACGATTTCATATTTCCATCGACATTTCTAGAAGAATAATCCGTAATTTTTCAGCGACTCTAAAGTACCGCTATTTATTCTGTTCCTCAAAACATTTTCTGCACATTCACTGCATCGATTTATCATGAGTTACTCAATTTTTCATTAACTGGTGATTTCTTCGTGAAATATCCTCTTTGGGGATAAAACAATAAGTTGTAACATAGAAAAAATGGTGCTTGAGAAAACATCATCAAGTGCAACTGAATTGAATGAAATAGTTTAATGAACTCGATGAATTTAATTAAAGTGACCAATCATATTCGACGAGTAAACACTGTTGAACATCTGGGTATTCAAATAGTCATGTTGCCGAGGCGAATGACCTCCGAATTTACAATTGGATGAGATCCACGTGCTGGTTAACGAAAAAAAAAAAAAAAAATTGGATGGTCCTAAAGATACTGTGGGTTAGTGATTTTGGAATTTGGATAAAATATCACGAAACCTTGTGGAAAGTTTGCCGTGATGTTATTTGATAAAAAGAAGAAAAAAAACTCAGTGATTATTTCTCAAGGTCTCGAGATAAAAAGCTAGGGCTGCTCCCAAATAGTGAATAGAAAATTCTTATCAGATTAATTTGGGTGTCAATGGACAAAATTACAAGTTGGAAGCAAGATAGACAGGTAGGTAGTCAGCACAGTGACAAAGAGGAAGAAACAATCGATTCTACACATAATGTACGTGTACATGTATATTATATGTCCCCTGAGGGTGAGAAATCGAGGTCAGTGTCGTTCGTACGCATTAAACGTGTGCGTGTTAGTCGATTATGCACGTGATAAAAAAAGAAAAAAAAAACCATCGTCAGAATACATCGGCTTTCTTCTTCCCTTGATTTTTTATGAGGCACCAAACATCGACCAGACGCAATACCGTTTAGGCAAATTTTTATCATGCCCTGTATTTCGACAGCTGTAGTCAAAAAGATTTATGGCGTAAGCGTAAAAAAAAGCCTCTCTTCAATTTTTTAATCCTATGAGAAATTAACGACGTTTTAATTAATTCGTAACTGTCATTTTTATTTAGAAATGAGCAGCGTGGAACGGTAAAACGGTGTTACGCTTGCCATTCCTAGTTGTGATCGACGCACTAGATTGGCAATCATTAATCAATGAATGATTCATTAACGGTACACGCGAGAGAAAAATGCATTTTGGAATGTTTTTTTTTTTTTTTTTTTGCATTTTTTGGTACGTTCTACTCATTGAAAATGACTTTCGTATCACTCTGTATAAATAACAAAATCTCGATTGTCTATATACACGCGCGTCGGGAAAATCAAGAGTAAATTCGTGAGGACAAAGAAAAATCAGATGTGAGAGTGACAGAGGAAAATAATAGATAAGAAGTGACTTCAAATGACAAGCCAAAGGGATTGACAAAAGGCATACGTTCCTACAACCCTCACATGTGGAAATTGAGCTTCTATCGATTCAATATTGTCAGGTTGAAAATATGCAGGTCAGAAAATACACACGCTCGCACTCTAACCCCCTGTGCTAGCGTGCTGAGTCACGGGGAAATTCAATCCCTTTGTATTCTGTCTCTAGGCTCTTTTTTTTTTTTTTTTTTTTTTTTTTCAACCTACCAGAAACGATGGTATAACGATCGGAAAAACTCCCGGTGCAAGTTTGCAAAATTATATACTGTCACCAAGCGATATTGTGAAGTCATTCATGTTTTTACCACGTCAAGCTTTTCCCTGTGGACTGGAAAATTTTATAATACTATTATGGTTACAGTTATTCCTGACAGACTTTTTGCAATATTAGTTTCGTCCATGCCCTGACAGAGAAAATTATTTATTTTCAAACAATGGATACAAATAAAACATAAAATAGAAAAAAAAAAGTTTTTTTTTTTTAACTTTTTCATCTACGAATACGATTTTTCAAGATTCATACACACATACTTTCACTGATTGAATACAAAATTCCTCGAGGCTAACTATTCTCTATAACTTGACAGACGAAACTTGATGCATCAAAGTAAAGATTCATATTTATTCGAAACCCTATTACGCTCAAGAGAATTAATCTCGATAAGAATAAAGATACTGGAGAAAAAACTACGTATTTTTTCAAAAATTTTATCCGATGCAAGAGTGTACGTTCGCCTTGATCACCAAAGTCAAGGACTAACGGTTTATTTCTTAGAATGTAAACAATGTTCGAGCGACGTTGCATGACCGGTGAGTGCAATTTGACTTCAAGAAAATGTTTAAATAATTCGGATGGACTTTCCGCATCAATTGTAATATGTACATATATACTAGAGAACTTCAATGTCACTTACACTTACAGTCAAAATTTCCATGCTCCTAACTGAGATATACTTTCTTAAAGAAATTGAGGAACCCTTTTGTTACATAAGTTTTTTTTTTTATTAGCTATTTACAAATTGGTGGGAAAGTTCCTTTCACGTGCTCGTTTTCTGTCTATATTTTCAAGGCGGGTAGATTAAGAGTTTATTATGTCTGGTTAGAATTCAGAAAAACTTTGTCCTCGTGATTTGATTTTTTCATGAAAACGATGCTTGTATACTTAATTCAATAATTTTTTCATATAAGAATAGCTCTATTATTACAACACATTTTGTTTGAATAAAATTTTCAAATATCTGTCAAAGTATACTTGAAATAAAAAAACCTCATGACTTGTTTCAAATAAAACCATCATTTTCATGAAAAAAAAAGTTGAAGAGATAAATTTATATTCAAAGGTCTGTTTGGATTCTTACCAGAGATAATTTCCAACGCAAACACAAATCATATCGACAGCAACCGATTTAGGCATGAAGAGAAAAACATTTGTATTTTTTGTTTAAAAAAGTAATTCATCATTTATAATTATAACATTTGTTCAATATTTTTCCAATGGAACTTAAAAAATACATTTACCTGATAAAAGTATTTGACAAAAGTTTTTTAAATAATTTGTGAATTAATTTCTTATCCTTATGATATGAGCTGCGATCAACTAAACAGAATTCTTTATGATGTGAAAGCAAAAAAATTAGAATGGTTGAGAACTTTCCGTTGGCAAAGGAAATCACAACAAAACTATATCCCTTATACGTAGGAGTAATACTTGGCATTAAAAAGGTATCAGTAGCGTGACGTATAGTGGCGAGGGCGAGGAAAGTCGTTGAAACTTTGTCGGCGTTACTGTCAACATACTATTAGTGAACTGAATTCATGATTGACAGGTACATTCTTCCTATACACAAGACTGCAAGACATGAAAAAAAGTGCTTAATATTACTTGCGGTTTCTATAACATGGTCACACGTGCAAGTGCATATTATTTCTCACAAAACTGCGTGTGGTTGATTCTCACTGTACCGAGCATAAAAATTACCGATGTTCAATCTTTTTCGAATAATTTTATGAATGTTTGATTTTACTTTTTTTATAACATTTCTGAATCCTCCAAAATGGTGTCTAAAAACATAGCACCTGACGGTGGATGCTTCTACTCCTACAAAAATTGTCTCAAGTACAAAATCCAAAAAAACTGTTAATCAGTATGAATAACTATGAAGTTCGAAATAAAATCTGGAATTAGGCTTTTCTCTCTGTTATTCTGGGTTTTCTGTTAAAAAATGATATGAAAAAAGTTCTCGCAGCTTCCTAGAGAATGTCTTGATGCAATAAAATTGGGGAATAGATCGGTTCAACAAAATTCGGCTTAAAACTTCTTTCATATTATTGGAGGTTATTAAAGGCTTATATCGCTCAACATAAAGAGTAGTGGACTCTTTCATTCTTATTTTTTCTCTTTCCTCCGTCGACATTTTCTGCTGAGACGATAAAACGACGCTAAGGACGTAGAATTGCGACGCTAGAGAGACCGGTTGTGTGTAAGATCGGCCATTTATAATGCAATTTAATCGGCCAGCTGACCATGCGCTATTGATGTATCGCTCGCAATTCTCGCCTCTCTGTATTTGTCCGAAACGATTGGAAACAGAGAGAAAGTGAGAGAGGAAACATAAACAGAGATACACTTCGTCCTTCGAGTTTACATCGGAATCATTTTTCTTTGCATCACTCGAAGTCTATACGTTTTTCATGCTTAACGCCGCGCGGTCGAGTGAAACGTTGAGTTTGAGATTCTCATAGTTTTTACTGCAGTTTTTTACTGTTATTCGTAGAAAAAACCTCCGCCCACGTACAACAGGATCAGATTTTAAAAAATTACTTAAAATTCGGGTAAACAATAGGCTCGTTGTCATTTTGCACAACATTTTTATCTTTTACTCATTTATTTTGATTTGATCGTTCGAAATAGTCTAAATAAAAAATTGCGTTTATCAAACATCACGGATTAAATGGCAATTTGTTTTTCGTTTTTTTTTTTTTTAATCTAATTTAAATATTTGAAATGAAGTGATTTTCTTGTGATTGACATCTGAAATGGTTCTGTCTCCCAAGTATTCGAAGTTACATTTTTTTTAGAGAAACTACCGTAAGGATATGAATCGAACTATTCAACAATGAACACACTGAATATTCCTGTGTGTCACAGTATTGCGTATAAGTGTATAGAGAGAGGGAGAGAGAGAGAAAAAGAGAGAAAGAGTGCCATACACACATATATAAATTGTGGCTTTGTTGACTGATGCCATTGTCAGCCACAGGTGTGTCCATTTAGCACACGCTCGGTTTCCACACCCACGACCACATGGACCACGAAACGTCTCCTATCTTCGTAAACTCCTTTTCAAGCATCGAGAAAATACGAAAGGGAGGTGGAACGGAAAGAAGAGAGGGAAAAAGAGTGAGAAGAAGGGGAGGGGGATAAACGGAGAGGGTAATAAAGAAGGAGAAACTGAGACAAAAAAGGCTAAGTGAGCGAGCAGGAAGGAGGGGGATTAAGAATTAAAAAAAAAACCCAAGATATCTCGAGTATGTGTAATACATGAGAAGGCAAGACACTGACAGAGACCTACTTTGCCTTTTTCAGCATCACTGTTACTCGCCCTTTACCTACTTAAAAACGAAACATATACAAATCGCGATGATCGTATATTAACGTCACATGTCATTCCACTATATTTCGAAAATTTCCATATTTACTTGGAGCGTAAAGTTAAGATGACTCGAATTTATAAATATTTTATAATTCTTAAAATCGAATTATATCATTTTCTAAAATTATACATTCAAATGTATTTTTAAATAATCCTTCGAATTCATGATTTTTTTGTTGCTGCTTTATTGAAAACATTATTCATACTAAATGTTTGCTGTATAAAGGAGATTATATTTGGATTCGGGAAGACACAAGATCGAGTGATTATAATACGAAACTTGCTGATTTAGTTGTTTTTTCTTGTTACGTCGAAACTCACCCAATTACTATTTTTTAGATAGTACACTCTGGCGTCGTACTGAAAACCGTAACATTTTACACGATTACGATCTTTTATGGGAGGGCAAAATAAATCTCTGGACTGGGAATTTATATTAACGTGACTGCTTTATCTCCGGGCGCTTGTAAAACCAGCTTCGTCTCGTTGCCCCAGAGCCACACGTAGCTCACACGTTTTAGTCAAAGCAAAGATTCAATCTAACTCTTTTAATGTCTGAACGCAATATTATTCTAATATGGAAACCAAGAAGTATAAAATATACAGAAATCTTTACTTCGAGCACAATTTAATATTTTTCAATTTTTCAATCAGCAAAAATGTCAGTTATGTCGACTCAGGGTTCCATTCGAAAATTGCTTTAATCATTTTTATGATCAAAATACGATGTAAGAAATAATTTCAATGCGGGAAGTCGTTTTTTATCAATTTTTTAATACCAAAATCGGTTTGTTTTTATTTTTACACATTTTTAAGGAATTTTTTTTTTTTTTTTTTTTTCAATGAAACATCAAACTCAAACAAAAACCT
Organism: Campoletis raptor; assembly: GCA_948107755.1. Classification (NCBI taxonomy): domain Eukaryota; kingdom Metazoa; phylum Arthropoda; class Insecta; order Hymenoptera; family Ichneumonidae; genus Campoletis; species Campoletis raptor. Next base: position 25,116,587 of record OX403622.1, on the reverse strand, counting down.
GTTATTTTATCGTTCAAAAATTTTATCAATTTTTTTTTTTTTTAAATATAGTTTTTTGAATTAAGAATTCGACTAATCGCAATCATTATTATTGATGACGGTATTGAATAAATTCCCAATCATCATCATGACTAGAAAGGTACTTCGTGTGATTTGTAACAAAAAACAAATTTTTTAAAATGTACATTTTTTTAACAGAAAAAAGTAATTGAGTGCGTTCACATTTGAAAGTCGTTACATATCATATAATTTTTCAATGATCAAAACCATTCAAAAAAATTTCAGAATAAATTTATGGTGGAGTCGTGATTCGACATAAATTACCGCTAAAATAAGTTTTCGTATGTTATACGCACTTTGATATACGTTCAGGGGATTATTCTCACGCAGCTATTCACTTGGATCACAAAAAGCCTTGAAAGAGTGAGGAGAAAAGAAAATCTCATAAGTCAGACACGTGGTAGTTGAAAGAAAAAGAAACGTTTCTTCCGAGTATGCACGGGTATGCATTCTCGGCCTTTACCTACTTGTTACGTTCTTTACAATACGACGTTTTTCTGAAATTGTCGCAATAAGACTCGTGCGAGTTAAATGTAAAAAGTAATATGTGGTCGTCGTCCAATCCGGCCATCCAGTCCATCGTGGACTTTCGTCCGTGTCTTTTTTGTCCATAATCTTTGGCCCTTTTACCTACTGCGATGATTCATTTTTTTCTCAAACGATTTAAATGAGGAGAGGCCAAGTCTTGACGACGATATTACGAGATACTTTAATCAATAGGACCGTCATGATCACGAGAACGTAAATCATGATTCTCGTTGAGCAATCAATTTAGAGTGGTCGCGATTCTGATAAAATAATTTTTTAAATAAAAAGATAACACGAGGAAAGTGTCGAGTGAATCATTTTATTTGGCCATCAAACAGGAAAGTTTACTTACTCAACTATGGGGAGAAACATGGACAGAAATGCAATAATCACAATAACAAAAAGATTCTACATTACGATATTTCGAGTACAAGCAAAGACGTTGCATCATTATTCATTTGGTCCAATTAACCCAATTTGTTGTATTCCGGACGCCTGAAATCGACCTCCACCTACTTTAACAGCACAATGCCTTCTCGCCATGTTTCATAGCGAAATATTAATCGTCTTTTGGATTATATATTAGGCATTTTCCTCGGGGTCGGTCATTCCGGATTTCCCTTACATGTTTTGTAAACTTTGTATGATTAAAAAAAAAAAACACTTTATAACTGCCAATCAAATGGAGACTATTTTTGATTCAATCAAATATTTACCTGTCATTCAAATTGTTTATGGATTGAATTAAATTGATTTCGAAATCACCATCAAACAATAAAAGTTGAAATCAGCTAAAACTGTAAATAGCATTTCCGACAACTGCTTTCATCATTAGTTACAACAATGGCGAATTTGTAGATATTGATAAAAAGTCAGAGTAAGTTTTTCGACAATTTTAATAGCTCAATAAGAAAAAAAAATATTTTTTTTTACGTATTCTTTATTGATATCAAATGTTTGTAAGCTTTACGGTACTACATTCGGTTTATTAAAATATCGGTGTGAAGAGATCGCGTGCATGTAATCATCAACGAAGCTCTTTCTAGTCACGATCGGGTACGACTTTGTTACACGATGTTGCGCTTCAATACCGTGTAATCGTTGAGAAAAAGACAAGCATTATTGGCTAATTCCCTCTTGAAAAATAATACGTCAACACTAACGCTAATTAAGACATTTGTCGCCTTAGATTTGTGGCAATATCATGACACGAGCCTCATATAAGCGTCAATTTTCTTCGTTTTTCTGAAAAAACTAAAATGGTCGCTGATATTGAAACGTTGTAATTTCTACAATTTTTCCTTAACATTGTGGAATTTGTTAAATTTGCCCATTTCAAATACTTTATTCGTTCTTCGAGAAAATTTCTTGCTGAACTTCATATATTGACTTTAATTGTCAACACATTCTTTGATTGTACATTTTATTTCTACAAGTTCTGATTATTATTTTATTTTACTTTTTTCAATTTATGATCAATAGTTTTTGAAAAAATTTATTATGAATATTATAGAAGTGTTGATACATTCGAGCACGTAAAACGATTAGGTCAACTCAACGATGTTATTAGTAACTTTGAAGATTTTTTTTATGCTACCATATTTACCCCGATACCGTTGAATCTCGTTCGCATGGTCGTCAAGCATAGTCGCGATTGCGTCAGTGGTCGGTTTGACGTGAATTCCACCAAACTCGGTCTGGCGTGTGATATGTTCGACGTTATATTACATTATCACTGTGCAAGAGCACGTTTCGCCTCCCTCATCACGTTTTATATACATCAGTCACACGTCTCTATATTATAAACATGCTCTGGTGAACCTCAACATGTGTCCAGCGCTGCTATGAGTTTAAAAGCAGTAACTCAATATCATTATGTAAATAATTATATTTATCCCACAGCTCAAGATCTTATTTAATCATTTAAACTTGAGAAACTGTTGATAGACGAAGTTGAACCGTAATATTTCGTCGATTCATCACATTAATCTAGTTTCATGATTTTTATCTCGAGTTAAAAGATTACCTTGAGATTCAAACAAACTTTTGATAACTGCATTAATAAACCGTAAAAAGAAAGAAAAATATTATTATATCAGTTTAAGTCCGGCGATTGAACTAATATTGATGGTATTTTTTTTACTAACTTGTCAACACGATTATTATTTCTTCTATAATGGTACACATAAGAATTTTTCAATCTGTCATTACTCGTGTTAATCAACAATGCAGGATATTTTTTTTAAACACCATTAGCTGTTCAGTGGCTTTCAACAAAATCGATAATCCTATATCTGGAAAAAAACTGGACGCCATTTTATAGTAAACGATAAATATAAAATTCAAATTTCGCACATTAAAAGCCTGTGCGTCAGTAGTTATTGCATTCTTACTCATGAACCGATAACGCTATCACTTTCTGAAGTATAGAACGATGTACATCGTTAGTTCATGACGTAGGAAAGGCTTTTGAGGCAATTTTTTTTTTCATAAGTCTTCCTCTAACTATTTTCCTACAAAGCTTCGTTTTTTCCTTAATATCGCAGCCTTTTAAGTAAATGGCGTAACAACTCGATTACAACTGTTACATTTCATTTTGATTGTCATTCAATAATATTTTCAATTAAATTATTTACTGTTGGTCACGTAGCAATTTTTGACGATTGTCAAAACCTGGCTAACGCTCTTTTTATTTTTATTACTTGAAATTAGTAACCTGTATGTCGTCAGCGTTGAAAAGAGATTTGGAAAAATTAAGAATCGAATCATGGCAAAAATGTCGAGCTCCTCGCCCACGTAGCTTGTTAATAATTCAATGTAAATCCTTATCTCTTATATTCGCTTTTTATACCGAACGGGAAAAAATTTATCTAAACAAAAAATAGAGTAATTGGTAACGAAAATAGTTTTATATCAGTGATAAGAATTGCCAAGGAATCAAGTTCAACCCTAAGACAAATTTAGGTCGAATATGAAGCAGTTGATGAGTTAGCATGGCTTGGAATCATTCAACGAGTTCGACTCGATAGGAACGATAAGACCGTCCTTGAAATTCGATCGTCGATATCTCTCTGTATCTCGAAATGGCAAATGGTTTTGTTGGCCACAAAATAATTAGTTAGATTACAAATATTTCAGGTAGCATTATCTGTTAGCCTTCCAAGTCGTGCCCTCGAACCATTTGCGATGTGGAGTTATCGAAATTTGTTTATCGGCCCTAATTTTGGTATTTTACGGGAGAAAAATCCAGCATTGCATTCCAATTACAATAAACTCGCATATTTATCTGAAGATGTACATTATCTGTGTTGCTAACCACGAAAATACAATCAAAGCAGAAAAAATAAGAGCTTACCGAATTATTATATAAATATCGCTGGACAGAATTCGCTGGTATTCGTTGTATATTATAATCGACAACATTTACTCATCAAATACTTCGAAAAATATGCAAAAATTGAATCAAGAACACAAAATCGATTCCAGTTCTACCTAAAGATCTATTATTTTCTTGAAAAATAAATTTCGTAAATATCTTCTTTATTGGAAAAATGTTCGAACACGTCTTCGTTTTGAATAACAGAGCGACGAATATTTCTAACAGAATAAAGTAATTGTTCAAATCCGTGACAGTTGAGAATTAAGCAATCACGTTAACAAACGAAATATCATTAATGATTTCCTGTCCAAATAATTGCTACTCGTATACGCTGTTATGCATTGGTTAACGCAAAAAAACAATAAAACTTGACACAACTGAGCATCGCAAGAAAAAATGTGCAAATAATACTTTCCTTTATATAATTATGAAGACACTGATGTCTCGACATAGCGAAGCAAGATCAATAAAGCGGAAAATAAACACGAAAAAAATTATATGAATGTTTCTAATCTGACGCGATTATGTAATTTTCATTTTTCACAATAACATTGAGGTATATCGGAATCTAAATTTTTTATGCTGCAAAAGCAACATTCAATTTACATCGCCGTAAAGTTTTGAAAAAAAAAAGAAATTATTCTTCTGGTCTTAAATGAATATTTCACTCGTGTTATTAACGGCAAAATCACTGGAAATGTTAGATGTTTTAATAATGTTTTGCTTAAAAATACTAAATGATTATAATTATACTAATGATAATTTTTTAAACGTACTCCCAGGAGTGCGACAAGACTAAATTTGTTCATTCGTTAAACAAAAAAAAGCCTGGTAAATGGAGCTTTTGCTATTTCGCAAATTTATGAATTTCTGTGTTTTTTTCTTTTTAAATATCTCGTGTTTTTTTTCTTCATCTCAAAATAAACGCCGCGATAACGCATAGATTGTTGAGTGCGTAATGGCGCACGATTAAACGTGAAGATTGAGGGGACCGAGGGAATTATTGTTTACGCGGAACTCGCGAGTGGTCCGTGGGAGTTGTCTCTTGAAAGGCTACACAGCCATCCTATAGCGATGACCACGGAGCGTTAAGGTCTCGGTCTCGGCTCTTCGATGTACTGGTATCTCGATCAATGACGCGTGACCTGACTGGACAAACGACATTGTGCCGAGTAAGAGAAAATACAAAAATAAAATGAAGAAAACTACCCCAGCACTCTGCTGTAACTGCGACGAACTCGTCAGAAACGTTCTCCATCTGACTAGATCTTTCTACTTCAGTTCTTGTGGTGCTCAGATCGCAAACGAGAGAAAAACACAGCTTGAGAATTTTTACAGAGTTCGTCGTCGCGATATTAAACTTATACACAAGTGCTCTTCAAACGTTTTAAATGTTTTGTAAAATGCACTTTATATTATTAATATTCATAAGGTACTTTGAAATTTGAAGTAAACCTCGAATTTTTAGAGATTGATTTGAAAACAAAGGGTGATTTCTTAGTAAAATTATATTGAGCTTCGTAGATGATTTTTTTTTTTTTGATAAAATATTTTCAAAAAATGTCGAAGTACAGCAAATCTCGAAAATTTTTTTTTTTTCGGTGACCACGATATCTCAATAAAGATTCCACCGATCTGCGCGAGGATCTGCGTCAAATTTGTAGAGCTTATCCTACACGTGGAGGATCGCTGAATGAACCAAGGATTTTTACCCTTCGAAAATTTGCAACTTTATCAATAAACGTCAACTTGTTACAAGCATTTCGATAAAAATCGGAATTTCGAAAAATCTTTCGTTCATCCTATAGTCCTCCATGCGTAGACTGAGTCCTGAAAAAAAAAACAATTTTTTCGGACAACTGCTGTACCTCGGCAGTTTTTAAGTATATCTTGATAAAAAAAAATTGCATATTAAGTTGATTAAGTGCATTGTGAAATCTCATTCCGTTTTTCGATTAAAAATGAAATTCAGTTATGAAAAAAATTGAGTTTTGCGTTCGAAAACCGCATACTTAACCCTTTAAAAAAATACATTTTTCCAAGTGACGAGTGAATATTTTCCGAAGCAAAAAGTGATTGTCAATAGTCGGAACAGCAATGATAGCAAATTTTTAAGAATCATTGATAATTTGTAATCCGTTGATAAAAGTAATGAATAAACAATTAACGATCAATGTTAATGTAATATTGAGTCACGTGTAGTCAAATATTAAAAACAGACAATGAAGTGCAAAAGCAGGTGTAATAATATTCATGAATCCCCGTTTCAACGCCACCGGGAAAGTCTGTATAGAAATCATCGTCATCGAGGCATTGAAAAACATGGATGACCTTCTGCAGGAACTTGCGTTCACTTTTAGAGTTCCATCTCTCCCAAGGCCCACTCGAAATTCCTCGTTGAAAAAAGTACCTTAAGCGTAGTTACGTTGCACAATATAAAAAAATCGCTAAATTATATTTTATCACGGCTCTTGAAAAAAAAAATCGGATTTTGGTTGAAACGGATTCATTTCAATCGCACGTCATGAATCATTGGTTTTTGCAGAAAAAAGTGTTAACCAAAATGACGTGATGAACGGAAGTAGTTGCATTTGGTTTGACCGATATTGCGGGTAGTCTTGTATCAAGTTTTGGATTAAAAATTTCTTGATACTCGACGAGTGAGTGCGATGGGCCACACGAGAATAAAAATCGATTTGAAATAAAAGGAAAATAAATGTCGGCCAATCGCCAATTGATTTCGGGCACACAATAGTTCTCGTGACAGGATCGAGGAAAAATCGATAGCGGTTAGTAATACTGTGTGCTCCCATAGTTGTTGTCTTTATTTACTTGCTGAATAGAGCCTCACATCCTCGTCCTAGTTTTCAACTTCTTGTGCTACGATTGCACATTCAGTTTATTATTTTAATCCGTCAGATGATTATTGACATTAAGAAAGGTTTGAAAAGTGTGTAAAGATGAAATAATAAAGCATTATAAAATCTGTTTTCTGTTGTTTTTATTCATCGAATAAAACGACAGTAGGGATTTTCAAATACCAATATCTTCGAAATTAGACATTGACATTTTTTCAATTATCGTTTTTCGAGTTATAGTAAATTAAAAAAAGCCTATATTGATAAAGAAATAACATCAATTGTTCTAAACTTTTACAAATAATATTGGCACACTTCGAATCGTTTAAAAATTGCGACACAATGTCGGAAGGAACCTATACAACAATCTATACAACATGTATATACGTTCGTAGGAAATATGCATATTGCTTATTCCAAATATTGATGAAATTGTTGAAATCTTATCTGGACAATGTACTGCCCAGTTTGATATTTATTTGGACATATCGTTGATTCGTAACGCCCTTGTATCTAGAGAAAAAAAATTGCGAGGCTTCTCTTTGTAAGTGTAATGTGTGATAGACGAAATTACCGACGCTTTCCCCAGCAGTTCAACAAGAAGCCTGTAGTGACGTTGGAAGGTCTGGACTTAAACACTCCGTTAGTACCAATGTGTGAAACAAACGAGCTTGCTATTTCACAAATGTCACTTCACTGACGACATAAGTAAAGGCAGGAAAGCGAGACGAACAGAGAGGAAGGGACATTCGGGTAGTCTTAGGACTTCTCTTTTACGCAACCTCTAAATAACTGGTAGACAAGCCCAACATACATTCTTAGTACTTTTAGGTTTGAACCCATCGTGCTTACACGTGTTCCCAGTGGCACCATTATTACCGAGCACCAACAGGATTCAAGCAAAACTCTGCCACGTTTTCGTACACATTAGTAAAATATTTATGTATACATATATTTATCAATGACGAAAAACCAGACCGTGTTAGAACTGCAAATATTTTGCCGGATGCATTCAACAGAATCATTTTTGGATATGATCCAAATTTGATCTCATGCTTTCTTCAAATTAGTTACTATTACAGTAATTATTGTTTAAAAATCTCGATATTTATCTGTTACAAAAAAAAAAAGTAAATCAAATGAGGGACAGCGAGAAAAGCAATTAACTCAGTGTCGGGGACTTTATGAAATGAGCGAGGGTTGATGTATTGAAGTCAAGACTACAATTAATTAGCTCATTGATGAAGGCGGGGACTTCTTACGGAATACAAATTTGGTGATGGAAGGAGAAGGAAGTACTAATGGAAAACCTACAAGGAATGTTTACAAAAATGGCAATGGCGGGTTAACTAGAAACACTCCTGACCATATCTAGAAATTGAAATCAGAAAAGCAAAGTGTTGAAGTGAAGTCGAGACGAAGAGCAAATAAATATTTAATGTATCTAAAAGTAGAAAGGGTCGTTGGCCAAAAATATATGCTTGAAGGAAGAATTAAGAGGAATTAAAAACGGTACATAATGAGCAGAGTTCCGAAGAAGACGAAAGATGGAAGGAACGGGCCTCGCAGAGTGCATGAATTAAAATAAATCAGTAATTGTATAACAGGTGTATTATGGAAATCAAATCTGGAGTAGAAAGGGGAAAAAAATTGGAATCGGGGAGTGACTGCAGTCATATGGGAACATAGGGGAATCGAGCAAAACCGATTTGATAACTGACCTTGTGATATTTGTGGAAAAAAAGAAAAACATATTGCACACGTTTTTGGAAATGTGAAGTAACAAGGAAAAAATCAAGGAGGAGTGAGTAAAGAAATTAAAAAGATTGATAGGAAATAAGAAATGAAACAAACAGTTGCTTCGGACTGTGGAAACTATAAAAGGGGAAATTAGGGAAGACTTATGCGCATAATTGAAACCATTTGTTACCGTGTAAACGGAAGTCAGAAAAGAAAACAATGTGGAAATAAAAGAGTGTGAAGAGGGTTTTTCGACTAGTACTACAAAATGTTTTAAGATAAAAATTTCCTTGCGAGACTTCGATTTAACGATGATGGAAATAAATGAATAAATATACTTTTCAAAATAATAATTTGTTATTTTTTTTTTTTTCATTATTATTATTTTTCAGTGAAATAGATCGTTACGCTAAAGTTCCGTGGAAAGATGTAAAAGTCGGTGACTTGATTCATCTTTCTAACAACGAGATCGTCCCTGCTGACATTTTGTTATTACGGAGCAGCGATCCTCAGGGTTTTGCTTTTCTCGATACTTGCAATTTGGACGGCGAGACGAATCTCAAACAGCGCCAGGTCGTTCGTGGATTCGTCGATCTTCAAGATTCTTTTCAACCATCAAAGTTTCGCTCCGTCGTCGAGGTCGATCGACCGAGTACGAAAATTTATAGGTCAGTCGGTCTTGTAATGCGAACTAACAGCTTGTGTTTGTCGCGGGCAAATGCTCAACGATCCAATTACCCTTCAAATGAAATATCGTATTGATGAATCAAGTTATCGCCAATGAAAAAAAAAAGTAAATACAATAAAGTCTCGTACGTAGATCGCGAGAAAAACTCGGATCGTCTAATAATCACAATTGGAACTTGATTATTTATTCACTGCGAAAAATTCAATCGTTGTAATATTTAGCCTGCACAAATGCATCAATTGTTTTGGTTACATATAAATTCTGAGTTGCAAACCTTTGAACATTCTATTCTCGTAAAATAATAAAAATGAGTGAAAAAAATATTAATACAGATTGTCAGTGACACATTTCGAAAATTCCTAATAACGATAATTCAAAAACTTTTTCGTGTAATCAATATTTTTTTGTCGCATCACAATAACCTAACAGCTAAATAACTTTACACTAAAATAACTCAAATAAAAGAAAATTTATTCCGATCGGATATCTCTATAAAAAGTCATGCGCCTACGTAAGAAAAATAAACAAACCGTAGTCCTTTAAGATGGTTAAAAATATCTTACTTTAAAATAACTTAATGAAAAATACCTACTGCTAAAAAAACTAAAACATTTACGTAAAAATAACTTAATTGAAAATAACCACTGACAAAATAATTGAAACAATAATAACTGAAATGTTTGGGCCTGTTGGTTGTTTAGGATCGAGTTTTTATCAGAAAACAAAAACATATTGTTGCATTGTGATGCTGTTTATAACATGTTCAAGTTCTTCAGGTAATTTTCACGTTTAAGTTACTCCGTGGAAGTTATGAAAGTTAATAGTCAAGATGGTTTCAATGTGATGGTGCTTTCTGTAAATTTGTTTTCATGTCATATAATGTAGACCTGATTACACATTCCTTATGTTTACTGATGAGCCATTTTGATTATTTTGAGTCTTCATATTAATATTCATCTTTGAACTGCATTTCGATAATGAGAAATTGAATTATTATTACAAAGCATTACAAGACTCTTTTCATTAATATTTTGTTTGTTGCATCCATAGTCACCATTAAATTTAATTATAATCATACATTCGAAAGATATTTTTGATGAATAAAAACTGAAAATTCATTGTTCAGTGAATAAAGTAAAAGGATTAACTGTGAAGGTCGCAATAACCAGTTTAAATGTTGTCATCAGACAGTGTAATTGCTCGAGATCAATTCTAACTCCTTCATAAACAACTCAATGATTGATAAATAGATTACCAATAGTTTTTCAATAATTTTATAATGTACTAAGATTTTTTTAGTTGATGTACAATATTCCCTTTCATTGTTGCAGATTTTACGGAGCAGTGGTCCATCCCAATGGTGCGAGAGTTCCAGTTACGAGCGAAAATCTTTTGTTGCGAGAATGTTTATTAAAAAATACAGACTATGTCGAGGGTATCGTTGTGTATTCTGGACACGAGACCAAAGCGATGCTGAACAACGGTGGGCCAAGATACAAAGTGAGCATTTTTGTTTCGACTGGATCCTCTATTATCGTACAACTAATTTTCATTCATTCATGTACTTAAAAACAATGGATTCAGTATTGATGCTCGATTTCTTGAACCTTCCAAATATTTTTTCCAGCGTTCGAGGCTTGAACGACAGATGAATCTCGACATTGTTTGGTGTGTCGTAATTCTTATAGTTCTTTGCATCGTTGGTGCGATCGGTTGCAAAATGTGGCTATCGACGTACGCCTCAACGAACCAAGTGCCATTTTTACCTGTTATGCAAGATCCTAATTTCGAGGGTATGCTGACCTTTTGGACCTTCGTTATTATACTACAAGTCATGATTCCCTTGAGTCTTTACGTTACCCTGGAAATGGCGAAAGTTGGACAGGTCTATCATATAGGCAATGATTCGGCACTTTGTGATCCCATCACCGGACGAAAAGCTGAGTGTCGAGCACTTAACATTACTGAAGAACTTGGACAGGTAAGATAAACGAATATATGACTCGGTGATTCATTCCATCCCAGAAGTTTCCCATGGACCAGCTTATTCATGATTATTTATTTTCCGAACTACTTCTTCCGCCAAAATGGTTAGTTTCCAAAAAAAAACTCTCAATCAAAATGACCGTATTACTAAAAACTTTATTTTGGAAAAAATATATATATTCTGAAGCTTTATGTAACTAAACTGTTTCAATAGAAAAATTCATTTTATTGTATCCGCATAAATAATGAAAAATAAACTAATATGTTGTTTTATTGAATTAACTGATGTTTTCTTTGTCAAATTATTTCCTAAGGTACAATACGTGTTTTCCGACAAAACTGGCACTCTTACGGAGAATAAAATGGTCTTCAGACGATGTGCTGTAAACGATCAGGATTACGCACATACCGGTGAAAATGAGACTCTCCTGCCTTGCGAAAGACTCAAAGAAGATTTACTGATTGGTGCTGCTCGGCATCGTCTACAAGAGTTTCTCGTTTTACTCGCAATATGCAATACTGTCGTTGTCAGTTCGCATCCTCATCATGATCTCATGAATTCGAGCGGGGTCATAGAGGAACCTCAAAAAAACGGTATTGCCGTTATGAGGTAAGAAAGAAGAAAAAAAGAAAAAAGAATTTTTTCTCAATAAAACAAAACAAAAATAATTTAACTGCAACAAATTTGTTCCTCATTTGATAACGATTCATTGAAATCGATATTTCGCTTTATTTGATATTCTTTGGAACGCTCGTTCTCATTTATACTGAAAATTAATTTAAGTAGTTGAAGAATAAAAATTTCAATTGACTCAGGTATACGAGATTGTCAGAGTCCCGAAGCGTGACACCTCCGCCGACGGGAACGGTTCCTATAACGGGTCAAGGTATACTTTCCCCTGTACCATCAAGATCCGAGCCACCACTGTCGATTAACGTAGCAAATTTACCTACTAAAATATCTCGGTAAGAAAATTGGATCAAAAAATAATTTTCAACATAGATTCTGATTTACGTCATTGGAATTATTATAATGAAAGTTGAAAAATTTTATCATAGAAAATAATATAAAATTCTAATCGTTGATACGAAAAAAAATGAAATCTTTTCAGACCAAGACTTCTCAATGTACCTTCTATTCCGAGTCTCAATATCGGTTTACTCGTACGAAAAGCTTCACCGATTGGACGACGCGACAGTCTACCTGATCCAAGTTTGGTCGAACAACCGACACCTGGTATTTACGAGGCTGAAAGTCCCGATGAACTTGCTCTCGTTCACGCTGCTCGAACATACGATGTCAGGCTAGTAAAAAGAACACCCCGTACCGCCATTATTGCCTTACCAGACAAATCGACACTCGCTTTCGAAATTTTGCACGTAAGTACAATCGCATTGCTTTCTTCCAGTGATTCTTAGTATGAACATTTTTCTACAGCTTAAAAATTGTATTTTATTTAGCAATACATTCGGAAGAATTATTTCTTAAATGTTTGTAATATATTTTTCTTAGTTTTTTTGATAAAAATAACGATATCAAACCAGATCCTCCAGATCTCTAGTGAATATTTGAATTGTGCTACTTTTTTAAATTCAAAATCCACAAACAATAGAGTAAACAAGGCATAATTGAAATGACAATAAACTGCTGAAAAATTGCGATGCGATTTCTCAGCGTTTAACTTTTTTGCGCATTTATTGTCGACTCTTGCTGATTGCGTCATGAGTGATTCAATCGCTATTATTTATACACATAAGGATCTTATTATCTCAAATTGCCACATTTTTTTTGTCTATTGCGAATCATTTTCTGTTATTTCATTGTTTGCAACATTTCAAGAATATTTTTCCATCGTACAGTCGCGTGCAAAAGAAATATGTCAAGTAAAGTTTACGTGAGAATTTGTACATTGGCATCTGTGTTTGGAAATGCGGAATTTGAAAATTTATGCCGACTCCCACACATTAATCTCAAATCAATCATTTTTTTTCACCATTAAAATATTTTTTTTTTTCAGGTTCTACCGTTCGATTCAAGCAGAAAGTGCATGTCCATCGTGGTTCGTCATCCAAACACGGATGAGGTTATACTTTACTGTAAAGGAGCGGATTCAACGATTCTTTCGTCATTGGGACCGTCCGACGAGGATAATGCGTGGGCTACTAAAATACGACAACAGTTAAATTCGTATGGTCGTGAAGGATTACGAACTCTTGCTATGGCGAAGAGATCCTTGTCGAAAAACGAATATGAGACCTGGAAACAACGACACGCCGAAGCCGAATTGTCAGCTGAAAATCGAGAACGTAAGATAAGAGATTCGTACGCCAGTCTCGAGTCGCATCTTACGTTGCTTGGAGCAACAGGAATCGAAGATAAACTTCAAGATGGTGTGCCGGAAACTATCGCGGCCCTGGTTGCTGCTGGAATCGTTGTTTGGGTTCTCACAGGTACAAGAACCTCTAGATTCTGAAATAAAACAACATTTTAGTCGAACTGAAACAGATCATAATCGATTATATCCGTAAAATTAAAACTGAATAGTGAAAATTCGAGTTTCCAAGGAATTTCTGTTGATACAACATTTTGGGGGGAATTTTGTGGTGGAAAAAAAATCGTTGAGCTGAATGTTTGTAGAAACGATTTGAAAAATTCAATTTTACAAAAAATTGTACAAAAATTTGGATTTTTAAGCTTCATTTCATAATGCGATTATTTCTCAACCGATTTTAACGATAGTATCGAAAAATACTTTAAAAGATGCTAAACGCAAACATTGAGACTGCAAAAAAGCTTTTTTTCCTTACATATGGTTAATTGTTATGACGATTTGTGCTTATTAATTGTTGATTTTCAGGTGATAAGCCCGAGACTGCTGTTAACATTGCCTACGCTGCTCAATTATTTTCACCAGCGATGCAACTCCTTCGTCTTCAGGCAAGATCAAAATCAGCCGCTGAGACTTTGATACATGGTTATCTCGAAGCAATTGTTAAAGAAAAAGGGACTGGAAATGTCAGTGGCGGCGCACGGGGATTGTCGGAAGTTTCAAATGGTACTGGAGAGATTACATCTAGTATGGACAACAACGATGGTGCGGAACGTATTGCTCATAGAATTGGAAGTCCATGGACGAGGCAGCGTGCTCTCGTAGTTGATGGAAAAACTCTTACGTTTATTCTTGATCCAAGGTCTGGTCTCACCGGACCTTTTCTCGAACTGACAAGAAGTTGTTCAAGTATTCTCGCTTGTAGAGCAACTCCATTGCAAAAGGTAATACTTTGAAAAATAAACTATCATTCGTTTTGGGATATTTTAAGTTTTTCTTTCCTGTATCAAAAGTTTTATTTATTTGGGATCTCAAAACTTTCATCGTGACAAAAAACTTCAAATATTCCACCATTTTTGAAGCTTTACAAATATTATCTTTCATTCATATTAATTCTTAATCGTTATTTACATTTTTTTTTCTTTTTTATGTTGTCAGACAGCTATTCAAGCAACATTTTCTTTGTTACCTAAAATGCAGTCGAAGATAAGAGTTGAGGAATAATATAACTTCAGAAGTGTTTTAGAAGATAAATAAATTCGATCTATACGACGAAAAAAATCTTATGATTATTCGTTAAACGTTTTATTTAATTAACGATTTATTCAATTAAACTAATTTGGCAGTTGCTGAATTTTTCCACATCTTTTATGAATCGCTAGATACTTAACGTTTTACGGAATGGAATGATTAAAATGAACGAACATGTAATTCGTCGTTAAGGAAAGACTGCTCGATAGACACGCGAGTCGTTTTGATATTCGTTTCGATAAGTCAAGTTTCACTTATTTTTGGCGATCTGTTAATAACTCTTTGTGAATTAAACATCAAGTCCTTCTTTATATAGCTTTTCCGTGAATAGCCGAAAACATCAAATCATACTTAAGAATTGAATACAAGATTTTTATTTTTGGTCACATAATTAAAAATTCAAGTAACAATGACAAAGTAAATGAATTTAAACCCGAATTAAAAAACACATGAAATTTTACCCAAAGATACCATTTATACTGAAAAAATACAACACAACATGTTTTTTACCTTTTCGCAATGACATACATTAAATTACTTTGAATCGATTATAAAATGAAATATTTATAAAGGTCATTGAACATTGTTTGCATAGAGATTTGATAAATAAATTTATTAAAATTAATTTCAGGCTTACATAGTGAGGGTGGTGAAGGAAAAATTGGGGATGCGAACCTTGGCAATTGGTGATGGTGCCAATGACGTCAGTATGATACAGACTGCTGATGTAGGCGTCGGACTTTTTGGTAGAGAAGGGACTCAAGCGGTGATGGCAGCGGATTTCGCAATTGCCAGATTTTCTATGCTCTCAAGACTTCTTCTATTACACGGACATTGGTGCTACGATAGGCTCGCTCGAATGATTCTATACTTTTTCTACAAGAATGCAACTTTCGTATTTTTGATTTTCTGGTTCCAGGTAAATTAGCTGATTACGAGTTTTTCCAATTTCCAAGACGTCTGGTTTCATGTCGTAAAGGTTTTTATAATGAGCAAATTTAGCAAAGGTTCGTTTTATGTTTTCAGCTGTACTGCGGATTCTCCGGTGCAGTTATGATCGACCAAATCTATCTGATGCTTTACAATCTTTTGTTCACGTCACTGCCACCTCTTGTGATCGGTGTATACGATCGTATAGCACCAGAGAGCGTTCTTATCTCTACACCGGAACTTTACAGTCGTGGAAGACTAGCCCTCGTTTACAAGCCTCAATCTTTTTGGATAACCATGGCCGATTCTCTATATCAAAGCATCGTCATATTTTTCATTACCGAAGCAGTACGACACTTATATTTTGTTCTTATTGCAGTTAACGATTTTTCTTTATTGATTTGAAGAAATTTAAACAACCATAATAAACTAACTACTCGATTACTTTAACAATTTTTATTTTGGTTAATGAATTAATTCGTTACGTTTGTGTTAATTTAAATATTTTCTTCCATTCCTACAGGCCTATCATGATTCCGATGTCGATATTTGGGAATTTGGAACTACCATAACTACCTCTTGTATAATTGTAATGTCCGTTCACATTGCTATCGAGATAAGATCGTGGGTGAGTGCAATTTTATTGCGAACCTCATTCAGTTAATTGTCTTCGTTCAGTTAAAAGACATCAAACCGAAACTTTGAATAATGGGTTTTATTAGTACTGAAAATATTATATTAATTTTTCGATGTTTCTTTAAACGTTAAATGGTGAAAATTTTTAATAAATTTTTGCTCTATCAATTATAACGAAATTTCATGTGAGAATAGTTTATGATTATCGATTTTTTACAACAAACCCAATAAATTCCAACTAAATGTGCATACTTTGTGGAAGATGCAGAAGCAAAAAAAAAATCTCTATCTTTCGAACTGTGATCCAGAATGCAGTTAAAAATATTGAAAAATCAACGCTCTTTGTAAAATGTGAGACCTGTTTTATAAAGTTTTACTCAAACCAGTGCTAATCTAGTGAAGCTCATTTTCTAAAAGATGCTAAATATTTAATATCTGTTGACTTGTAACGTACCTCCCAATGAGTCATTAAGAAAAATAATTATCGTAGAAAAAAGAAAACAAAAAGTATTGAACAACTTAAAACTATAGCAATAGAAATCGTAACGATTTTACTTGATTTTGTTTCAGACGATTATTCACGGTGGTGCGATAATTGCCTCGTTAGGAATGTTTTTCGGTTTTTGTCTCATTTACAACATCGTTTGCGTCAATTGCATGGGGCTACCTGGTTCGTACTGGGTCATGCCAATTGCAATATCTAGGCTCGTATATTGGCTAACAGTTTTACTAGCTGCTGTTCTAGCAATTTTGCCAAGGTTCGTATCTTCGTTACTTTTTTCAATTTATAACTTTCAACAATTAATTTAGTGAAAAATTCCATACTGCAGTTACCATGAAAGTAATGCTTCGAAATGATTGTTTTTAAAGTAGCTTTTTCGAATAATATTTATTTCAATCGTTAGATTGGTCTTCAAAGCTGCGCGAAATACTATTGCACCGGATATGATGCAACGAACAGCGTTTGCAGTATCTTCAAAACGACGGTCACGAAATCGTCGACAAGGAATTGCAGAAAGAAGCGAGGGTGGTCTCGTTGCAGGCTGGTCGCGTTCGACTCAGCATGCAACGATCAGGTAACGGTAAATTAATGTCATTTTGTCATATCTAACATTAACATCTAGGTTAATCGTGAGTCTGGTCATGCACTTCACGAGAATATTCTCAGTGGCTCATTCGAGCCCACGCAGACTCGTGCTTCGTGAGACCAAACAAAAATCAAGTTATATAGTCGAGCTAAAAACGTTATCTCATGCTTGGAGAAGTGCATTAATCATTATTGTACGTTGATTGTTTTCCAGACCGAGCAATTACGCTGGAAAAACAAACTCCTTGACGACCATCGTAGCTTAGGAATTGTGTCGAATGCATCGAAGCTGCCAAGACTTATTTACGAGACAAGTAGAAAAAAGCGATTTTGCACCCACCTGAAATCGTTTTTTTTTCACAAGTGGATTTGAACAACCGTCGAACTCGACGCTCAGTGTAAAACGTGATTACAAACCCACTGTTGTCAAGGAATTTTTCAAAGGAATATGAATCGATCTTATCGATATCATACTTTACGTGCCAGATGGAAATGTAGTTGCGTATTTGTATCAAAGAAATTTGGTCGCAAAGTTGCATTTAGAGCGAAGAGGACGAAAAGATCATTCCGAGAAATGAATCCCGGAAATTCGCAAATTCTTTTCGTAAGGAATATATATATCTATAGTTGGACGTTTGCAACAAACGCCCAAATTTAATCTCGTCCTCTTCGAGAATCACCTACTTCTCCTCCTCCCCTTCGTTGTTTCTCGTGATCCATTTTTATACGTCATAGCGTATGAAACGTTTGTGCGAGTTTGTGATGCATCAAAAGTGGCCTTCCAGTTTTCCCTGTACTTTCTCTCTCTCTCTCTCTCTCTCTCTCTCTCTCTCTCTCTCTCATCCCGTACCCCTTTTTTCAATTCACTAATGAGAGACCGCTGTTCGTTGCATTTACTGGCTGTGACTATTAGGGGGACCAAGTCTGCTTAGTTCAAACGCGCACGTCGCCAGACCAATATATGTCTATTGTTATACGCGACTTTTTCAGAGCCTCACGCTGTAATAATTCAATTACGACTTGGTATGTCTTTTTCCGTATTCCACCATACAACGTTCGACTGTACACAAAAAGGTGTCACCATTGACATTCGGTCACTAGAAAAATTTGATTCTCGTGCTGACAGAACAAATTACACACGTGTTAGAGAAACTTCGTATAAAAATATCGGAAAACCATACTTTTATATTTTTAAATTTCGGATCTTCATATTATCAAATATTTCATTTACTTTTATATAGTTTTCTTCTATTTTGAAAACTTCTTAGCAACATTTAAACGCGATTTTTATTTTTCTTCATCGTCGAAACGAACTTCATTTTATTTTTTCTGATACGATATCATACACACTATGCCTTGAGATCAGGAACACATCAGCGGAATAATTTTCAAGGGGCTTGCTCACTTTGATGCGCTATCGACCATCAATTGTTTTTCATTCAAGCATCAGGATGTTTTTATTCAATTGACTTGACTATTTTATAAAACCGTTGAGCAGTTATTGCCTTTTTTATTTTATTTAGAACTCTTTAGTGTGCTAATTTTTCAAAAAAATGTGGCAATTATAATGTGATGCCGAAAATAAGCATCATTTTATTGTCAAAGCTGTTTTTTTCGATTAAAAAGGATCCCTGAGATCTTTCTTTCGCTGTTAATTATTGAGGCTTTATAAATTTGTTTTGATGTTGATAAATATTCTATTCGTTAAACTCGACAGGATAATAATTTGGAAATTCTCTTGTTCCCCAACGACAATTGCTGCAATTAGTTTCCATTATTTCTTAATTCCATCTCTAAAGATTGAACGGAAGCATTCTTCGCTATAAATCAAATCGGAGAGTATATTTCGCGACCAATTTAATTTGCAAAGTACAACTTCAGAACGAAGCGTTTTTTTTCATGAAATACAAATGAAAAAAAATATCTAGCGGATATTTTTCTTCAGCTTTTTAGTTAAATTACACAATGAACGATGGAGAATACCCCGCGTAAGTTAATGTAAAAATGTATATTGAAGCATTGGGTGCACTTTCGCGAATATGAAAAACAAAATATAGTGTACAGTATTATAATTATAAACATATATATATTTTTTTCGTTCATGCTTGCCCAATTCGAATTAAATTATACTTTGATTTATAACACAAAACATTTATGTACTATAAACGCAATTAAATATCACACTTCGTACAAATCGAAAAATGCATAATGTGTACATATATGTATTTAAACATGTTTCACAGCTGCAAAAATTTGCTGAACCAATTGATAATATAGACCGTGGTATTTTTTTTATTTATTTATTATTTCAATGAGAAATAAAAAAACCCAAAAAAAGTTTGCAAAGATCGAAAGATGACGACATAAAACGTGTTATTATAGTGTGAACATCGAGGCTTGGTGAGTTATTTGGTTATACATTGAACCCTAGACACCTACAATATATTTTTCCGAACGTAACGCCCACAGTGAGATTGAAAACGATGCAAATCTTCTCTTTAGCATAAAGGTTTCTCGTATGCGATAATCAGGTTTAATCATGCACTATTTTCTTCGTTTTTTGATAACAAAGAGAACAGTCGGTGATAAAATCGAATTAGGTGGTCATTTGGTGATGAAGATTCTATAAAATGAAAGAATGCAAAAAAGAAGTTTTTTTACTTAAAAAAAAAGTTTCTCTCGTTTTCCACCCAGCTGTAGGGGTCTGGGATTAAAAATGCTTAAAATATACGATATACGCTGTGGCTAGTCGTCCGGATAGTCGGATGAATAATATTTGTCCGGATACGCTTTATCCAATGAGATATCCGCCTTACCCGGACGACCAAGAATTGCTTATTCGTCCGGACATGCTACCCGTATACGAACTATCCGGACGAGTAGCCACAGCCTAAAATATATCGATCATTACAAGCATAATATTGTTCTAAAGTGAATCTATGACAGGACAAAAAAAAGTATTGTAATATTTTGATAAAAAGAATTGAAAAAAATGGAATTACCGTTGTTTGCATATACATTATATATTATTGTAATTTATACATATATATGTTACATAGATTATTGGTACTATTAAGGAAATTGAGTTGAGAAATGGCCTCACTATATATCATAGAAACCCTAATTGTTACATTAAAGAGAGAAAGAGATAAACACTCGCGTGTAAATAAATATATGGAAATAGTATATATTATACATATACACAAAATACTGGTTTTGTATTTTTTATTTTAACCTTGAATCTTGTTTTTTTAAATCCCAAATAGGAGGACGCTAATAACGAAATCGTAAAATGATTTTGAAAAATTATACTTTGTACACTTTTTGGAAACACGATTGTTTCATTTTCGAAAGAATTGCAAATATCCTAAAATTTGTTTCAGGAAATTTTTTCTTTAGCTAGAAAAACGAGGAAATACACAAAATTTGTCATAAACCGACTGGTGAGGAAATGTGTTGACTAAGTGGGGAGACTTTTGGCGCGCCACGACGTCTGCACTTCCGCGAAGCGAACTGAGTGTACAGTCCTGTGCTCCCCCCTTCTCCTCAACTTTACGACCACAGTACTCGAGAGTGGTGCCAGTTGAGTCTTTCAGTGCAACTCAGTAGCTCCTTGTGAGCTCTCCGTGAGTGACGCGTTTATCAATGTTCGTGTGAGAGAATATCTTCCCGAGCATCTCATAGCGTCGTGTTTTCGTTTTTTTTTCTATTCGTTCTAGCTCGAGACAGCGCGATTTTGTAGTTGCGTGACTCGTCGATTGGATCGTGACCAAAAAAAAGCACGTGGTTATAATTTTAACGTGATTCAAATTTTTGTGATTCGTGCTTCGAACGTAAATACAAAGCTTTTGAAGTGTCTTAACTCAGATGATTTTCGTTCTAGTCCCGAGTAATATTCTCTTTCTACCTGTTCATATATATGTCTATGTATTGAACATATATATTTGCAGAAGAAGCCTCTGCATTGCATCGCTCTCACAATGCGGTTCATATCAGCTGTTTCACTCCCACTGAGATTTCTACCGTTCGCCCTATCTCTCTCGCCCTTGCTTCCGGCAGATTTATAATCCCCCACTATTATCCTCATTATTCAAATGATTGTCGCACTTTTTCCCCACTCTGTCACTATGAATTTTGTACACCTGAATTCATTGACCTGGAACAAAACTGTTTCGATTGAAACTCGCACTTTCGTTCGTTTCAAAACACCAGACTTGACTATTTACTTGTAACTCTTTTTATTATCGTTCCTACATTCCTTGTAACAATGATTTAGGAAATTTAAATTCTATAATATTTATTCATGGTGAATTAATTTCAGGATAAAAAGTGCAATTGAGTGTAATCGCCTGTTTCATTGATTATTAATTTGTTCTAGTTTGATGAAAAATTTTAAACGACTATACGTCGAAATCGTTCGGAATTAACGTTCGTACTGTTTTTTTCCTTCAGGATTCTCGGAATAACGGGAAATGTGTTTGATCACGATATTTAGAGTATGATATAAATTACCTCTTCATAAGATTATGAAGTTATCGAATAAGTGACAGTTATGGAATAAGAAACAGTGTAAATTGTTTGAATTCTTAAAAGTGTGTAATCTCAGATTGAAAGTAAATTTCTGTCAACTCTATTTGGACAGACCGTCGTAATTAATGATGCTGTCTAGTTTTCTTAATAACTTTACAGTTATTTGCTATTTTTTTATGTTAACCGTAAGCACTTCGTAGAAAAATACGAATATATTTAGCTTGTTTAGAAAATACCTGGAGCCACTGTTTCATTTGTTATGATTCTCTCTGCTGTCTGAACTCGGCTGTGCAGCCATCTTTAATTCTTTATCCTGTGTACTCTTTGTTCTTTCCGGTGGTTGCTAACAGAAATGTTATCCTCAGACCAGCGAAATGTCACAAACCCGACAACATCGAAATTGCTATTTTTATTCGTATGACTAACGGGAAACAGCTAGAAGTGACTAGACCCCAAAATACGAAATGATATTTTACCATAAAAATTCTTAACAAAGATCATAATTTAAAAAATCTGATAAAGTTTGTCATTATTTGACAAAAGTTCGAATGTGATGTTTTTAAAATTCGATTAAAATATTAAAAATAAAAAATATGATCGTAGAAGCAGATAAGGGTTGTCTCCTGGGTAATGTTTTCGTTTTATATTTCATCGGGTATCTAGATAGCACTTTATTAGCTCGTGACGTATCACGAGCTTCCCCTTCGGGGAATTTCGACTTTCAATCAATTAAAAACTTAGAGATACAAAAATAGGATCAATGTCAATGATTTTTTTTTATACTATAAAAATTGTCCTTCTCAACTTTTTTTACATTTGAAAAGTCTATGGGATTGGGGAAATTCCATTAAAAACAAAACAGTATAAATAAGCCGTGGTTACAGCTTTTTTACAACAATGTTTTTTTCACGACCATATATGTATATTTATGGATCGAACAATTGGAATTTTGGATAAAACACTGTTATTTTATTTATTTCTGAAGAAACTTCTATATTCGTGAAAATTTTTCTTTTAAAAGATGGAAGTACTTTCGCCTGCTGCAAGATTTTATTCATGCTCAGATATTTTTTGTAAATTGAACACAAAAGATGACAATATTGAATGAACATTATTCGATGTTCATTCTGTGTTAGAAAATCGATTTCGAAGATATAAGACATTTGTTACATGATATTCATAAAGACGAATATATTTATAATTTATTTCAAATTAACTATCCAGATATTTAGAAAGATTTTTTATTTAAAACATGGCAGCCAAAGGTTACGACTCATGACGTAAGACTAAAGACGTATTTATTTCCAAACAATTTTTCCCATATGTAAACAAGGAGTTGTTAGGAATTTTTTTGACGAGAAAAATTGTTTGCTTATCATTGAATCAAAATTACAATTTTTTGTTCTTTATCACACGTGAATAGAACGATAAGTAAAAAATAAAAAACCCAGTAGGTTTTTTTATGACTTTGCTGCTTTGCACGTATTTATTTTATCTCGTTAACGGAAACAAGAGTTTGCTGGAACTTCAGATAAGAAATTTTTTTTTTTTTTTTTTTTTTTTTTTTTTTTAGAAATGATACGAACGTTCAACACTTATTCGAATTGGTAAATCGGATACGTTACCTTAAACCTGACTGTACAAACATCGCCCCTGCCCAAGCTTGACCTTCATTGTTTTTTCTCTCTATCTCGCTCGTTCTTTGGCAACGGTTGTCAGCAATGCGATCAGTTACAATCTTGTCTCTCGAGTGCAACAAACCGTCACTATTACCGCGTCACCTCGCGAAATATATTAAACACAAATTTAAGAATATTCGTATATACATAACGTCGTGAGATTTATTTGGTCCACAGAAATCTCGTGACAAACTCGTCTCGCTTTACTTCTCGAGCTCATCAGGGGACGCACGTGTTTCGCGTCACAATTCTTTTAACGGATTTTGCTAGTCAGCTGATATATGTTGAACATCTATTTTCAAAATGATTCCGTTTATTGAAACAAAAATAAAATAGCAAATATTATATTAAATATCGATTATTATTGTTATTTAGTTTTTTTATACACCCAAAATTTTTTTTGGCATTTTAATTGCGTAATCTTTTAATATAATTATGAAATAACATAATTTTACACATTTGAGCACCAATTTTCAAAAATATTACGAATGTTACAACAAAGAATTTTTTAACTAAAGTGAATATTTTTTATTTGTTTTGCTTTTTTTTTGTCTAGCCGTGACTCGATCCTTGAAGATTGTTGGCACAAAGTACTCGACGCATAACACATGGTATCGGCGAATGATCGGATTCGATAACAATAAGGCTTGACTCTTAACTTTTCAATTCGACAGACTGCGTGGCTCTTGTTTCTTTTCATTGCAAAAGTATCTTTCATATTTTCCCTCACAATGACATTTCAAACATTCGAAGGAAAATAACATTTCATATATCTTTTGTGACCTCGCGGACTTTACTATCTTCGATTACGTACGAAGGTTTTTACGATTTGAGTGTTGCCGTCTTCTATTCGTTGCTTATCTTCTCTTCCGTTCTTTACGAATTAATGGGAGATTACCCATCACGTTATAACGTAATACATTCCAGTTTGAGGTCATGCTACAAAGAATTTCATTCAACTGAGAAACACCCACGAGGTCACGCGCTCAATCCACTTTTTTTTTTTTAATGGACGCACTAAACAGAATTGTCTCATTTTATGTTTCGTCATTTTCCAATTACTGAGCTAGAAATCCGCCATTAAAATAATATGACAGAATTGATAAACGTGTTGATTTATAAAACAATAAAAACTCACTACACGAATGTGACGATATATTTGAACAATTCACTCGACAACAAAAAGACAACAAAATAAATCAAAAGATGAACTATTTTCATAATATTGAACGATTATTGTCCCTTGTAGTTTGGAGATGGTCGATCATTTTGATAAATTCACTGTGAATATAATTCTGTAACATTTCGTAACATAATTTTGTCAAAAGATTAAAACTTTCTCAAATTTCTGGATTTTCCAAAAGTTTAAACTGAAAGTAAACCATAGAAATATTTAATAATATTCGAAATCAGTGTCGGCAAATACTAAACCTTCCCAGTACATCTCGAGTACGTGAAAATTCCAAATTTCAATATGACTTGAAGCTTTGAGGAAACACGTCGTTGCACAATGATTTATGGATGTTGAGTTCGAAATCGGAAGTTATGACAGTTAAAATTTTGTATGTTTAGTGGAACTTTTTCAAATTTAGAAACCAGTCTCTGCACCTTCTTACAAATAATCTGTAAAAATTTTATTAATTTCGTATCATATTAGACATCTGTCACGAACATCGTTCAAAAGCGCACGATTTTTGTTAAACTTATGCAACCGAGTACGAACGACAGACCTAGAATATGTTATCACTTGGCAGGAGTACTATAGCGATGACGTATTCGTTTAGCAGTTAGTCATATTGTAAAGCCTGACGGAGACTTAACGTGAAACATTCATAATATACAATAACCGTAATGATGCATGTTCGGGTGAGTAGGACGAGCTTCATCGACACGAGTTTTATCGCTTATCGCTTGAGAGAAAAAAAAGTATGTGACTTTTTTGACAACTCTTCGTTCCACTTTCGGTCACAAGTAGCAGGCTTGGTTCAATTCCTGAAAATTCAGGTCCTCCTTGATAAGAGAAATAATTCAAAACATCGTTTATCTTTTTTGTGAGAATCCTAAAGAAACATTCATGGAAGAATGACAGAAAAACTAGATCGAAAAACTAGGTCTTTCGGTAACTTGCTACTTTTTGTTCTATTGTCAGAGTTTATGCATACGATCGATCACCTCGTTTCGTACTTTGGCTTATTTTTGCCTCAATACTTAAATACAATATATAAATATATCTGTACACCTCCTTGTCCATATATTTGTATGGTTCGTAGTATGGTACGTTCTCACTAATGCATCTACATCGTCGTTAGATTTCCGTGCAACCTTTGGTTTCAAGGCAACGACCACGAGCGTTATACCATGTACGCCTCCGGGCCAGACATGCAACAGTCGCCACACATGTTTTTTCTCTCCTCTTTCTCACTTTACATCACATATATTGCACGTTAATTTTCCCTACGTTCCATGCATGGAAGTGTGATATCATTCCACGAGAAATTTCCTGGAAACATTTTTTTATACACTGCCTCGCTCTGCAATAATACTTAATACTAATTGTTGTGTACAAGATGCTGTTGAAGTTTGCATCGTTAGGAACAGCAGAAAATAATGTAAAAAATATATTATTTTCTTTCAGTTTCTGACTCTTTACCGTTTTTTCTTTTTTGTAGATTTAGTTTTTACGACTCGAATGAAAATCCAAGTACTAACGTACCACTGAAAACAAACTTTGCACTGTTTGACAATGAAAAACACAGCACACAGGGCTCAAATTCTTTTTTAAATTTCGAGCTCAAAGATGCCACCTTATTTATTCTTCCCAAGAGCCTCGTTCGTTGCCTCTACTATTGAATATCGATGTCGATACGTTTGCATAGGTTTCATAAGATCCATAGGAATTTCCCTAATTTCCTCAATTTACAAACAGCCTTTACAAGAGATTCTAAACCGTAGTGCCATCGAATTAAAAAAAAAAAAATGATTCTCAAATATCCGCTTCTGAATGAATTCGTGTATGAAAATTAAAAAATCACGGTATTGAAGTTGGAATTGAACGAGGAATTTATTTTTCATTGATAATTTTTAAAAAGTTTTTTCATTACCTTTAGTATTTAAAGCGGAAAAAAAGAAAATCCAATTATCGTGGACAAACACTGCATGATATAAATTTTGGGCTCTTCTATAGAAAAGTAAAAAGAATTAGCTGCATTTCAACGATGTAAACTTGAACTTTATAGAATCTTTGTGTCTGTCCCTTCAGATGCGAATTTTCTTACGCAATGATGGATTAAATGTCTACTCATTGATTAGTCACGCGTGCAAACATTGTCTCAAGTGTGTCGAAGCAAAGACGAAGAGAGGGGAGAAAATTATTTCCTATCCCTTCTTTACTTGGCAAATCCTGAGGTTTTAACCGAGGTATAGAATCTTTTTTTACACAGTGGTTGAATAGCGGTTCGCGGAACACGAGCTGATATGAAACAGAGAGATTCGTAATTCGTGAAAGAAATTTTTTCGAGCCAAACGAAACGACACCGTGAGACTCGTATGATTTGAAACGAGAGTGCTCAGTGCCTTTAATGTGCGACATTATATTACGACGGGAAATAGTGACCACGCTAATTTGTGTATACACGACGATCACAGTCTAAAAATAAACGGTTTGTGTGGTTATAGATGCACGTTGCAATTTTGTGTACGTGTATAGAGAGTATCGTTGAAAGGAAGTGACCGAGCTTGGCACGATGAATTAACAACAAGACATTGAGAATCGGTACTTACGCCGTTATTCAACGTTACTTATGTTCTGACGTAATTTAATGACTTATCATTTCATTTAACGCTTCAAAAACGAAATAGAAGAAGTCATTTTTGTATAAAATTCAAGTGATGAATGGATGATTTTCTTTGTGTTCAAAACTGTGCAAATAAATCAATGCTCATGGATTATGGACCAGCGAACGGTTCGTATCTATAAGGAAAAAAAAGTCATTGAATTGTTATCCCTTTTTTAATAAACATTTAATTAATTAAACTGTCACGCTGCGATGCTTTATGACAATTGATCACGTGGCGCTACAATAAACACTTCTAAAGGATTAATATTTGGATAAAGAAATATTCGCTGTGAGCTGATTGATGCAAATTCATTAGCAGCGGATAATTGACACACTGGCCTACATGATAATTGAACCTGGTTGAACCTTCTGTCGTCAAAAGCCGAGATCTCGTAACAGTGGAACATAACGCATGAGGACAAACAATGAATGAAAAATTAAAACACGTTGAAAGTATTTCTTCATAGTGTTTGTTGTGATCGAAGAAATGAGTGAACAAATCAGAGATAAAGGTTCAAAATCACTGATATTCAATAGATTTGGACTCTCTTGAAAAATAATCGTCGCCTTCAAAGATTTTTCTTTTTTCCACGTGATTCATGGACCAAACATTCGAGAGTTCCTGCTGCTACTTTATTTTCTCAGAGAAAAGTTATAACCAGCGCGATCACGACGATCGAAGCTTGAAAAGAGCAGGAAACGTCAGCTGTATAAAGACAATAGTCGTAAGAATATTTCCAAGAAATAAACACAGTCGAAGGATCAGTATTTTCTTATAAACTAATCACTTGTCAATAATAGAGACATACGAATAAGGCGAAATAATTGTGATACAAATACAGATGATTTAGTAGTGTAATAAAGTAGAAAAATTTCTTGGAGCTGAAGACGTCTTTTAATAAGCATTAAATTCAACGAGTTTATAATATCATTCTCAATAAATGTAACTGATCGGCGAGTCACGAAGTTTCGTAATCTCCTTTTAATCACCGACGACTCAAGATAATCGTTAGCTCGTCGCACGAATCCAAGAGTTCGCATAATTGCTCGAAATCGAAACGAGGAAAATATATACTTGTTGACCTCGATATCTCTCACTTCTTGCAATACAGGAAGAAGAAGGATCATTTTTCAAGGCTTATCGATCATCTTGCACGGATGTCGTGGTTGCAATTTATTGTAAATTAAAAAGCACACACATCGTATATCGTCGTTTCATCGATCACCAATGATTCCACAACGAGTACAGAAAATTCTGCGTAACAATCAGGATGCACGAGTAAAATCTTCGATAAACCAGTGACAAACAATGTTACACTTTTCTACTTGCCGAAGAGATTGAGAATTTTCCAAGTTTCGAAAATCGGTTTGGTGCGTCTTTACGTTTGAGATTCGATGTTAATGACTCGAGTAAATAGACATAAGAAACACGATGCTCACTCTAATAAGACAAAGTCGATGATAACAAATAATCTTCGATACGGAATTTTGTTGAAAGGAGAAAAAAATGACCGTCACTTACACGGCCGAAGTTGCCTCATGTCGAGGTCTTGGATGCTTCCTCAAACTTCTTCTGAGGTGAGAAATGATAAATCATTCATTTTTTTATTCGTAACCAAGAATTTTGTATACCATATTACGAGGTTTCAGAAATGTCAGGGTTATTTAAGGAGGAATTTCACGGATATGCATTATCTTTGAAGAATCTTGAGAATGTCGTATGGTTAATTTATTTTTCACGTCATTCGAGAAATAATATCGAATAACTTAAAAGGTCTTTATACAGATGTTTTACATATCGGAAATTCCCAGTGGAATATAGAGCTTAGCTAAACTCTCGTTCTGAAAGAATGCGTCATTTTTTTTCAACGATTATTAGAATCTAAAAATATCATGAAAACAAATGATAATTTACGTGTTACGTTATCGTGTTCGTTTTTAACGGTGAATCATTTAATTTTCTGTCGAGAATTTAACAACTGTTTCAACGGAGGTAAAATAATCTAAAAGCAGACTGAAAATTCATTGGATATGCACGAAAGTTTGAGAATAATGTATCTGTAGATTTTTCATTTTGAAGACATCGTTCTAAAGTTTTGAAAAATGATGTCTCTTGCATTGAATATCCAATTTGTGAATACATATAATTGTGTCCAAAAAACGTTTTTTTTTTGTTTCGTGCTCATTTCCTAATCGCTTCCCCTATATTTCATATTTATAGTTATGAATTAGAATTTGATAAATTGAATTTTCGCAAGGAGAAGAACGTAGTCTATGAATAATAATTTAATGAACGGCCTGATAAGCTCTCAACACAATGTTTTTTTCTTGCTAATGGAACAGCGTTCTACTTTAAAGTACATTTGAAAAAAGTCGATAACGTACATTCCACAAACTCATGACGAAACGATGTACTGTATGTGATAACGTGACGACACTCTATTCTCTCAATAGATCATCATTCCACACACAACCACTGGAAAAATCCATCAATTACAAAGAAAAATTGCACTTTTACACGACTGACAATACATTGACAGGTTGGAAAAGTTTTCAAACGGATCTCTGTGTTTCCTGATGTTTAACCAACGTTCAAAAAATAGAATGGACACAAAGTTAAGCTTATAACTGACATTGTCACCACCAGTTGAACGTGTGATAAGATAATCGTTGAAAGATTGAAGACGGTCGGTAAGTTGAGTTGATGATTAAATAAAGTTTTCGTTTCTTCTCATTTAAAGATGGAGAGCCAGTGTTTACAAACTAGTATGGTTGGATTTGGCACTTTTTCTCGTAATTTATTACGCCCTGGCCGGTCTTTATCGGTGGATTCTGGACAGAGAACAGCAGAAAACGTTCGAGCAAGTAGTTCTCTATTGCAAAGAGTACAGCGACCTCATACCACTCTCGTTCGTCCTTGGCTTTTACGTCAGTATTGTCATGACCAGATGGTGGAATCAGTATATAGCCATACCATGGCCGGATTCGATAGCAGTTTTTGTATCAGCAACGATCCATGGAAACGACGAACGAGGAAGGCTCATGAGACGAACAATCGTTAGGTAAACAGCACTATGCATAATCGTTAAAAATAATTTCTGTTCATTTTCAATGTGAACCAATTCGGAGTAAATTACATTTTTTCAACTCTGTACTTCAGAGATTTCGATCAATGAAAAGTTAAACTTATTTAAAAATTTGAAACGCAGCCTAAAGTTATTAGAAGACAAACAAATGCGCCTGTTCAACATAATAACCTTAAGAAAAAAAAACCGCAAAATAATATCCCACCCAAAAATAACATATTTTTCATATTTCTATATTTTTAATTGTTTCTGGAACCGTCTTTTTAATGTTTTTCGTAATAATCTATCTGGAATCATGAGGTTTATAGAAATATAGTAATCATTAACACTTTTTTTTTATGTTTATGCCTCAATTAGTTTCATCGTAACAATAAACCAGTAATTGCGTTGTCCAACTTCAATATCTACGTGTCTAATAAATTTTTATTGATGACAGAGCGATTCCATTTTTTGCTGGTAGTAAATATTTTGATAAAAAACATAAAATGTACTCATCGTATAAATCTGCTATTTGATAGCGAACGAAACTTATATTCGAGCCAGAAAAACACGGTTACCGAAAATTTATCGCTCCTTTTGATTCGTAATTTTCGTTTTAAATCCTGAAAACAATTTTTCAATTGACCCAAATGTTCTGTGTTGTAACGCTGTCGTTTTGTCTCTTTTAAGAACGTGCGTCATACAACCCTTCACGAGAGATTGATTGTGCGATCGTGCAAGATAATGATAAGAATTAGACACTGCGTCAATCATTCACGCATTTCCACTTGCACGCCTCTTGACTAGACATTCAATCCTACAGGTCGATAAAGTTTGGTTTTTTTTCAGTCAAGTACCTCGGACTCAAATTTCCACGGATATAAAATTCGTCAATCGAAATTGAATTCGTTTTGACGAACTTATTATTCAAATAAAAAAATAAAAAAATAAAACATGACAGAAGTTGAATAAAGATTCACAAATAAAAAAACCAAACTGAACTCTATCCTAAAATTTGAAGAATTTCATTATAAAACAATGACTAGAATGCCCACAAAGGAAAGAAAAACTCACAACGGATAATATTTGTTTCGTTACAGATACGTTTGCGTATGTTTGACGATCGTTCTAACGAGTGTATCACCACGAGTAAAAAAACGTTTTCCAACGTTAGATCACTTCGTTGATGCTGGTCTGTTGCTTGAAAATGAGTTAGCAATATTTCAGAGTTTAAATTCGAAATTTCCTAAACCAAGCAAACACTGGTTACCAATTGTTTGGGCATCGAGTATTGTAACAAGAGCTCGAAAGGAGGGCAGGATACGAGATGATTTTGCCGTCAAGACGCTCATAGATGAATTAAATAAATTTCGAGGTCACTGCGGCAGCCTTATACATTACGACACAATAAGCATACCACTGGTGTACACGCAGGTCGTTACACTCGCCGTTTATTCATATTTTATTACCAGTGTAATGGGAAGACAGTGGATCCAAAAGTCCACGGAAGAAACTACCGTAGATTATTATTTTCCAGTTTTCACGACGCTCCAGTTCTTTTTTTACATGGGCTGGCTGAAAGTCGCTGAAACACTTATTAATCCGTTTGGCGAAGATGACGATGATTTTGAGGTCAATTGGATCGTTGATAGAAATTTACAGGTGGGTCCTTTTATTTTTACGTACGTTACTCAAATTGTTAAAGCAATCAACAATCAAATTTTATTGTCATTCATTTTCTTATATTTACAATTACAACATTGAACAAAAACTGTTGACTTTTGTTTTTCAAGGTGAGTTATTTAATAGTCGATGAGATGCATCACGAACATCCAGAATTGATTCGTGATCAATATTGGGACGAAGTATTCCCCGTTGAATTGCCATACACCGCAGCAGCTCAACCTTTCCGAGAGGAACATCCTGTACCTTCGACAGCTGGAATACAACTTTCGGCTGCTCAGCAAGAGCTTCATCCATCCTCCGTAAGAATCGATGAGATGGTGCCTGAATCGTATCCAGTGAAATTTCGATCAGACATTGCTGACGATGCAACTTCCGGTATTCACTTCACTGCTGGTGGAAAAATGTCCAGGTAACTAAGTTGAACTATACATTCTGTTAAGATTTTTGATGAGAAATTTTATGACTTTGTCAATAGAGAAAATTTCTACTTTGAAAGTAACATTGTAATCTAATCAGTCACTTATAAACGAAATTGATTGAAGTGATGAAAAATGCAATTGGAAATAGCACTTACAAAATTAATCAAAATAAGAATGAGTCGATTATTGAGTAAATTAATTGATTCAATTTTCGTTTACTCCATTGACCAATTTAACTTATTTATAGAGTTGTCTTTAAGACGTTAAATTGAATGGCTTCGATCGGATTTTTCTAAATGTCAATTAATCAAAAAACACGAATATTTATTGAAGCAATGTTAAGCAAACTTACATTTCACCGATACTAAAACACTTTTATCGTCTTGAATATTCAAAAGGAGTGCAAGTCGAGTTAGTACGCGTGATCGAGCAATGAGCGGAGGCTCAACAGCCAGCAATATAGGTGGATCGTTAACAAGGGTAAACAGTGTTACGAGTGTACTGAAAAGATTATTCAGTAAAGAGGACAGAACCGATGGAGGATCCGGATCAAAAACTCCCGGACGAATACCAAATTCGTGCTCTGCTGCTTCTCTACAGAATCGTTATCAAGGTGCAAAACTACTGTATTCATTATATTTTCTTAAGAGAAAATCACCTACGATTGATCTTTGAAAATTAAATAAGTTATTATAAAAAAAGGTAAAATGCAAATATTTTGATAAAATTATTTTCGGATATCAACCAAGTTTTTGTCTTCTGTTGAAACCATACTGTTGAAACGACAATAATTTGGTTAATTTTCAAAAATAATTTTTTCAGACGTATTCGTTAAAATACTGACATCATTATTATAATTGGACAACGTTTCCATTTGTACGTCACAAACTTTTGATCAAAAGAAAAATTCAAAAGAAAAATATGAATCAAATTAAAATAAAGTTATTAAGCTTTGGAAGTGAAAAATCAAACAGTCGATTTATTTTACAGGCACTGGTTCTATGAAAATTGGAGTTATCGAGGAAGTCGATGAACAAATGACCATGACTTCCATGCGACCTGAAACTCGACCTCATATTCAGAGCATATTTCCTCAAGGACCACCACCACCTAGTTTACCAGTTGATGTACCAGGGACCAAAAGAAACGGCGAAATTTTGTCAACTAGTGCACCAGCTGGGCCTGGGCTTAGCACAAATCGCTATCTTGGACATCCCAGGTTTGCATTATTCAAATCTAGCAGCATTTTCATTATCTCATAAATTGTTTTTCAAAACAGTTTTAAAAACAATAAAGTTGGTTTTAAAAAAAGATTAAGGATAACCAGAAAATAGTCGACGATTTCGAGAGAATCTGTTCAAAAAGTTTTCCATTGGATTTACAGTTTCATTGTAAATAGCCCGGTAATAAATTTTTAGAATAATTCTATTCATGTGCTGAAACAATCACTGAAACATATTAATTGAAAAGCCACGAAAACCAAAGTCTCTGATTATAAAAAAAAAAATCTCTCTCGTACTCTCATCATTTCCACAAAATGAGACGTTATTTTATATTTATTCCACTATTTTTTGGTAAAAAAAGACATTCGTAAAAATTGTGCATTCATTGAAAATAAAAATAAAATTGATTTGGTGATTTCAAAAAATTTCAGAACTCAACTTTCAACACACTCGGCGAGATCGAGCGCAGCATTCGATCCAGTTTCGGGTTACGGTGGTAGTGGGACCGTTGAAGAGGACAACGTTAGTTCACGGAGTTCCGTTTGCTCGACTGTCAGTTCGGATGATGACTTTACAAGATTAAAACTTGAACGTGACAAGGAACGTCGCGACAGAGCAATAAAAAAATTGGTTAGAAGTGTTAGCGGCAATCGCCGTAGCGAAGGACCGTCTTCCTTGGAATTGGACACGGAGACGTTGTTGAACGAGATGGCAGAAACTTCAAAAATGTCGTTACAACGCACTGAACAAAACTCAAAAAATAACGAGTCTGAGAATGTTTAAAATCCAAGGAGAACTTATTTTTTCCTGACAAAAATTATTTTTCTGCAGAAAACAAAATGCTATTCGCGGTGGTGAAATTTAGTAAAATATTTGAAACAGCGATAATCATCGGAAAGAGATTTTTCAAAAAATGATCACGTCAAGAGAATTTTTTTAATAAAGTCTATTTGTGGACGTTTTCCAAATGAATATATAATTCGTAAATAATTAAAGTAAGTATTTTAAACAAGGGATCATACTTTAACGCGTAAAAGTCAAGACCTTGTCGCAAGATGATAATGTGGAAAGTTTAGGAATAATCTCGTTCCGCTAAAAAATCGACCATATAAAAAAAAAGGTCGATATAGAAAGTACTTAAATTCTACAAATTATAATTAATGACGTATGAAAAAACAAATTGTATGTGGAGAAGGAAATGTATGTGAAGAACGAAAATTGCTAAAAAACATCGGGTTGAAACATATTTTTGTAATTTCGCTGCATCGAAATTTTTGACAATTTGTGGGGAAAAGTTTCATATTTTAATTTTTATATACAAGAGCCATTTTTTGTTAGAAATCGAGTTATGATTAATGATTATTTATAAAATGGACTAAAGGAACGAAATTGGAAAAAAGTACGATTACGAGAAAGTTTAGAATTAACGATTTATTTTTAAAAATTTGACGAAATCATAATTATTGTTTTTTCCACCAGTGAATAACTTTGTGAAATATGAAAAAGATTGAAGCCTTGAAAAAAGAGTTGCGCAGTCGATGAGAGTCCACGTGTGAATCTTTTTTTTTTTGTACATTTGATTTTTTTGTGCACGCGCAATTAGAAGGGGCTGAAATACTAAAAATCCTACAGACTAAAAAAAAAAAAAAAAAAAAAAAACAAATAAGTGACTGAAGCGCACTATTTTCAAGAATAGCACCATTCATATTTTCGGGCTAATTGAGACATGCTAATGAAGAAAATGTACAATTTTTCTATGGAAAAAAATTGTTATTTTTTTCTCGTGATATTTCGTAGAAAACATTGAATTCACGAATGCCTAATAAAGCATCCGCAATAACAAGATGAATTATAACGATTTATTTTATCAAGTGCAACAAAAAAAAAAAAATCAGCGAGAAAAGATTATTAAAATACCGAGACGTTTATAAATTTTTATGTACATAACTTCGTTAATCGGAATAGAATAATAATACGCACCATTGTATTAAAAAGTTTTTAAGCTTCTGAAAAAAATATTAATATTAGCGCCTTAAACCCGTGATATTGAAAAAGAAAATTATCTAAGACATTTGTATAAGCACAAAACGCTCGAGAGGCAAAGAGGCTTGCGAGCTTGCAGCTAAATACGCGGCAAGAGCGTCCAGTGACTTTTTTATATTTATAAAAAGACATGAAGAAAGTTAAACCGAAATAAACGAATAATAATTGATTCGAACTCTCGTTAAATTTGATTTATACGAATTTGTACCGAGTTGCGGAAGTTTGTCATTAAATGTTGACTTCCACACACAGAAGCTTCACGAAAACGTTGAACAGAAGAGTTTTTGAAATTATATAAACGTAAGTAACGAATGGAAAAAAACGATTAGATAGATTTATTTCCTATTAAGAAACCAGCGAGACGTGTAACAGTTACGCTTGGAAAGAAAAATTATTGTTATTATTCCGAGTACAGCTGTGATTCGCAAATGGCATAGATTCTCAGTTTTAAGAAATTGCCTACTACAGTAATACAAAAAATCTTCTCTTGCGGAAGTCCGAGGCAGATTAGAAAGGAATAAATTGCTTGGAAGTTTTAACTCTTCGAAAAATAAATTGCTCAATATAATTTCACGGAGAATTATACCTCAACATTTTTACAATTTCACGCTTAAGCTAAGCCTGCGATTCAATGAGTCTAAATAATGTAATGCTTAATTTTTGAAAAAACGTTATAATTGTTAAAAAAAAAAATACATATTACTAGTACACGTATCACGGGAACATCCTCCATTGAGCGATTATTTTTCAATCATTTCGAGACATTTTTCCATCAGGAATAATTCAAAATATTAGAGTATACGAATTATAGTTTCAAAAATCCAAAATCGAATCATTGAACTTTCTCACAAAATTTGCACACACAGCAATAATTTTTACATTCATTACTACAAATAATATTTATTTTCCTGGAAAACACTAATACCACAGATTCGACTTAACTGAATCGCAGCGTACGGTTACTTTGATGTATACATTTAATACAAAAAAAATGGTTATGTACAATATTTACTATGCGTATGTATATACATATATTTCTATATACAGAGAATGATAGTATACGTAAAATTATGGAACAGCATTCCAACGGGTGAGTCGGAGTTATCGTGGTGCTTGACGACGAAAGTGCAGTCTTTGTAGACAATTGTTTGCGACACATTGTTTTACCAGTATTACCGTTTGAATAAAAAAAAAAGAGAGAATTACATTTGAAAAAGTCAACACTGTTTTCTCTTTGTTTTTCGTTTCATCTAGAACGAGTATCGCATTCATTAAAAGACAATATTGATGTTTCATATTTTCAGATTTTGAGAATTTCGACAAATCGCTCGTTGTTGCAATAATCTTTGTAAGTATGATCGTGTTTTAATTTGTAGTCTTGATATTTAGTCGTAAAGTATTCCACGTACTGAGGATGAGACGGATCAACTTCAAGAAAAAGACGTCCGCCACTTCGCAAAGCTTTTGAAGAATATTTCATTATTGCTTTAATAACGTTCAATCCATCGGGACCTCCATCCAAAGCCCTTATGTCCTCGTAACTACAAAAATATGCGAAAAACTCGATCAATACATACTTTATAATGATATAATAATTCACTACATTGATAATAAATAAATAAAATACAAAAACTCGAATCAGAACAAAAAAGGTTGGTAAAGGGGATCTTACACTTTTATTTCTGGTTCGAGCTTCATTATACTTTGCGTGGGTATGTAAGGTGGATTGCTAACGATAAAGTCAAATTTTTCATCGTTCAAATTCAATGACGTCTCGTTTGATAAACTTTGTATTGTCCCATTGTCGTCGATAGAGGCGTTCAAAATTGTTACTCTGTCGAGCAATCCTAAATTCGAAGCATTTTCTTTGGTCAAGTTACAGGCAAGAACATTACGATCTATGGCCACGATCTTTGCCTATAAACAAATAATTTTCATTGTTTTTATGACGAAAACAAAACTTTGTATTTCACAGTTAATTTCGCGAAAATTTTGCCTAAAAAAATATTTACGTTACAACTAATGAAATTCAAAAAAAAATCTTAAAAACAGTCTGTAAATGGATTCACATTAGTTTGTCAGCATAAATTTACATCCTTATAACAGCTAAGAATACTTTTGTCTAATATAAATAAATGAAGGCAATAAATAAACATATAAACAGTTTATACAAAAAATGACAATGTGCTATCTGAGTAAGCATACTTTGTGAATTTTTTAATAACACTATTATGAGACCTTTTTGCACGTGTGAAGAAGAGCTAAAGAAATAGCTCCAGAACCACATCCTATCTCCAAAATGTTGTATTTATCGAATGACTCGGAATTGATACGTTTTACAACAAAATCGACGAGTAACTCAGTTTCTGGTCTCGGTATAAAAATTGGTGGGACTAGTTTTAATGTCAGATCTCTAAAGTCCCATTCACCGATTATGTATTGTACTGGCATCCTGAAATATAAACAATATATTTCTTTTGTTTTTTTTCGCACAGTATCCAGCATTTTACTGAAACGATTAAAGTTTTCACTGGGTCATTTTGACCCGGTCTTATTTATCGATGTTAATGATGCCGAATGGAGAAATATCTTCGTGGACTGCTTTTACTTTTTCACTTAAATTGAACATGTTTTTCGCTTCGAAAATAAACAAGTGTTCAAATGAATATCTTTTTCTGAAATTTCGTCACAGTATTATTTTTTTTTTTCGACTATTTTTCAAAAGTGTTTCTCTGATACATAATCGCAAATAATATATAAAATTTAAAAAATTATTGTCAATGCAGTGGCCAAATGTGTCAAAAAAGAGTTAACGACGTCGTTTGATAAATTGAGCTTTCTGAGTATTTACCTCGATAGCCTGCATTCACACAGTTTTTCTAATTTGTCCATTTGTTCCTCGGTCAGTTTACGATCGGCAGAAATAGCAAGATCCATTATCTAGGCAATTCCATAAAAATGTCCAATTCATCAAGACTGATTAATTTTCTAGAATAATGTTTCGTTCAAAAAAATAAACTAAAAATATTTAAATTTTTTCGCTTTAGTTACAAATATTTGTTATATATCGGAACGTTCATTTTTTAAATGAATTCTGAATTTATAGAAATATAATAACAATAGAACAAAATTTTATTAACAGCTACGGGTACGGTCTGAGTGTTTGGCTTTGCTGATCTTTCAAGTTATAAGCTATGCCGGGCGAAGCCAGTATTTGAATCGGTTTTCTCTGTATATCTAATAACTCCTCTTTATAATTTGGTAACAATATTGCCGGTGGCATATGCAAGATTTTTAGTTTCGTTAGTAAACAAAAGCGGCCCGGTGTACCGCGGGGCAATAGGATGGCGGGGAGGGCGGGGATGAGCGACGTAGCGAGGACTTCTCGGAACGTCGAAGTAAACACGGGACTGCCGCGTTGCCGAGCACGGGAGGGGGGGGGGGACTGTGATGCCTGCTAACGTAAGTCATAACTGAACCGTCGTTGGCGTGCGATCCGCAAATATATTTACATTTGCGCACGATACATATATATACGTGTTGAAATAGAGTTACATTGGATTTTACAAAATAGTATTGCCCCAACCAACCAATAAGAGCTTTTCTTTTTCCCCGAGATTTTTGCGCAAATGCCATGTATTAGAAGAGAGCCAATTAGAAAAGATCAACACTCGAGAAAGGTTCAACACTACATGTGGAAGTAAGAAAGGTATAAAACAAAACTAAAAAATCGTAAAAAAACGGCTATATA
The DNA here is from genome assembly GCA_948107755.1 of Campoletis raptor. NCBI lineage: Eukaryota > Metazoa > Arthropoda > Insecta > Hymenoptera > Ichneumonidae > Campoletis > Campoletis raptor. Next base: position 25,076,882 of record OX403622.1, on the reverse strand, counting down.
GATAAGTAGATAAGAAATTTTTAAAATAGTCCTTTTTTTTTAGTTTTTATTTAAAGTATCCGAATTTGTATGTCTTCAGTTTTCTTATCAATGAACAGTGTATTATTGTTTAAAACAGTACTTGTCGCGTAGTTGGGGAATTTAGATAATGGCTAATTTAAAAAGTTGAAGCACGAAGGAATAGTGAAAATAAAGACAAAAAACGATTTGTGAGGCCGCCTCACGCGCATGCGCATATTCACTTTTTATTGTGATACCGTTGGATGGTATATCATTCATGCATGCACAAAGGGGTAAAATTGTCGTTTCAAGCGTTGATCAGCAGAATTATTATTATTACCTTTGTAGTTCCTACAACATGAGCAAGTATATGCTCTATCGATGAGACCGGCTCATTGATACCTTCATCCTCGAATTTTCGACTCCAATGTTTTATAATCGAGCCGACCTCTTTTTCGTGTTCTTTGTGCTGCGATTTGTTGGTGCATTCACGTGTCAAAATTTTTGTACGGTGTCTGAACCAAGGTACACTAAAACGAGCGAATTGCCTGAGCATTCTTGAGCTCGTATTGTATCAAATAAAATTTTGGCGAAAGTCGCGATGTTCAATTTCAATAAATTCCATAGAATGATCCCAATGGCGACCTAACCTCAACGATGACTATTATTGTTTCGAAAATGCGATGGAGATGTCGCTCTATTACGAGATGAGACAAAGCACTTGAATGAATGATTCGATTATTCAAAGTAGATTTTGTATTGCATGTGGATATAAAATTTTGCACTGAAAACTCGATCTCACTGCCGGAAATTTGCATACAGCTTATGAGTTTTTCTACTTTAATTTATAGTTAATTTTAAGGAGTAGACGATATTTAACTGGTACCACTTTCTCGCACTCACTGACATTGTACAAAAAACATGACATTATTTATGTCGAATATCAAAAGTTCAATGTACTTTGGAAATATTATTTTTAAAAACCATTCCCGGAACACGCATCAATCGATAGTACAGTGTTTACCATTCTCCAATCTTGCTTGGTGTATATTTTTTTAAAATATTTTGATGTATTTTTGTGCCAAAAAGTGGAATAAATTTTTCAGCAAAGTCTGCGCTACCATCGGTCGATAAGTCACCCTCTCAAAGCGTGTTCTACGACTCTACGAAAGGTGCGCGCAAAGCAAATCTCTAGGGTTACTAACTTCCGATTGGTTAGTTGCGTAATCCAAAGATCGACCAATGAGCATCGAGTTATTCATCATGTTTTACTTACTTTCTTGGCGTTGAAAAATGAAAATCCCTATGGTCGTTTGGTCAGTCTCGTTTTATTCACATTACGTTGGTATTACTTAGGTGGGATAGGTGCAAGAGAGACAGAAAAAAGCATAACACGCACACACAGAGATCGCGGAATATTCATAGGTTTCGTGAGGAGCGCGGCTGTCGTGTGATCGGCGCAGGTCGGTTATCCGTGCTCCGTCATCGTACGGAAAACGTGTTTGGTACAGAGAGCTGGAAAAAAAAACATTCGCTGACGTCTCGTCGGGTATTGAGACCAAACGAGGCAATGGCATCAAAACTAATATAAGTGCAATTAAATAGATGCAAACAAGACGTTAAAGCTCGGCATCCTGTACACGTTTAGACGAAAAATCAGAGCTCCAAAACGATTTCAGGAATCGACTTTTCTTACATGGTTTCATCCTCCGTAATACCGTTTGGTTTATTCTATTTATCAGCTCTTGCAGTGAGTTTCAGTCACGAACGCCGAGTGCAGTTAATGAAAAAAGAAACAAGAATAACACGCGGTTTCTTTCCGTGTGTTTGTACACACTCGTGTTCATTGTCCACGTGTGAGTGTACGTACGTGTAATTCCGCGGCTTTGTACGTGTGTGATTTGGCTGGTCGTCGTGCGAATGGCGGCTCGGTCACAGTTGTGTTGTGACGTTCGATGTCGCGCTTCGTGCTGTCAGTCTCGCAGGTCTAGCGGCGACGAACGTATAGCATTCGATTCAATTTTCACACGGGAACCCTGCATCGTTGACGCGAGACCCTATCATATCTGTGTTCCGGTGTGTTAGTGTACGTGTTTGTGTTTCCCACAAAGAGTTTTCCGGAGATTGTCACGAAAATGACGATAAATTCACAACTAAAACGGACAGTTTTTTTTCTGCGTTTTCTTTCGTTCAGTTTCGAAAGTCCTCCTGTGAGCGTGTAATTTCTGAGTTATAACGATTCTCGGTTAGTCCCTCGGCACTCGTAGAGAAGGAGGGAAAATTTGAATGAGTACGAAAACGAGATATATATCTCGGAAGGTCTAAGAACAGGGGGGAACACGACGAGAAACCATAACCACGTTTTACTCTACGTTGAACCGCTAGAAAGAGCGCATTATATTGTTCCGCATTGGAGTAATATCATCGTTATTATTGTTGTTATTACTAACCATATCAATCTCTTCGGCTCTTCTTCCGGATCGTGTTTGTTAGAAAATTATACATATTTTGTGGATATCGTAACAGTGACTGCGACAGGTGCGCGTTAGTCGTGTAGGCGTGTCGCATCTAAAATCCGCTCTTTTTTCTCTCTGCTTCTTTTTTATACCTGTGGGTACTGTATTTTTTTTGTCTGTGCTACGAAAACGAAAGTGAGTCCAGAGAGGAGCTTTGAGTGGTCAAGCACGAGGCGCATCACGGAGAAAAAAATAAAACTTACACGACCTGCAACACAATGACAAATAGAAGAAAAAAAGACGTTATTGAGCTTCGATTTGGTCATCAATGAATTATCACGATCATGAAAATCTACAACGAATTTATTGATGACGACTGTCGCGCGAGTTTCTCTGTCAGCTGAGTGACATTGTAGAGACACTTTTTATAATTCGCGCAATTTCCTGGCACGAGGAATTGTCGATGATTTAGCAATAGAATTGCCCACAGGAATTCGTGGAATTGATTGATTTAAGTAGAAGAAAATAAATAATTGTGACATTTCTTTATTGAACGGAAGTGTTTTAATCTTCGTAAAAAAAATACATATCGCAATTTCGCTCGAAGCTAAACCAGAAATAGAAATTTGGGGAAAAAACAATTTTGCAAATAAATGGAACAATAAGAGTTTAAACATAGTTGCGAACAGGGGTGGATTTTTGTGACTGTTCACGCCCCCTTTTTTCCTCTCGCCAAAGATGATAATAAAGCTGGTTGTTGGGACACTTACTATATAAGGACACAACGATACGCGATTTTTACAACTTTGGAAGGAAAAAACCGGCGAGTTTTGTTGTGAAAAAAATAAAAATAAAAACGACTGAGCGCTCGCGCGATTCAGGCCGGGCTTCTATGCTTGGAACGCGGAAAAGCCTCGTGTGAGACTTCAAGAACATCGAGCTGTACAAGCATTCAACGATTTATGCGCCTCCTTGGCTTGGTTGAACTAAAAAATAAAACAATAAAATAATAAAAGAAATATCTTTCTCGTGATTTTTCGCGGTGCTGGCGCGCCTCGTTGTTTCGCGGTTTTGCTGTTGTTTATTAGTTTTGTTATTATTATTGTGGTCAAGTGAGCGGTCGTGTGTGAGTGAAATTTGTTGGTAATCAACACGAGTGCGAATGGTGATAAGATGTTCAACTTTATGAAGAAGGCGGCCGAGAAGGACGACAAGGAGAAACGAAAGAGAGAAAAGAAAGAGCGGAAAGATGTGAAGAAGCGTGATCGCGGCAGCATGTCTGCCGAAGAACTTTTACGTCTCGATGAGGTCAGGATTTTTCTGCAATATTTTTACTTTCGTACTCGCCTTCTCTTTCGTTCGTTGTTGTTTTCCATTATTATTCATGCACGGTCGTAAATCATCAAAGAAAATGTTTTTTCTCTCTCTTTTTCTGTCCCTTTCTCCTTATCGATACGACGATAAATCATGGGAGATGTTGTAAATTTTGATGGAGATGATCGCCTCCTTGTAATACATGCCATTAAATTGTGGCTGCAGATTGAAAACTGTTCGGTTAATCGACTATTTTTTTCTCACGAACGATAAACGTCATTTTTTCGAAACAAAATCAACTTTGGTAGTTTTTTCATCAACATTTGCATTCGAACAATCTTTTTTTTCGGAGCTAAAAACTAAAACTGCCAAAAAAAATTGAGACCATTTAAAAAATTGAAATACTAAAGAGTAAAAAATTATTTTTCGCTGTGTCCCGGTTATTTCTACATTTTACAATAGTTAACGAATTAATAGAATTTAATGATAGTATTGCACCTATTTATTAACTGTATATAAAATACAGCTTTACTGCCAAGTTCGTGATCTATTCATTTTTTTCTCAGTCCTCGTGTGTCTTAACTTTTAAAATCGGGTCGTTCATGACTCGAAGTTTTTTCGTCCATGAGATGAAGACGTTATAATAATAATTATTGTAGACTCGTATTAGAAAATATGATCGCGATAAGTTCGTGATGATACTTATCGCCCTTGACGACGTGACATGAAATTTTTAGGATGTAACGTAACTGATATTTTTTTTAAAGTACCATCTACGCTATTCTCTTTCGTTCTTTTTTTTTTTGGCATTTTGAGTCAGCTGTTATACTAAATGATAAAACGTTATCGTCGAACGAGTCAGAAACCGGTTCGAGCTGTAAGCGATCGAGATAATTCGTGACGACTGATAACTATATATCGATCAGCCCAATTTATTTATTCCCCTATTATTATTTTATCGCCACCGTTATCATTAATGATCTATTGCTTTATTGATTGGCAAGAGAATTTCATGGTAGCGAAGATACGATTTTATTCGATTTCCAATACAGCAATGAACGCATTTCGATAACAGTTCGTAAGTGCCGTGACCTCTAAATAAAAAAAAGAAGGCGAGGTCAAAACTGAAGATGAATTTTCAGGGTTTCATCAATTTTACACTGAGATACAAAATCACTTTTTATTCTTATGTCGAAATTCATTAAAATGCTTTTCTAATTTTCTCAAACAAAACGGTGACTTTTGAATATTGAAAATTTTTCCTTTCTGGTTGTGGCAATTACGACGATTTATTTACGTCAAGTCAATCTTAATTTTTTTTCAAAGTTTTCTTTACAAAATATTATAAAAACATGAATTAAAAATTGTAGAATATTCATACTATTGATATGCACATGCATGTCGTCTGACTCAACAGAAAATATACGTACATTGATTATTTACAAATTGGCTGACTTACGTTAATATTCAATGAAGTTTATTTCCAATAATCTATTCCGAAAGTTTTAATAAACAATCTATCATTTCATTCATTGATAACATTTATTTGTAATATATTATGGAAAGTTGTTCAAAGTATTCATCAGTCAAACCTTCAAACATTCAACTTTGCGTAAAATTGATAATGAAAAGTCACAATATATGATGAACCGATTTTGAAAATCCTAAATACGAATAACGTAGAAATCGTTTCAACAATGCAAATGGGAAATTGCTTGTAACACGTATTATTAATTTTCATTTGAAAAAAATGTTTTTATCAGTTTTAAAAAATATTCATAAATTATTCGTTATCCATGAATTTGTTCGTACATAAATATTTTCTCTACGCTTCTGAAAAGGTTTTTAAAAATTGCGAATCCTTATTCATTGTAAAAACAACAATAACAATTGTTCAAAAACGAAGCTAAAACTTGACACATTTGACCGAATCGAATCGTAGAAGTGGATTTGAAATCCATGCTTCCGTGTCTATTGTTTAGATTGCGAAAAATTTAATGTTTACACGGGGTATAGAGGCGTTGCAATATTTTTATATTTTGTAATCGTACACACCCACGAAAGAGAGAAAGAGTGAGGAAGGGCGTAGGGGAAAAAAGAGCACGCACATTGTATCGACGTGACACGGTTGTTACGTGTTCTGCGTGGCGTCGCGTGGTCAGGGTCGGGCGTTACCGCGCAGCTAAGCCAGTGTAGAGCGTAAGAAATGAATAGAGAAAGAGAGAATTAAGCGAGTAGTGCGTAACAGCACGCGATGTTCGAACGTTCAAATTCATTTATTCGCGTGTCAAACGTGCATTTTGTAACAAATGGCACATCATCTAGATGATTTTTATACTCACGAGAAAATGGTTGGCCCCTTTAACGAGCACTAGCACTTTCATTATACTTAACTCTGATTATAAAACGTTTGTTACTTTTCAAACGCGTGCTGCCATTGGGAATTTTCACGTTTTTCTTAATATTTTAGTATAGGACCAAATTGTTAATAAGCACGTAAATAATGACATTATTTACTTAAAAGTTAATATCTATTCCTGGTATTTAAATAACGTATGAAAAAAACTCTTGATCAATTAAATTTGAAAATAGTAGTAACTAATCTTGACTTATGCATAATAGAGATTTTTTTAGATCCATTCAACGTATACATCGATCAATTGTTGTTCATTGCAAATATATTAAATAATTATTTGGTTTTATTTGAAAGATTGACCTTTATGACTGTTAGGTTCCGTACTGCCCCAGGTCTTGATGTATTCTTTATGAGATTTACAAGGAAAAGTATACGATGCAAAAAAAAAATTTGTTCTTTGAACAATATTTTTATATTTGTTAAATTTTGTTTAGAATTGTTGAAATGAATCCGAACGAAGAAACTGTCTCATCCGTCATCTTCTTTTCGCAGTGTATATTTTGAAAATAATTTACGAATAGTGCAATTATTCAAAATTTTTATAAAATATGGATTATTAATGAGGAATTATTGAAAAATTTTAAAAAGATAACATTAAGAATATAATAATTCGAGTAAATGATCATTAAATCACCGTTTTTAACATCAAAATCCAATGAAAACTTTTTAAAAACTCGTACTCGGAATTTTTGAACTCACTTGGTAAAATGGCAGTTGTGATGATTAACTAATAACTAGTTATTACTAGGAGTGTAAGAACCGTTATATTCGAATTGAGCTGTTTTTACTGAAAATTACAATTTATATTATAAAGTTCATTCTGATTAGATATAATCGAGATATTAAAATAAAAAAATGTTTGGTTAAAATTGTTTTCAGGTTCGTCGTTCGTTGAAGATACGCTCGCGACGTAAAGAGAAGGAAAAACTTCCCTCAGGGATCACAGCGGATTATAGTGCTTCATTTTTCGCGGAGCTTGATCGTGATCTTTTGGAAAATCCGCCATTGAATCCTGCTGGAACGAGCTGGACTCGTACACCCGATGGTTTGACCCAGAGCGATTCGTCCGAAGCATCGTTGACGTCGTTAACGAATGCCAGTGGCAAACCCGTACCACCATTGTTACCACCAAAACCACCGAAACGTGGAATTCTTAAAGGACCAAGATTAAGCATAACGAGTATTGGGACAGTTGCTGAAACCGTCGTAGCTGTACAAAATGGCATCGAGGTTGAAAACAATCACCAAGATGTTAACTTACTCGTGAGAAACACATTACAAAACGAAGTCATAGCTTATCAAAATGTACCGAATCAACAACAAGCTCATGACATCTGCAGTGAAGAAGAATCTTCTTCTTATCAAATTAGACGAAGTCCCCATGGACCCAATAACGAACGTCAACAACAAAATCCTAGCCATCATCATCATCATACTTCGGAGACGAAATTATTGCAGGTAAAAATATTGAAAATTGCTATATTGTTAGTCAGAAATATATGAAATTAAATGGCAATCGTCACAGTTCGATTTTTATAAAAGTAAAAAAAACTATACGATGAATCACGCGTAAATTCATTCATTTTTGCATTTGAATAAATAGCAATTGAAACGAATTATTGAAATGATTTTTTTTTTTCATTTATATTTAAACCTTTTCTGCAATTTTGTTACAGAATTTTAGCTTCTCGTGTATGAATTTTTACGATTTCAAAATCTTGCGAAAAATAATTAATATTTACTATATTACAATTTTTGAAAATATTTCTATAAATGTGAGATACGATGTCGTTTTTGTTGTTGTTTTATTAATTAAAGAAAGTTTAATCGGCTATTGCAGGTGGTAACAAGTGCAAGCCCATCAGCGGATTCGTTAACGGATACGACGAATTCGAGTTTTGCAACACCGCCATTTAGTCTTTCGCCGATTGGTGAATCGCAGGGTTTTACACGCTGGCGTTCGTCAGCCTCGTTCGAGGAACAAGGCGTCGAGCTCGCATTACCGGAAGTAGTGCCTCTTGTACTTCCGGAAGCACGGGAATTGACGATACAACGTCAGCCACCACCGCGTAACGATTTTGGTTTTTCTTTACGACGAGCTGTGATAGTGGAACGTGGTAATAACGGAATAACGCAAATGCGACCAGTTATTTTTGCCGAACCAGGTGCTATCGTACAAAATAATAACGATACGGGTTTGTTACCCGGTGACAGACTCATTGAGGTTAACGGCATTAATGTTGACGACAAATCACGGGAAGAGATCATCGACCTTATCAAAGGCTCGGCCAACAGTGTCACGGTCAAGGTCAGTGCTATTTTTTATTCTCATCATATTTATTTTGTGATGCCGGTCGGAAAAAAAATCAAGATTTTTATTTAACTTTTATCTTCATTTAGAAAAATAGAAATATTATTCATGCGCTCCAAATCCGAAACAGAAGTCTTTTAACGCGATTACACGATTCTTATAATTTAATATTAACTCTTTGAGCCAAAGAGGAACTTGCGTCGTCCAACTTATTTTCTTTGCTGTTTTTTCTCTCAATTATCGAACTACTATTTTAACAAGAAATAGCAGTTTTTTTAGGTTTTACATAGTCCTTGGGACGTTCATAAATGTAAAAAAGATACGGTCATTATTTATTCATTAGACAAATACGATATGTATTCATTCACATTTTAGTAAACGACAACGAACATCAGAATGTCCATTTTTTGACGATCTCAGTATACTCCAAAGAATTTAACAGAATTTTTTCAAAAAATTTCCTACAGTAGTTGTGTTTAAAAAAATGGCGAAACAATTGATTCCAATTTTTGAAATTTTGAGGTCAAATTCGCAATCAGGGACCCAAACAAATGCATCGGTCGAAGGGTTAACATCGTTAACAATCACATTAACAATACACATTTGAAAAAAATAGAACAATTGCTTCTTGAATTTGAATTTACGGTTAATTATTATTTAATCATTAGAAAAACTTTATTTTTTAATGATTTAATTAGCGTGTCTTTAGGGGTTATTAGAAAAAAAAGCTTTTTCGTGTATAGAAAAGAGCTGTTGTCCTTGTCAGAAAACCGGAAGTGAATATCGAGCTTGAAAAGTACCGATTACAGATACATGCCTCCTAAGAGCCAGCTGTTGAACGATTTTTTTTTCTATTTTCGTCGATGAGTTATCTCTATCGTGTTCTCCCTGACTAAGCGATCTTTGGTGTAAGCGGTATTAGACTTTGGACTCGGCAGTGATAGAGGTCTTACGGTTCGCACGCAACATGTGCAAATCTTCGCGGTGAAAGGTTCGGAATTCTTGAGAGGTTTCGAGCGATCGTGGAATGCACGAGTGAAAGAAAAGAAAAAAATTACGTCAATCCTTTTTTCCATCTGACGTTTAATTGACTCGCAATTCTGGTTTTTGATGATTCAATATGTCGCTAATTGAATTCGTTGACGTTGCAATTAATCACTTGATCGATCACTATTTGCAAATAGTTGCGATTTTTATTTGAACGATTTATTATAATCAAATTCTTTTTAAACATTATTTGATTCGTTATTTTGAGATTCCTGATTTTTCAGTAACTGATTTTATTAGTTTTTTCTATTTTCCGTAAAAAAAAAAACTTATACGATGACAGATCAATTCATGATCGATTCGTCAATTTTTTTTTTGTTGATATTCAATATTTTGCACAATGCTTTTTATAAAAATCTGTATTAGTTAGAAGGTTTGTGTTTTATTTGTTCGAAAAGCTTCGTGCTGTATCTCTTGTTCAACGATCGGATTTGAAAATCTCTTAATTGGTCATGGATTCAATGTATACAGGATTTATTTCTCGAATAATTAAATTTGTTGGCTTCCAAACGTTTATTTCAATTGAGAAGAAAATCGTGGTTTGAGGAAATTTATTCTGTGTCAGGCTTTACGTAGACGAGATTGTAGTTTACGGACACAAACGAGACCTCGTATAGCTCACAGTGGTGAGTAAGCCCGGTTGAAAAGCGATCACACGATCAACGTTTCAATATGAGATTTATACAGGGAGAAAGCTTTGGGAGTGTGTTTTGGATGTTGAATTTGACATCGTATGGGCGAGAGGGCTCCCAGTGAATTATTTCGCCTGCTTGTCTGGCTTGTTGCCAGTATCTCTAATAACTTCCACCCCCATACTGGCATAGAAATCCAAGTACGAATATCGAGACTCTCGTGCCCCGCATCTTTGAACTCCTCCTTTATGTCTGTCTCTACTGACCTGCAACGAAAAAAACAGAACTGTTCAATATCAATCGTGCATCAAGGCTATATTCACGTTCGACAATTCTCCCCTCGATTTTCCTACATTTATGGCCTTTCTACTTATTTTTCTTGTGGAATTGAAAAAAAAAACATTTGGAAAAACTGCACTAATCTTTTTATATGTGTAGTTACTTTTTTATTCACTTTTACAAATTGTTTTAAAATTGATCATAAAACATTATTTGTTCGTTATTGAATTATTTTTCTATGAAGGCTAACACAGTGTTAGATCATTTGCTTACTCTTCTTTAATACTTTACAAGACTGCGTACGAAATTTCTTAAGGATTTTATATTGGGATCAACATTTTGATAAGTTTTTGCTCGCTAGAGACAGGAGCATCGTATGGTCGTTATTTATCAAACTTTTCTGACAGTACAGTTCACATGAACAGACACATACAGGCACGATAACTTATATTGATAAAAGTTCAAATCTTTGCCAAGCAAAACATCAAGGAATCGTTTAGTTTCGTTACCACGATATGAATATTTTTAATAATTCAATGCATTTTTCTTCCCATCGTGTATAATGACTTGTCTTTTTAATTAACTTGGCGTACATGTTCTTCAATATTTCAAGCAGGAGTTCCTCAAATTTTTATTCCATTCCCTTTGCTATTTCGATACAAATTTTTTAAATTACAATCATTGTTTCAAGATACATCATATAATTCCATAAAACACCATACTAATTAATCAATGAATAATTTCTAAATCCTTTTCTTAAATGTTCTTAAATTTTCTAAATTCTTGTCATTCAACAATTTTCTTAAGTTCATTGTGCTTGATTCATTGTGGTTATGAATTGATTGAATTTCTCATAGATTTGTTTGTACCATGTTCATCGTAACGGAACGAAATTGGTTTTTTTTTATCTTTTATTTTTTTTCAATACTATGCTTTGGTCAACATTCCTTGCGTACTAAATACATAAAAGCGGTAAACATTTTTGTTTAATTTTCCCAAGATGAAAATATTTCGAAATGATGGATGCAGTACAGTGATGTTATTTTTAATGTTATTGATTTTTTAAATGTGAGCCTAATACGCCAATTGCAAATGCAAAGAAAAAAGAAATGACGAAATTGATGTGTGATTGAAAAGTGCAGAACCTAAAAATATTTAGCGAAGGGATAAGGAATAACGTAACAGGAACAATGAAGAAAAAAATGGTAATGAATACTCATTACTTTTATTTCTCATTTTTTAAAAGATTTTCCGACCATTTTTTCATCTTTTTCCGTTGTATTTGATATTTTTTCGTATACGCGTAATTAGGATAAAAAATGGTGGGAAGCACGCCAATGTAATTGCCGAATCAACACTCTCTTGGCGATGAGTGCAGTAAGCGGCATCGAAAGATGTGTGCTCTTTAGCACTTTGCAAGATTGTAAGATGTGTGTTTGCTCTTCTCTCTTCGGTTCAATGGCACTCTTGTGTACGGTGGCCGCTGCTCATCGTTGCAACTTCATACCGTTGAAGCTTCGCTTATAGAGAGGATAAGCCGCGACGTGACTCACAAGGTTTCTTGATGAAACGCGGCCCGGTGTGAATGTCATGAGTTTATAAATAACATTTTCCTACAGCAAACTATTTTTAATCACTTTTTTAGTCGAATAATTTATTTCTGTTTTGCTAAATATTTGTCCTCTGGGTCAACGAGAATTTTGCTCAAATATTTGTACTATGCACATTAACTCATTTGCTTTTTTTTTGAACAAGTTTGACCGGTTTTTCTGCCTTGATTTGAAAGTAAAAACGACTAAGAATGACCAAGTTTTTCGACAGGTTTTAAGGCAACTTCGACGTCGAAAAAGCTCTCGTTGTTTAATATGTTTTTTCCTTGGCATGATTCATCGATCGAAAGAGGTGAAGAACTCTAACCGGGTCACTTGGCTCGCAATGCATTGTCACCACGTCACTTACAAACATACACGTTTAAATAAATGCGACAAATTTGCCTATTTCAAGTATTTTATTTACTGTGGATACCTATTTGGACATGTGTTTCATGTTCTTAAACCAAGAAAAATGCTGTACTTAAATTATTGGTCGAAACAATACGCGGAAGACTTTGACGAGAAAGTTCTCTTGGCAGTTTATTCTTCAAGTGAATATTATTAAAGGCGAGGTTAAAGACCCTATTTCTTATTCTCTTGTTCTCCAACTATTGCTATAGCGTTGTATTTCTCGCAGTTCACATTATGCGGTTAACCTCGTTTTGATGAAGGAATTTTTAACTAATCCATATACCGGTCAATACAGACAATTTGTACAATTTTTTGTCTCCGTCAAGACTGTGGGTTTCGAAAGAATTCAAACTAGAAAGGCAATAACTCTGTTATTTGAACACATTTTGTGTCGAAAAAATATTCGAATGCTCGTTTATGTGTGACCATCGTTTTCTCGAAAAAAAAAAATAATAAAAAAAAAAAAAAACATTTAGTGATACGTGTTTTTTAGTTTCAAACTAGACATGACCCTTTAAACAAGAGGTGCTTCAACCTCTGGGCGATGAACGAAGAAGAACTTAACTTCGATATTAAGTACACCGGAAAGAGAATGCTCGGAGTGCGTGTAATCATTTCCGTTCGAAAGAGCATGGGTTTTTAAGATAGATAATTCATATTCATACTATCTATAGTTTTCTCTCGGGTACTTCCATAACAGTGATATGTAATTTGTACGAAATTCTTTTTCTCTGTGATTGAAAAGCGGTAAGAAGATCCCAATATTATTTCAAAGAAGAGAAGTTTTATATTTTGAATCGTCACTGCTCTTGCATTTTTTTATTTCGTATCATAATTCAACAAATGTAGCATAAATCAATCATTTAAATGATCATGGGTAATTGAACTCCTACAACATTGAAATAGAATCTTCATTTAATATGAAAAGTCTCTTTTGAATTGCATCAACTTTCGTTATTATTTTAAATCGTTGAATATTATAACACGATTGGCATTCGCCTTGAATTTATCAAGAGTCGCAGCAGTGGCGTGACGTTGAGTATTGAAAAAAAAAAAATTGATATCGCAAACGCCCGTGAGCCCGGGCGCTGCCGTGCTCTTATATCCACGAATAATAACAATTTTCGATTATTGTCAATTTTTTAATAATTATTCACCCCAGTGAGAAAGTTAAAAAATAGATCATGATTAAACGTTAGATTTATAAACGTGTTATCATCAAATTCTTCTACAAATTTGAAAAAATAATCATAAAATACTCGCGTATTTTTGACAATTATGATAAAGCTTTTCGCTTTGATTACCGCTCGGCTAACAAAATAGGAAGCTTCCTTAACTGTAGATCTTAGGGAAATTAACAATTTTGTTTTTGGTGTGTGGGTACAATAAGCTTGTTACCCACTGCATGTATAATAGTCAATTGTGAATCAGGAGAACGTGAGTCACTAGTCCACCAATTTTTGCTAAAAGCTACGTATAATTAGCAAGTCCAAAGAGTTTCGTACAGTCTAAATCCAACGTGGTGGCGTATTTTGCGCGTCGTATATTCCCCTCGGCCTGTCAGACTCGTACGAGACGACGTACGAGTACTGGTGAGAGTCACGTGCGTAGGGGCTGTACACTCGTGACAGTTTGATGTGCGGTGCTGCAAGGGGGTCGTACATCAGGAGTGTGCGAATGGTAAAACGTCATTGAGGGCTTCGATCGTGCGATTTAGGGACGGTGAAACATTCGAGTAGAGATTCTTAACCATCGCACTATATACGTATATTTTTGTATTATACCTATTGATAGGGTGTGGTTCATATCACAAGGGAATTGCAGCAAGGGTTACCAACGGGATTGACTAGTGTTAAAAGGGACATTGACTCAACCAGTATATATTTTATTTAAGAGATTAAATAAGATTGAAACATCAATTAGGTGCGATTTTTTGAAAAAAAGAAGAAAAAACCGAGAAGTCGATTGAAAATAATTTTTTTCAACCATTTTTCCGTGAACTTCTGTATCTGTCAAAACAGCATCGTTCAATCGTTCCTATAAAAAATTAAAATTAATACGATATTGAAAAACAGATTTTTTTCATTTATTGTTTATTTTACGAGTTAATTAAAATTAATTAATTGGTATTATTTGTCCGATACACATTTGTTATGATTCCTCGAATAAGGGCAAAGATGAATCGTCAGAAAGATTATGCTACCAGTACTTTACACTGCAGGTGCTTCCTGCTTCTGGTTACATTGCTACTTTTTCAAAAAGGCTTCATAGAAGAATTTCAATACGTAGAGTTCATGTTCGATTTTAAATTTGGTTGTAAATTATCAATAATTTACATCGGGAAAACAATAGATTTCAACTCCCGTCTATTCAAATTAATCTTTAGGGATTGGAAAAAAAAATGCTGGTCATCTATAAAAAAATTTCGGACATTTGGCCAAATTAGCTGAATTCTATAGACTTGACAACTAATTATTAATTTAGTTATGGAAGTTTCTATACTTTAGATTGAAACAATTTGTAATACTCATCTTTATTTTTCAAGAAAGTACGATATTGCCGTGACATTTAATACAATAGAGGAATTATTTATTATATCTACCATACACGTTTATAAAATATTTTGTAGAATGTAGTATTTGTGCAGCTCTTGGATCTTTCCTTGCTCATGGAGCATTGTCCATTTGTCTACGAGTACAGGGGATCTCGTATAGTTTCATTGTTGAAACAACGAACAAAAGCCCAACATTCCAGAACGTTTTAATTGTTCTCATGATGTGCTTGTGCAGCTTCACGAACTACATCAGCCCATTCCAGTTTTCTCAATCGACAATGCTTCACCCTCCCTGTCTCTGCTTTACTACCCTTTCTCTTCCATTCACGACATCTTTTCATATTCTTCCTTGTCCATCTAACTCTCCAGCACTACTCAAGCTTAAATTCCAATGATACTTTCGTACCCCTCACAGTCGTTATCCACGTTTCATAAATGCTGTCAGACTGTCTTTGGATATAACGAAAGATCTTGCGTAATAAAGAAATAACTCTGGAAGGTTGCGGAGGGAATATCAAAATTGAGTGCTTCACCAAGAATCTAAAAGTTTTTTGCGCCTATAAATTATCCTTGAATTTATTTAATTCAGGCAAAATTGGAGTGCATGTGATGACAGCGATTAAAAGTACGAAATGTTCACACAAAGCGACCTTTAATTTTCGAAATTAACACTTTCCACATCGTTTCACTGGTTAGAATAAAACAGTTCAAGTCCACTCAGAAAAATTGTAAAAATGCCCACATACCTTTTTAATTCAATCGGACAAACGATGTAGAAAATATTTATTTTTTCAATTCGCAACTATCTCTCTCTTTCACTCATGGGCGGCTCATACGGACTGATCCATGCCCTTAAAGGACAACACTAGTGTGACACTTTCAGCAAATCAATTTTATTTTTGTATTTTTCGATAGTGTATACCATCAACATTTCAAATGCGAATCTCAAAGGGTTTTAGTGCCTTTCAAAAAGCAGCTGCTCGTCAGTCAGAAACGTGTGTAAACTGAGAGTTTGCTGCAGTTCTAAGTTGCATACACATCATCCGATCTACTTAAATTTTATTGCAGCGTATTTAGTATTTGTTTCTTTATGCACCGACCCTCTAGTTTTTTGATTGGATAAAAAATATCAATTTGACATGCAAAAAAACCATAAGATATTAAACCGTAAATCGGAACTTTTTCAAACTGCCATTTTTGTTGGATTTTAATTTTTTTTTTACAATCCCACATCATTGTACGCACTAGTGTTACCCTTTAGTCGTTTCGATCTAAAATAACATCTAATAAAATGTATGAATTGATTTGTTGGTTAATAAAGGTTAATACTTAATTTTTTTTCTTTGCCCTTTGGGCAACGAATGGTCCCTTTTCGTCAGCATTCTTTGGATCATTTTCTTCCCATCACAATCGAAGAAATAAATATTTAAAGACAAAGATATGTTTTAAGTAAAAGTGAAGTTATGTTTCATCTAAAAAATGAAACGATTGCAAATAGTTGGAAATATTTAAACAGTTAACATCTAAGTGAAGCAAAGAATTGAGAGAAACTTCAATCTCCCTCTTTGCTGTTTATTTTATACATTCAGCTATGTTTGAATTTTAAAAGGAAATAAACCCAAAGCGAATGTCGTTAGTCGCGTACGAGCAAACAATGAGTGAACGGTATACAAGACTTCATTATCTCTTTTTGGATTTATCGAACTGTTCTCCTTACGTTATACAAAGTTGGTTAAAATATTGCAGTGTCTTATCTTTGGTTCTACGATGTCCTGCACGAGTATATACGATAAGGTTCGTATCGCCGTAAGAAAGCGCATTATTTACCGGTGCTAAAGCTCTCAATCGTAATCAATTACATAGTACACAATATTATCTAACCTGAACGCTATGTGTCAAGGAAAAAAGAAATTCCTCGTGGGCTTCGATGACGAGTAAACTCTTTGGAAACTCATACACTCGACGATGAAATAACGATGTTTTTTTAATTAACGGTAAATATCTTCAATGTCGTATTAACTGAGAAAATGGTAATATTTCTTTGATTGTCAATAAATATTGCGGTTTCGTACGTTGAAACGATTACTATCTACGAGATATTGTAATACATTTTTCATTGTGATACAAGTTATCATTTTATAAGTGGATAAGTACGCGTGACGTACCTCGGAACACAAGAAAAATATTTTTTGGATAAATTATTTGTCAAGTTTTTTTTTCTCGCTCATTGGGTTTTGGGGCCTGGAAAATATCGTGGAATTTTTCAATATAACCAATAATTTTATATACATTTGTGAATTATGTTTTAAAACTTAAAAATCTGAAGACTAGATACTTTGTACTGAAATCTCAATTTGTTAAAGTGATAATGAACTTTTGGTTGGATTGCAGGTTCAACCAGTGGCTGAACTGTCAGAATTATCGAGACGAGGTGACACAGATGGACGCCAGGTGGAATTGGCGCCGGCGAATATTCGTGGTGGTACATTAAGACGATCGGGTAGCCAGCGATTCCATCAGAACACGGTGAGTCATGATTGTTCATTGCGTCTCGGAAATATGTATATATATATATATGTACACATGTAAAATGCAAGCCTGTATGCGTATAATAGCCATAACGAGGGACGTTCAACAGGCGGCTCCGTTTTCGTTTTATTTACGTTTCTCTGACCGGAAGCTCACGTGTATTTCGTGCCACGCGATGACCCACACGTTTTATTCTTTACATGCAATTTGAATCAGAATCAAAATGAAATACATCCCTCCGAGCGTTTAAAGATGTTTGAACTTGAGTTTTTTTTTCCACCACTATTCTCGAACAGACCGTGACCGGAAGTGCATTCTCATCAGCGCGCTCCTGCCCCTAACAGGGTAATGATGACCCTTTTTTGGTTTTTTTTTCCTGCTACTTCCCAACATCGAATCCTCAACCGTGTACAATCGCGTAAATCGATCTCTGCGTAATACTCTCTCCGTCTCTTTTTTCTATGTGTTGTTTTATGCACAAGCAACTCGTTAAACGTTAGCTGCTAATTAATTCTTCCGTGGGAGAAGATCGTACGACTTTGAACCACGAACCAATTAGCTCTTCATCCCCTCCACTCTGTCTACCGTTTCTTAATGATCAATTAAATAATCCGATCGACTCATAGCGTGGATACAACTACCTACTCGAATCCGTTCGACCTTCCAACTAAATTTTTCGTCACAGATTCTTATATTTATTCTTACGTCGCCATGTACCTACGTTCTCTTTTTTCTCCGGTGTCGAAATGATCAAAGTATCAATTTTTGGGTCAACTTACCAAATATTAAGAAGTATCTACTGTCACGACAGAGCCTTTGCCTTGATACGAAATATTCACAACAACAACAACAAAAAAACGCTTTCTAAAGTATCATCGGACAAAATTCCACAAACAACAATCTCGTAAACTTTGTTCTTGATAATTCAAAAGTTAATCACATTTAAACAACCATAAAAATACGATCCGAAGACAAATATTAACGTCGTTGCATGAGATATTTCATTAAATGTTCTTTGTGATTTTTTTTATTTTCGATAAAACGACATTCTGAAAAACTCGATCTCGAAGAGACAACTCAGTATTTAGATTCAATAACAATGATAAGTATTATTTCGGAATAATGATTAATAATCGTTATCGTATGTCATTGCATATTTCGTTTTCTTTTGTAAGATCGTATATTACTTGTTCGTGGTCACGATTGCCTCGCTCTATATGCCCTGCACTAGAGCAGGGACAGGTTTTCCTGGTAACGTCAGGCCTTTATTCCACTCACTAGTGCAGAGGGGGAATCAGCTGTATCGTGAGATACGTAGACCTCGGAGTCTCTGACCTCTAGGAACAAACAGGAAAGGAATTAAGCAAAAGGGAGAGAAAGGAAATATACAGGATATGATAACTCACGATACGAGATATTCCGCTATTCAAATTCGGAACTTACTCAAGTTACATCAGGGTCAGATTTTTAAATCGACGATGTAAATGATGTTTATTTAGAGAATAATAAAAAAACGATATAAAATAGTTTATACATTTGGAATCTTCATAAAAACACGTGAAATATTTAAACTCCAATGTTACAAGTAACAAATTATTCATCTTTTCAAAGCTTTTGTAAACTTTAAGAGTTTTTTTAATCAATAGTTTTGTTTGGGAAACTTAAAAATCATAGTTTCTCTAGAGTTTAATATTTTATGTTGAATATTTTTACGTAGATGAAAAAGCGTTGGACACTAAAGTAAAAGAACGCAATTGTTTGAGTTGAGCTCGAAGAAAAAGCTTCCCGTAGCAAATAAGGAATAGAGAAAATTAAAAATACAATAGCAGAAAGAACGGGGAAAATATTGTATCTGGAAGACAGAGAGAGAGAGAGCGCGAAGGGCGCTTATATTTCCACCCACACAATTCAGAGTCGTGTGGTTGAGCATAGTAATCACGTAACGGTATAGAATATGTACATTAGAATCATAAGGTCGCATCACCACAAGATATGACACTGTTGGAATTACTAACCTCACGTTTTACTTGGATTTTCAAAGACTCGAGGAATTTTACATACATATAGGTACGTTACACATAATTATGAACGACAAAGAATTCTTGTGTCGTCGTTCTTTCTCGTGTCAATAGACAATGATTTCTTTTTCTAAGCCATTCTACGAAAAGTTTTTATATTCTTTCAATGGTATTCTCCAAATTATATAAATTCTGTTGGTTTTTTTCATTATCACAAGTTTTTTTTTTTTTTTTTACTCTACACAACATGAACAAGTGGATTATCGGAACCGAGAAATTTCAATTATTTATCATTTTTTTTCGTTGTTTTCGAAAATTCAAAGTTGTGTAGTCTTTTCACAATAATAAAATATAATATATTACAAAATCATAAGTTAAAACGGACTGATTTTGAGAACGATTGATTTAGTTACGAGTCAACTGTTGCCATAGTTTTTACTCTTTGAATAATATTTTCCATATATATATATACAGTTGAGCAAATTCGAAGATTATATGAAAATACAAGTAGAGAGCAACAAAGTTTCGTTACAATTCTTCTGAAAATTATGATAAAATATTGAGCTTTCAAATTCAACGTAATTTTTTTCTAAAAAACACGATCATTTCTCGCTTTTTTGCAAATAATGATTGAATCTCATGTAGTTTATCATGAAAATTGTTTACGGTGATTTGATTTATGTTGACGCTTGTTAAACCGATAATTAATTCATTGTCAAGCGTGAAAATTGGAGGGAAATGGATGTAAAAAGAAATAAAAAAATGTTGAATGAGCGACTAATGTTTGACTCAGTTGAACGAGCGATAAAGATCAAAGGGGTTCGGTGAAGAAAGCCGCTCTCTCGCGAGTGTTACAGCCTCGAAATATCTTGTACACGCTAAAGCGTTGACTCGTTCCGATACCTTGCTTATATTCAACGGTATATGTACGTAGCATGATATATATATATATGTCTATATTCACTTAAATATATATGGCCACCGTAAGTTGCAACCGATATGGAAACGGGGGCGACGTGAGCTGGGACAAGCGTGGGTGTTCCTGACGTTCAATCGATTTATTTATACACTGCTATATCTCAAACACGCAGCATTTTATGGTTGAAGTTCTGTGGGAAAAAGATCGCAAATCCTTTTTTTTCACGTATAAATTTGTTCAAATCTTGTTGATAAGGATTTTTTCAAACTAATTGTCCAATTATTTAACTTTTAGTTGAAACACTGGATCATTTTCAACTGGAGTAATTTTTTTAAATAATCCTTCGCTCAGAAATATTTCCGATGACACTGCCTGAGCTCATCCGCACGAATTGATGATTTATTTATTTATAAATACGAGCCAAGTCACTTGTTCCAATAAATATTCCTTTTCAGAATCTCATTACGTCCTTAATATTAAAAGTTGAAATAATCACTTTTCCCAAATTCAAAATTTTTTTGACAGTGTAGATTCTTATAATACTCACATATTCAAGAATGTTTTCAATATACTCCTCATAGTTTTCAATAAAAATCGACCAAGAAGCGCTGATGACAGGCTGATGTACGAAGTACGGTTCATCTTAGATTGACCCAGTGTGTCAATTCAGTGGCTGAATTAAAATGTGTCAATGAGGGCATTCAATTATTTTTTTTTTTTTATTGGATTTAAGTAAATTTTTTCATTCAACTATACTATCAAAATTATAAGTTTTCGTATGTGTTCTACGTTGTCATTAGATGATGATTCAGATGCACTTCCACTTAGCAAATTTTTGCACGATTTTTCCCAACGTTAAATCAAGTGGTGGAAAATAGTTGAGACTCTCGTTAAAAACTATGCGTGGAGAATTTTCTTATGTGCATAAATATTGAGATGATGAACCACAAAGATTTCATCATTCGAATAAACTGCACTCGGACCCTGATGCTAGTCTAAGAATCTCAGTGTGATGCCATACTACTGATTATTCTATGGATTGCAATAAATTATGCAAGTTATTTAGAATCGTGTGTCATGCCGGAAAAAATCTTGCATTTTATGAATTTGTCCTTCTAAAATAGTATGTAGAAATCCTTTGTTATTTGTTTTTGCATATTACGAAACATGTTATTGACATTTCCATCTGACGTCACTTTCTGCTACAATTTACACAGTAAATATCTTGGCCAATGAAATTTATATTTACGCACGTTTTGATAGTTCTCATAAAAATCATGCTTTCGGTAAAAAATACCGAAAATTCGGGAAAAAATTAAAAAAATATTTTTCACGGCCTTAACGATCTATTTGATCTTTTTTTCCGATTCTATTATAACAAAAAATACTTCGTAAAAAGCTGCGTAAACGAAAAGAATATCGTGAAAATATAATTGAAGTACGGCTGAGTGAAAACTTGACGAAATCTCGTGCCCAGTCGGAAATTCAGTTGTAAACTGTACGAAAGGTTGGAAGTTTCGTGCGTGACAAACTATAATGTACGAGGATATTATTGTACGGTAGAAGCGTGACAGGTAATCAAGAAAGTGCTTGGGGAAATGGGAGTATAGTTGAGAAAGGAGACGTACATCGTCGTGTACTGTTTCTCGTGTCTAGACTGCTTAGACGATCGTCGTCGTGTCTTTTCCCCGCTCGGGATATTGTACAAGTGAGGGATGGAGAATACAGTCGTGGGTAAAGGAATCGTCGGAGCGTTCACCGACGACGACACAAAAGGCCATCAGCTCTTCGCACACGATGCACCAACACGTTCATCCTCTTTGCAAGTTCGCCAAAAGTTCACTCGACCTTTTCCTTTTAAAGTAACTTCTGCTGCAATTCACTTTATTCAGCTCAGTCTTTATTTTCTAGTCTTTTGGCGAACAATATTGTGCTTTAAATTGACGATGACGAAATATGGATTATTTAAATGCATGTTTAGTGATTTAAAAAAAATATTTGGAGTTTAGATTTTCCAAATAATTGACTGGGACTTTGTTTTCTCGAAAAGTTTATGTTGGTCACACTTTTTTCGAATGTTATCTCAACTTATAAATATTTTTTCACGACTTTTTCGTATTATTTTTTAGTTTAGGGTTCATGTCTAGTTAGAATTTAAAAAAAACGTATTTTTTTTCCTGAATTTCTTTTTTCATGAAAGTAATGGTTTCCAATGAATAATCTTTTTTCACGACAATATTTGCTGAAATGACAGAGTTACAGTCATAGGCAGAAAAAAATTTATTCGAATTTACCAATGCTTCGAAAAATACATCGAATAACTAACATTTCTTTCTTTCCAAAAACCATTCTGTTGTACGAATAATTAATTTTATCAAGCTAAAAAATATATATCTTTCGAATCAACTCAATGCATTTTTTTATCTCCGATATTGTGGAATCAACGCAAAATACATTCAATAATAAAATATTACGGCGTTGAAATTGAACCATAACCCAAAAACAATCGATTATAACAAAAAAAAAATGTTATTTTTTTCGCTGATTATTAAATCCTAAGGATTCTACCGAGGATTTTATAAGCCTTGCTGATTTTAAATACAAAACTAATGTCGTTCATACACTGGTCCGCGCCCATTCACTGGTCAAAGCATCCTCTAGCAGTCTTTGAATGAAGGATTTTCATTTTTTTACACACGTTTTTGTTATATTACCCAAAAATAAGCATCATTTCCATTAAAAAAATGTTTATTCGTTTAAGAAAAAAGAAATATAAAAAATCGTGGTCACTACGAAAGTATTTTCATGGTTTCGTGGACCCCTACCATAATAACTACAACTCTTTTATTTCAACGAATTTTATTACGCAAAAATTATGGAAAATTTTACAAAGTACACTTTTAAATTACGTAATTAATTGTTGAATATAAAAAAATAAAATAGGAGACACATTTTTATTTTTTAAAATTTCAACTAGACATAACCTCTTAACGAGTTAGCCAAATTGACATGCGTGTAACGAGGATCGACAGAGTCTAGAAGCGGAGTCTGCGATTCCTCCCACACTTGAAACGTCATAAATGCGTGCATAAATATATATATATATACATCTATATATACATGGTTTACCAAGTGTCAATAGCCCCATGAGACCGTATAACAACTCGGACGAACGAGTCTGGAAAGCAAGTTAGCTGCTGCTCGACACTCACAATCAGTATTACGTGTGCGTATGCACACAAATATATATGCTTAACAGTAATACCATATGGGCAGATTCGAACGTTCCGAAGAGCTTTGAGACTTCAAGCGACTTTTCAATGGCTTCCTTCCCTCACGTTTCGTTTGAATCCGAAATACAATTGTGATCAAGTCGACATAATATTCAAAAAAAAAAAAAAAGAAAAAAAAATAAGCTGAAAACGATAGATCATTTATGTTTTCAATATTTATTACAGGAAAATCACCTTCTTGATACGACGTACTGAGAAACAAACAATTTGTTTGCGCAGCGATTCTTTCACTTTTTTTCAAATCAAATCAGAATCTTTTAAAATAAGGTTAATGTAATATTATCAAAACTCTTGCAGTTCTTAATGCATAATACCTAAATATCGATATTTCGTTTCATTTTGTTATATGTGCAAATCACTAATAATTTGAAGGTTCGAAAGAAAGCCTGTAGATTCTACAGTAAACGTGATTTTCTCGCGAATCAGGGTTACGTTGGCAAATTCTTAAGCGCCTCGGCAGGCCCATTTAATGCATCGTCAGCGCTCCCACATTTCGGAATAACTTCGGTCAATTCAATCCGATCAATGTGTACAGTAAAAATTTGCGAAAATTACAGAACGCTATAAAAAACTGGAAAAGAATCGATTGGTGAAAGAATTATGACACGTTTTTTTATTCGACACTTTTTTTCAAGGAAATATTAATGTTCTGATCACGACGAGAGCAAAATACGAGAAAAATAGTTCACAATAAATGACTATGCTTAAATAACGCGGTCGGACTGCAAAATCGTCATTGTAAAAAAAAATTCTCTCTGTCTTTCCATTCATCAAAACATAGCAAATTTTTCTTCAGGTTATTGATTACTCTCTGAACCTATCTCGAGTTTTTGAAGGTCAAATTGATCCTTACCTATTAATCGATTGAAATAAAAAGTAAGTCCCATGGAAACTTGGCAAAAATGTTCACATTCGATATTGGCAGCAAAATCTTCTCGCACTCATGACACTTTAAATCAACTGATCCAAACCTTCAAAAATGATTATGGAGATAAACAAAACCTTCTGTCTCAGACCAAATTGGCAAGTCCTTAAATCGACCGCTATCATCTTTAATTATCGAAATAAATATTGTTTAACGATAATAGACAGATAAGTGTTCGAATATAAATTTGGCCAACAATTAGTATTGACAGTGCGGATGGTAAATTTGATTGGATGGTTGTTTGGATGGCGAAACAACCCATTGTATTTCATGATGGTAATAAAGGTGAATAGGCCACTTTTTTTTACTGATCAATCACCTGAAACTGCTGTTGTGTCTTGTATAATGTAACTGCTGTGATTGAACGTCAACGCCGTTTAAGAAAGAGAAAGAAAGACCCGAATAATTGAATATTGATCTGTCTGAAGTGGGATCTCGGTACTTAGCTTAAACTGCGCAAGTAAACTAATGAAAAATCATAATATATCTATAGATAAAATAGAATGCAAGTCTACGTCATATAAGGGTTCGCTCGGTCTGTGCATGCGCGTGCCGGTTGTCAGCCATATTGGTCGGTCCCGGTTCACGCATTTCATCTCTTCCGGAGCGTTTTCGCTCGGGATCACGCGACTCACTAGTGGCAAAAGCGTCAAGGAATATTGAAGAGTATAACAAAAAAGAAGTCAAACAAGGCCGGAAAGTTTACGGTATACGTGTGTGTATATGTTTATATATACATATTGTTGTGTATATACTTGTACATTTTTATGTATGTACGAACGGTTGTACTTGGGGGTTGACGTTAGTGACACGTTGACGTAGTGGGCAGAGTAGGAAGAGGTTGAAAAAAAGGTGACGTTGCGTACGTGAGTCCGTCGGGTCTGCTTGTTAGTCTCGTCGCGTCGAGAAGGTCCTTCACAGAGCCGGCGCGAGCGGTACTGTGGCACGCCCAGGGACAATCGAGCAGCGTGGCGAGAGACCAGAGCTCCCTCGTGGTAAGAGACCACCGACGAGAATTTATCTTTTTCTCTCACTCTCTCTCTCTCTCTCTATCTCTCTCTCTCTCTTTTGCTCTCTATCGTTATGTATTTTTTAGTGTCTGTCTGTGTGTGTCTCACTCTCTGTCTTTCCCATCTTTCACGCGTTTATTTCTTTTTTTTCTTCATGTTTTCAAGATACTCCGAACAACCCCACCCGCCTGTAAATCTCAAATGTCAATAGCATTTTCCAGCTTCGTGATAACGTGATTTATTTGCGTACATATTTACTGTACTTTTTTTCTACATTTAACGAGTAACATTCCATCGTTCCTCTTCTTATTTCCATAATTTATTGATCCTCTGCCTCATTATTTATCGTGCAATTGGCACTAACGCACTCGAGGTACCTCCGGTCAAAGAAGTAAACAAATTAGATATTGTTTTGTGTTGTTATCTTTTACAAATTATACGAGGAGCAATGTTTCACGATAAATTGAATGATTTCAGTAATTCCTTAGGTGAAAATATTTAGCAATTTGATGAGAACGAAAGTATTAGGATCAATTCAGCCACCAAGAAGTCTATATTCGAGTATTTACGACCGATTGCGACTCCTGTAATTATTCGATTACACTGGGACACGTACACGCGTATTTCTGTTCAGGAAATTTAAAAATTGACATGGAAAAATCTTTGAATTCTAAGTCACATTTAACTACAATATCTACTGAGATAGTGTCATCTCAATAACCCTATTTCTGCTGCCCGAGACAATGGATCGTGCCAACAGACTTCTAATTTTCTTTCTTTCTTTGTACAACTCTCACTTCTGGCCAATTTCATTCCTCTTACAATTGTCTCTGACACGCTCCAATTCGTCGTGTGTAAGATATATATATAATTTCCCGCCGAGCCCGTTAAGCAACTTTCCGGTTCCGAAGAACAGTTTATTTGAGGCGCCATTTAATTATTCAGTACTAAAAATCCAGAATTTGCTCGATCGTTCGAAGTCAAATTCACAATTGACAATGTGTTCGAAATTCTAAGAATCCAGCATCTGAATTATGTGCCCCGAATAGTGATTTTTTTTCCCCCGATATAAAGTTTTATTCAGTCGTTTCGTAGCTACGAGTTCAATTTTCAATCGTGAGAAAACAAAAAAAAAAGTTTTAACCTCGTATTGCGTAGACTTCGGGAAAGCCACTTATTTATGTCTCCGTTGATACAATTGAATAAAGCTGATGCAGTGCCACATTGGATCAGTTTGACCCTGTGCATACTTTTTCCGCCTGTCATCAGTACAGCCCTTCGGTCGAATCTTATCGAAAAAAATCACGCGTCCACTTTAAAGATTCCTTAATATGTGTACATGATAAATGTTACCAAATCATCAAACAGAATTGTTTTGAAAAATTGTTGAAACCTTTGATTACTATTAGAAAAGTGGTATTTTGCTTAAAAAAATCATAGTTTTATCAATTTTCCATATTTTTGGAATTAATAAACGCGGATGTACTTATGAAAAATGCCATTTTTCGAATAAAAATTCTACTATGACGTGGTTTCCCGAGAAAGTATTCATTAGAACGAGTTTACTTGGCTTTTTGTCGAAATTAAAGAATCGTTTAATCTTGTAGAAGAGATCTGGCAGTCCTTGAAAATATTTCTGGAGTAGGATAAATTGACGCCTGAAAATGAGTCCGATTTAAAAAAATCGAGTTAAGGTTCAATGTTCCGATTCATGTGTAGACGTCGATCTGAATATCATTTCTTTATTTTGTTTCGATTATCATTTCCGTCGTGGACTCTTGTATATAACGGATCTTTGGTGTTTTGAAAAGAGAGTACGATGAATGACAACTATACAGTAATAAATGGTAAATACGAAGTAGAACGAATCCCGTTGTCACGGAATACACGAAATGCCTTGCGCTAATAACAGACTCATTCGCTTCGAGAGTAACTCTCGCATTCCTTGCTCAGCCACTCTGGTGCAAATGTTTTAGCAGCTTCGCGTGACCACAAGTACGCAGATTGGTGAGAATTTCATCTCCCACTTGCGTCCTTATCATAATTTTCAATTAATCTTTTTAATTCATGATTTTGTATTTTATTTATTGTGCTTACACGCAGACCAGTTTTGGTGAGAAAAAAAACCTGTCCCGTTTCTAATGCCATTGTGTTGGAAATGTCACAGAAACCTGGAAACACTAATTTGTAAATTTGTGTGATGCACATTTCTGCATTTTCACCGAACCCCTGCGCTGCTTGGTCGAACTATTTCAATCTTTTATATACAAAATGGTTTTTGGCTGGATTTTATTCTCCATCGGTCGTCGAACGATGGATACAAAAAAAAGAGTCATTTAAGAGTTTAAAAATTCGAAATATAGGAAGGCTAGAAATATTTCTTTTTACAATTTCAATGTAGGAATCGATAAACGAAAAATGTTCAAATACTTGCCTGTGTGCAAAGAAAAGTGGTCTGCTTTGCTTGGAATAATGTGTTTATCTTTTTTGGTGGAAAATTATTATAAAATTCAAGCCACCTACAACAAACCGTAGAGGCAGAATTTATTGTAAAACTAATTTTCGATTTTATTGAAAAATGTAATGAAATAATCATGTGTATGGTGGGATAGAGAAATCAGTCTGACCTTACCAACAAAAAAAATCAACAAAACAAAATACCAACAAAAAAAATTGGCAAAATTCTTACTCGTTTATGAAAAAAATCTGCTAATCAACCATGAGAATGGCAGTGAAAATATTTTTACTATCGTACTACGTTTCAACAACTTTAGTAATCAGTGAGTAGAAAAACCTGCGTATAGCACTTTTAAAGTAAATCGTACTTAATGAACAACTCTTAAACCTCAAAGGGTGAAGTTGTATTTAGAAGATATGACATCTGAAAGAATTACTTGCTTATTTTACTTGTTATCTCTTTTGCTGATTAGTCGAGTGTAGCGAGGATAAATACCGTAACGATAAATTGTGCGTTCCAGTTAACCAGGCTGGAATTTCTATTCCTCTTTCCTTTCGTACTTCTCTCTCTCTCTCTCTTTCTCTTTCTTCAGAGAATAGAGAAAAACAGTTTAGGTTCGATCGATAAGTTTCTCCATTGCTTTGAGAGTCCAACTAATCCGACTGCTTGCTCTACCTTCTCATAAATTCAATTACACGAGGTTGACATTATTTATTGTTACCATATGGTGAATATGTTCACCAAAACTGTTTCCAATTTTCATTTCAAGATCTATTATCAAAATTCTTAGTGATATATGATTTTGAGCAAAAACCAATCAATCAATCAATCGTTTATTTACAACTTAACGAGTTGTGAATTTGACTCTTAAGAATCGTGAACAAAATTCACTCTTCTAGTTTATTTATAATCAATAATCATTTACAACAGCAACAAAGTCAGTTGATAACGTGGAATTTTTATGGTAAATTACTTACCGACGATAACAGTTACCGACAGAATTCTGTAAATTCTTACTTACACTTCCATGATATGTTTGGGATTTTATGTAACGAGACTCGAACGGTAGGGAAGAATTCTTTGCAGTTATCATTCGAGCAGGTTACAATTTTTTTTTTTCATTTTGCCATCATTTTTATGTATTTAAACTTCCAATATTTTATTAAAGGAGGATACGTTTGTTTGGATAAACCGTGTGAATTAATACATTCTTTGTAAAGGGAACATAATAAATTTCCCTACATAATAAATTTCAAAATAATGATCTCACTCGTACGAAAATTTGAACTCAGGTTCGAAAATTTTAACATTGAAGGTATTTTTCAAATTTTCCTAATTTTGTTTGTTCTCTCCATAATGAATTTGACTTCATCGGGACCGATAGAACTTAAAATTGCACGAACGACTGCGAGCATATGAAGGTAAGGAAGAAGGGATAAAAGTTTAAAAAAACGTAGCGAACACGTGCAAAAGCGAGCAAGTCTATATGAGGAATAAACGATATGCCAGATCGTCGCTGTTCTCCTTACAAGGGAAACTGAGGGGTGAGAGAGACGTAGAGACTTATTTCGATATTTTTACGACCATGTATTCGTGCTCCTTCCAAATGGTTTTCACATAAGATTCATCTCGCTCTTAGAATCTGTACGACTCTCCTGTATATCTTTCGTTACCCATTCCTGTTCTGTTCTGTCTGTTCCGGTATGCAACTTTATTATTAAATTTTTTTACTAGATCAATCGATCATTCTTAAGCTTTAGTTCAATATTTTTTTATCATCACAAGTGATCCTCTTATACATAAAATTCTTTGCTATACAACTAATGTAAAAATTAATGATGAACATATTATCGTGACACAGAGAACCTGCAAGGATTTATTTTAAAAATAATGGAGGTCGTTTTTATGTAACTTTCTATGTCCGTATTCGTTAAAAAATAACCACTGCCCTTAACATTTTTATTGTAATTTCAAGTATTATTACGTTTTATATTGAATGGAGAATAAATGATGATTTATGACAGCTGATTACTATGAAGCCATAATTTCTATAGATATTGACGTCATTATATTGAATTAATTTGCATAAAGAGGAGGGAAAACGCGGTGGAAGAAGACCGAAAGAATAATGTAATATTTTCAAGTCTGCACAGTCAAGGATCAACATAGTAATAAAAATAAATAAAAATATAAAATGAGTACGAAAAAATACCTTATGATGCGATATAATAGTTGAAATTACCAAAGTTTTCCTATTGAATTCGAAAATTTACGTAATGACAGAAAAAAAAATTGTAAAAAGATAAATGAAAAATATACTACTGACCCATATAGAAAAAATCAATTAAAAGATCTCCGTATTACTCAAATCATTCGGAGAATATTTGAATAATATTCTGAATAACGCAACTACCATTTGTCGTTCTAAATAAAAATAATATTAAAAAATCTAAAGAAATGTGCTCCCGTGGAGTTTTGCACAACGTGGCCGAAGAGTCGTCAGCCTTCGTGGGAGTATTATTATTGAAGCGAGTTTATGAAAGCTACCTACATGAAGGAGAGTCCGAGGTACACTTGATCCTCGAAGAGAATTATGCATATAACAAACATATACAGACGAACGAACACAGATATACGCGAATGCATATTTATATGTAGGTAATGTACATACTCCACATTATAGCAGTCCCAAGCACCAAGCTACTCATTCGATTGAGGCGCTTGAGCTCAGGCACGTGCACCACCCCGAATAATTGCGCAAGTTTCAAGATTCTTTTTATCTATGTTAATAAGATTATGGACTCCTCGAGAAAAAGAGACAGATAGAGAGAAAGAGATTCCCCCTTCTTTTTTATTATCTTGACTCGGGTGAACACCGATTTTGTTTCCTGGCATGAAGGACGTCCACTCCTCTTACAGAAATGAGAAACCAATGTACATATTTATAAATATATATAAATATACTAAACGGTACGCGCTGGCTTGTCACCAATTGCCTCGTAGAGTGTAGAGCTTCTTACCTCGTTATCTTTCCGCAATGGGCCATCGTTTTCCTCTTTTTTTTTTTTTAGCGCACAGGAATTTCTAGACGAAGCATATTTCGGATAATTTACGTTCACCTGAAATTCATAACCGACAGATAATTTTTTTTAACACAGTGTCATTCGCTTGCAACCCAAAACATGTTTTTGAATCGCAGAGAGTAGAATTGTCATATGAATAGGAAAAAATGCTCATTTATTTATTATTTTACGATGTACTTTTATTGGGAAAGCTCTGACTTCGTCTCAGGCTATCCGATGGGGTGATACGAAAAAGTAAAAACGAAGAATGAAACATTGAGTAAAATATGTATAGTCAGTGCATTGAGTCTTCAACTAATTGGATAATAATTATTCATTATCCAACTTCTATTTCTATCATTCCACTTTTTACTTATCCTAATATGGAATATTCGGGGGTTGTTCGTGGAAGAAGCAGACAAGTTTTTAATTTTTTTAAATTGTTTGCACGAGTGCAAATCAACACAGCATTTAAAACAAGAGTTTACTAGAGTTTTGTTAGCACGTCGATCATCCGTGTGTACTTTCTCCCTGTTTCCTTACTCCTTTCCTTTCTCTCTCTCTTTCTCGTTCTCTCTCGACTTTTTCGCCCACTGGAAGTGGAGTGCATACAGAGAGTCGAGAAGTACAAGAACACTCGGGTTGCTTTGTGTGACGTCAGTCTATCTGGCTACTTCTATAAATATAGATTTCCCTCGACCAAAGAATTAAAAAAAAAAAAAAAAATAAACGAGAACTGTGCAGATAGAATCAGTAAAAAACGAGTTAGCCCCCACGCTCATTGGTCAAGTACACTCTTAAGGGGAGTTAGTAATGTGTGCTAATGCACTTCTTCTTCTTCTTCTTCTGTTTTCTTCAGAAACTACTACTTTCAGACTCTATACGACGTTGAAAGTCGATTCTACTTTCATTTTAGATGAAATCAAAATATGATGAAAAAAATTTATCATATTTTGTCGTTTGCCTTCAATGAAGTATACTAAAAGGATAATATAATAAACGATTTACATCGATCGACTATTATTCTTTTTGAAATACCGAAAGAAAGGTTTTGATTTGAAATATTTACACGATTTACATCGATCGACTATTATTCTTTTTGAGATACCGAAAGAAATTTTTCGATTTGAAATATTTACACGAGCTGTATAAGTTTCATTTTTTTCGATACTTTTCTGCGAAGAATCCGCAAACTCGAGGGGTCAGTGACGCCCAGTTTAAAGGACATCGACATTTGCGTAATCTCGTATTTCATCACGTTTCACAACTTTGTGAGCTGCCCACGTTTTTTTTTTTTTTTTTTTCGTAACTCAAGCTAACGTGCTAAATTTTCCATGTATCATTTATAAATAAATATACACAGCGCGCGGAGTACTACATTTTATCCGTTGAAAAAATCGAGGAGTGACATAAAAATAACGCAGTGCGGGTAATTACATAAATAAGTAATATGCCATCCATAAATATATTAGTAGAGAAATATTCAAGCGGGAACAAAAAGACATTTGTATTATATTCTAATCGTACATATAGTGTATATAAATTTCGTAACAGTCGTGAATCATTCACACCTAGACTTCTTTCGATGTCGTGCAATACAGAGTCGTAGTACGTCTAATTGCTTCGACACACCCCAATGATCGGATCCAAGTCTTTTGTAAATTATTTGAGTATTTTTCTTTTTCATTATTTATTTTTCTTCATTTCTTCGTTTGGAGGCCATACGATTTTAGCATGTATTAGCAAGGCGGCAAATTAAAGTTGCCTCATCATATTTGGTTTTGTTAAAAATCACCTGGTTTCTAGGAATTATAAGAATTTTTTTTTCTCTCTTATTTAAAAATGTATTCATTTGAATACATTTTGTTTATTTATCAACACATATGGTTGTCAAATGAAATAGAAAATTTCATTGAAAAAAAAAAGAAAAACAAAACAATTAGATGAGTTGTTATTGTTGGTATTGTTGTTTTTCCCTTCAAGTTAATTAAAAAAAAAAAAATAAAAACAATATTTGGCGAGGCAGAGATTTGAATGGTATAGTTACCATTTTCTCGATTTTTTTTTTTTTTTACTTCTAAAAAGGAATATATGATGTTAAAACAAATTGTATATTTATTTATGTTATCAACTATTGTAGTATCAAGATCCTCTGTACCAGATTTCACCATCAAAATCGATCATTTAGTTTTTAAGATAGAATGGTTTCCCTCTTTTTGAAAAAACTCAATTTTGGATAAAAGCATTTTGATGTTTACGCATCTGTCAAGTTCAGATAAAACTTTTTTCTTATCGTTACAATACATTATCGAATCCTGGAAATCTTAACAAAATTACAGTTAAAGGAAAACACTATTAGTTATAAATATTTTTGCAAAATCTTGATTATTCACTTTTCTAGATATTGTTGTCTCGAATATGAAACAACGTCAACTTCTTCGTCAATTTCTTAAACCCTTCTGCGATGATTAAATTCGTAACCGTTTAGAAAGCCTAATTGGAAAAAAACCTTCGCCAGCATTTCTAATTTTTTTGAACACACTGCAATTTAGGTAATATCGACGTTTTTTTAATTTTGCAGATTAAAAACTGCAAAATATAGGTTCGAATATCTCATTTTGCTCTTTCCTGTTAATATATTCATCGAATTGATTCTCGATTAATTCGCAACTTTGGAGTGTACTGAAACACGAGCTGTAAAGATGTTTATCAGTGTCTCGAAGTCCGTTGGAATTCTTACAGCTGAAATAAAATGACAGAAGAAGAGAGAGAGAGAGAGAGAGAGAGAGAGAGAGAGACAGAGAGAGAGAGAGAGAGAAGGAGAGAAAGAAAGACAGCGGAGGTGAAGAGAGAGATATAGTGAACCGGCGTCAAACTCTCCGAGTTTGACTATATTCTCGAGTTATATGTCGACCCACGTGCAGCCCAGATCGAGAACCGAGCATCGATCACTCGTGGTCATGTTCCTCGTAGTTTTACAGCAACAGCTATATATATATCTTACTTTTGCGCACACATATGTATTTATTTATACATTTTCTTTTGCTTGTTTCCTTAGCGAAACTCACCACAAGTATACTTGCTTTTCATACACGCGCATGTATACAGATTCATCTCGCGATTCTAGCGAGACCACGTGGCGAGAGTTTCAACTTCCGGCTTTGGCAATGCGAATAACACAACTACGTTATTGTGTGCGAATACTGGGCACGTGCACACGCGGCAAATAGTTCTCGTTATTCGATTGTTCCTCTTTGTCCTTACCAGGTAAACGATAAATTGCATCTGGAAAAAATGAATAAAATAAATTATATCGTAATCGTTTGTTCGAGAACATAAATTTTATGTGTTTTTGCTGATCGCGTTAACTTTTTTTCTCAAATAATATCTCAAACAATGACTTGAACAAAATTCTCGAGGTTTGATTAAAATTGTTGAATTTTAAAAACTGTTGGGTGCGAAAATTTTATGGATATTTTCTAAATTCTTGAGTATATTCGAAGTCGTGTTGAACTACTTTTTAACGATTCCACAATCTTCAAATATCATCGGCTCTTTTTTGAATTTCATTTAAAATGTAAAAACTTCTTTCGTCTTGAACTTTCATCGAGATTTCAAGCGTATTTATAAATTATATAAAGATATTTATCTACCGAATTATGCATTTATTGCGGTTATAATGTTTCTCAAAGTAACTTATTGAGTTCATGTTTGACTTCTGAAATTTATTAAGTACGAACTTTCGTCCAGGATGAACAATAAAAAATAAAAAAATAATTGAAGTGTTCACGAGTAATCGATTTTTCCACATTAAAAAATGTTCTTCATAATTAATACACATGCGGGAGAAAAGATCCATTGATGATGGATCGTGAAACCGATTGAGATATCACGTATACGCATTGATGGGTTCAAGCGAGAGCTGAACTCGATTTCTCATCTGTTTACGTTCCATTATTCGAGGGAGGCATTTGGTGGCTCGTTTCGTATTTCTAAAAGCTCTTGGACGTTAACGCCAAGAATAGAAGCGTATGTATGTGTATTAAAAGGGTGAGAGAGAAATAAACAGCGGCATCGTAGTCACCGACTTCCTGGATTTTAATACTAGACTAAACCGACGGCGGGAATATTTCTTTGAGAGCAGATAAACGCGCATTCGTGTGTTCGAATAGTTCGAAGAAAAAAAAAGGTTCTTTTTTTACCTTTACACACGTGGATTCGTATCCTTTTGTCTACTTTCGAGTCTCATAGATATGACAAAATATTACTCATTCCTAGCTATTTCAGTTACACATGTGCCGTCATGTCAAAAAGTATTTACACTGTTATTTTTGTTTTGAACTTCGCATCCTTGGACCGCGACGGAACAATTTTTTTGTTTTTTTTTTCGATCTAAAAACTAAATCTCCAAGAAAAATTGGCACGAATTCGAAAATTGAAACCTAATAAGTAAAGAAAATATTTTTCGCTGCCTTCTAACGATGCAAACTTTAATTATTTTTGCAAACTGTTCTCAGTCAAATCCTTTCTCGTTCGCTGTAAACTGTAAAAAAAAAAAAAAAAAAAAAAAATAGAAGAAAAAAATGAAACCATTGATGACAAAAATAATAGGCTTTTATTTATTTGTATAGTAAAAAGTGACAATATTGGCAGTTGAATGTCAAACTCGAATAATGCCAGTCACTAAACATTTGTCATAGGCAATGAAGAAAAGAGTGCTCGTTTGCCCTCGTATGTGAAAAAATTAAAGTCTATGCAACTGAATTTTATTCCTAAGTTTGAAAAAAAATGTCAACAGTGTAGAAAAGATTCGACATTTGCATGAAATGTAACATATAATTAAAATCTAAATTCAATATGACAATGACATTAAGGATAAATAAAATGGTTATACAAAGAATGCAGCAGTAAGAATTGTATTACATAAAAATGCATGAAACACGATTTACTACCTGGTAGAATGATGAATGATTTTGCTCTCGTACAGTCTAGGTCTGTTAAGAGATCTTAGGATCTTCGGGAACATTCGTTCGCGTGCAAAGGCTCAACGTGGTAGACGAAGTTCACAAAAGTCAAACCCCTCCCATTTTCGTGGAAAAGGTTATTCGTCGCGACGTTGCTACGTATCGCAAAAAGGTGGTAAACGAGCGCTGGCTTCTCTCACCTCCCTCTCTCTCTCTCTTTGGTTGTCCATGCGATACTTTTACTGTATCCCATTATGTGCCACATTACACGTCGTATATATGCCATACTCGTAATATATATATTGGATATTAGATACGAATCTAACATTTCCAACAAACTTCCAAACAGCGTTTGTCTTATGTCTGCAATTATGAATAATGAGATGAAAAAATCGAAGTTTTAAAATTGTACGTCAATCATAATAACACGGTCTTTACGAAAAACACGCCCTTTTCAAATCTCATGTTATATTCTTCCGCGATACACATCGTTGTTGAAAAACCTTTTCTGTGTAACGAGCCTAAAAATGGCTGATTTCCATGTTTTTGTTTGATGCTCAATTTATAAAATAGCCAGTCGTTTCTTTTTCCTTTTTATAAATGAATCATGTGGAACATAAAGAATTTTTTTAATGATTGACCTTTATTTTTCGTTTTATGATATTTTTGGCTACTTCGAAATGGTGTCTGACATTGGACGTTGACCTTATACTCGAAAGATTATCTGAAATGGAAACTCCAGAAAGATTATTAACCAGGATGAAAAAATCCAAGGGACTAATGATTTTTTTTTTTTTTTTTTAACATGAAAATTAACAAAATGACGGTCATTTTTTGATTAAGTGTCAAATTCTACTTGTTTTTTCAACAGTCTTCTGTTTGGTGTAATGTGAAATTTGGAAATGGCAAAAAAAAAAACTCTTCAAAGATATGCCGTGAAAAACTATGTGGAAAAATTTGAGGAGATTTCCTTACAAACTGACCGTTAAGAATGCTTCAGCGTTTTGGAAAGCGTCGTTTCGTAAAAAACGTGTTTAAAATTCCAAGGGCCTCTGTAACTGATACGAATTCGAATTTCGCGACCAAAATTTAAAAGGTCGTTTATGTGATATCTAGATTTTTTCCATTTCACACTAAGTAGGTCACTCGTGCGTTGAGACCATCATGAAAAGCCATGAAAATATTCTCAATATTTACATAACTCACAGAACACATTACGTTCCAAGAAGGAATATGCTTAAAAGTACTAAAAAATACTAAATGAAAAATCATTGAAAACATAGCATCAATGCTAAAATGAAAAACTCGAATCCCAGAGGTTTGCGAGTTTCACGAGTACAAGAAAATTGAAGTAGTTTTCCTCAGGTGAAGAATCACTTGGCAATACAAAGACTTCAATGAAATGTTCAAGAAATGTTTCAAATCCGAGAGAATTTTATTCAATCACGTGTCGATTTTGATTGGAATGACTCATAAGTGTATATCGATTCTTATCTCTTTTGCTCTTACTCCATATCTTTGTTGGGCCTATTGAGACACGATTGGGCCCCTTTTCGTCCTACACACGTGAGATGTGAGTCACCCAAGTGTACACCAAGTGCAACAAG
Source organism: Campoletis raptor (assembly GCA_948107755.1). Lineage (NCBI taxonomy): Eukaryota > Metazoa > Arthropoda > Insecta > Hymenoptera > Ichneumonidae > Campoletis > Campoletis raptor. The sequence continues at coordinate 25,039,085 of OX403622.1, read as the reverse complement.
CTTGAGTCCCTCGTTGACGACGACGACGACGACAACGACGACGTTATACTCGCTTCCGAACAAGTAGGAGGAACACATTGGTCGTGGGCATACGCCTCGGTTTTCTGTGCTCTTTCGTATACACTTCGCTTTAGCAGCGAGACTGGATCTCTCGCGGATTGCCGATTCAGTCGAGTCTCGCTCTTATACGACGACGAGCCACGGTCTCGTCGCGCTCAATATACATAAACATTTCCGTTTTTTTTTTTTTTTAATCCGAGCTCCAAATTTCGTGCGTCTTTTGAATCCGTAACTAATTTTTTCAAAATCGATTCAAAATAGTCGAATATTAAATTTACAGAAGTTATGGTTTCGAAGTATTCGTAAAAACTTGTTGGCAAAGTGTGCGACGAAAACATTTCTTAAACAACACTTCGATCTTTGTTGACGAAAAAAAAGAACATTCATTATTTTCTACACGATATTTTTTTGTCGTGAAAAAAAAATGGTCAATTTTCTCATTAAAAATAAAGTTAAACTGTCTGTTAAAGAAACACTTGTGTGAAGTAAAATTTTATTAAACCGCACGTACGTAAAATGTGATTTTTTTTTGTTGAATTTTTACATGACTCGCAAAAGTTTTTAATTTGCCTCCATTTATGTCGTGATAATTAACTGGAATAAGAGTTCGCAATATTCCAGGAAACGTGAAACTTGATTCACGATCAATCGCGATCTTTTATATACAATACACGTATCCATGTACATTTTTTATTTATGTATATCAATCAAATATCTATATCGTATATAAATATGGATATATGTTGATATACATTTCTGATGCGAAATCCCGTATAAACAGATATGCGTGAGTGCAAATACACGCAAAACGTAATGAACGTTGTCGTAACTGGAACGCCGATTTAATGGCAGGATAAACGTCGCGATCCCCGTTGAAAACCAGCTGTCGCTTGTAACAGCGCAACCGCGAATCTTAATCTCGTTCTATGAAATAAAAAGTTTCAAAGAAACAAATTGACACGAGAGTTGAAGAATTACGCCCGCACGTTACTCTACGGAAAGTTCGTCATTGCTCTTCGATTAAACACATATTTTACGTTTCTTTTCACTAAAAAAGAGTACCATTCTAGGAAAACGATTATAAACGTTGTAATTATAAAATCGATGCAGTAAAAGGCAAGAAAAACGTCGAATGGATACCCAGAGACAATAGCGAAAAAAATTGAAACAACGCGGACTACAGTTCGACGATAAAGCCCCAAAATTCGTTTGATTACAGGATTAATAAGAAAATACTGCGGATCTAAAAAAATAATACAGTGATTATAAGCTGCCAGATGAAGGGAGAAAAAAAAGTGCTATTGCCGAATATAAAAATAAAAAACATAATCAATCGATTGAAGAGAAAATAAATTCGTGTAATTCGAGCCACGGGACGATTCACGAGAACATTGTTACTGAACTCGAATGTGTGAAGTTTCGTTATAAGCCGCAGACGTAATGGAAGGCATCAAATGATTTGTTACTGTCTAATAATGTTATTAGCTTGAACAGAAGAAAAAAGATCAGTTCGATAAAATGTAATGAGAGAAATAACGAAACCATTGAATTATCGAGAATATGAATTAAAGAAAAAGGCAAGGCGAGTATTATTTTAATTGGAGCGATATCCAATGGGTAATAAACTGACGATAGATATTCATATTCATGGATTTAATCACGGTGCTTAGGGAAACATTCTTCGTGCAGTTGAAGTATCGAAGAAGATTTATTTCCAAACGCAGATATTATTCATGGAGCAAAACATAACAACTTATTAGTTTAAACGACGTATGCAGATCGAAGAAGACAAATAACAGGGAAATATTTAAAAGATACGCAAAAAAAAGTGCATAGTAAAGGAATTAGTGGAAAAAAAACAGGCAATAAATTGGAACAATTAACTTGGATGATTAATTGACATATAAGCACAAAATTGAATAAAAAACTGATCAAAATGCCTGCAAACAACATCCGAGAAGATACTATAAATCACCATCGAGGATGCCGTGGCAAGGCTCACGCAAGTGGAATAGCGAAACAAAACGCACGTGAAAATGCGAACAATCCACGGTCCTCGATGTCGTCGACAGGATCGTCATCGATAAACTTGAAAAATGGAAAAATTTCACGCAAAGATTCGGGCTCGAGAAATTCCTCGTCCCGTTGTCAAGATGACACAAACACACGTCGAAAGTTGAGTAGAAATTCGACAAGTTCATGGGAGTACAGCGACAGCGATAGTATAAATTCATCCGAAACCGGAAATGTCAATGATTCACTTCGTGATTCAGCGAATTCAATGATACGAAGAATCGATCTTGTTCTCGATGACATGGATCGCGAAAAAGAAATGTTTCGGGTTAATGGCAGTCTCGATAATTCCCGAGAAACACGAAAACGTGATACGAGAAATTTGCGATCAACCAGATCGTTCAGATCGTCGGTAACGCCTCAAGAAATACTTAGGGATTCGAGTAAAAGATTCTTAAAGAGGGAGAGTTGGGCAGACAGTTTACGAAGTAGTCCAAGAATTACTGATGAACGTTATAGAAAAATGGAACAGGGTTGGGACGATAGTAGCGTTATAAAAAATCCAAAGGAGAGAAAGTGCCAGAGAATAACAGCGAAAAAAGAAGAAAGGCTAGAATCACACGAGGAACATGAGAATTATGATCCATCGAGGATAAACGTCGATAACAGAAAAATTCATTTTGTTAACGAGAGAAAAGGACAAGGATCTGGCAGGATTCTCAAGAGGACTCGTTATGGACAACAATCCCGAAGACCGGTATACGAGGTTGTCGAGTGGGAGGAACTTTTGGAAATGGCGATGAATCGAAAATTCAACAGATTGGGAAAGAATAAACAGGGTGAACAATTTCTTAAGAATTTGGACATTCTCCTGGAGAACAGAGCGCCGCAAAATTTTCAGGTATTTCTTTTGACAGCATTATCGAATTCCATCAATCGATCGGAATATGAAATCTCTTTGGCGAGAACATTTAAAAAATATAATTAATTTAACAATTAACTAGGACCATTAATTTTTTTCGTGAATACTTAAAACTGTCGTAACAAAAATAGGACATACGATCACACATTAATTACGTCAATAATTTTCTCCTGATTGGCACAACAGCAACGGCCCCAGAATTGAAAAGAAAAAAAAAAGGAAGGGAAAAAAATCGTGGGACATACGACGTAACAAATGTGGGCGTTGAGATCTCTCGTTGATGTGTTGCGCTATGAAAATTGGGGCCTGTTTTCTCCTATTCACCGTACAGCAATTGCACACGCAGCTGTTTTTCAGCGTTGGCGAGGAGGCACGACTCTCTCGTGTGGGATATCTCACTGAAACCCCTAATTTTTTTAACGCTGCGCTATTCTTTTCCCATTGTCTTTTACCGATATATACTCCTCTTCCTGCTTCCATAAGAGCTTCTATAAAATAACAATGGAGACGGCAGCAATGTCTGAGACCTATAGATTAATAGAGTGATAAACTCTGTCGTTATAATTGGCCATTAACATTACGAATTTAATCTGCATTCGTAATGAGTGAATTTTACTTGAATGTTTTGATTGATATGATGAAGAATAGCCTTCTCTGAAGTTCTACAAACGAAATGGTCGTGCTAATGATTCTTTAATTTCAATCCGATTAATTGAATCTTTTTCAAGTATAACTTACGAAATTCGTGTGAGCAATTGTTTAAGATTTGTCGAATTCTTTTTATTTCAATACAGTTTTCTCTTCATTGCAATTAATCTTCGACAAAATGTTTTCGAAGGAAATGCAACACGTTAGTTTAGTGATTCGTTAAAATGAAAAGGGAGGAACTATTTAACAGCTCCGAGGTTTTAATTCGATTTGAAATGGGACACTGAAAAAGAGGGATTTTGTTAAGGTTTCTTTTGTACTCGTAATTCAATATTTCTCTTTTTCCATTGAATTCCAGGATGTGTCGTCATTATGAGATATGAATCAGGGTCAAGCGAAAGCTTTTTTTTTTTTATAGCGTACATTGAGTTAAATGTAATTAAAAAAATGTGAGAGGGAATCGATCAATTGTCGTATCATATCCCACGTGAAAAATCGATCGACAAATCGTTATACAATAAAGTTGTAACGACGCTGGTAGAGAACGTCGATGATCAAATGCTCATCGATTATTCGCGATGATTGAGAAAAAGAATGTAACAAGAATAAAAAATTCCTGTCGATTTCTGGCGAGGATCTTGAAAAGAAAATACGTGCCTTGTGTCACAGATACCGGTCGAATTTGTACGTGATCGGAAATTTCGATCATTCGACAATCACGATGATGAAGTAATTATCGACGAGGTAATTATCCCGATCGTGGCAGGAATTGGCGTCTTATCCCAAGATATTATATGCGAGAAAGGCAATACGCTGTAATTACAGTTGTCTAAAGTAAAATTTAAATTAATCGTTTAACGATTATACGGAGTCTTGTCGTTGCATCTTCGTTAGTTGGGAAGAAACGTGTTGCGAGCTCTTGGAATTCATGAAAGCCGAGGGGCTTTGCCAGATACATATAGGGCTTTAATACATGGTAAAAATAAATTAAAAAAAACAACAACAAATATCTTGAGTATCAATTTCTTCCTACTGCAAATTGGCAGAATTCAATTTTTTAAAGATCTCATTTGTTTTGAATTGATGGTAGAAACAAAGGATCGTTCGATTCCTTTTATATTCGTCCTACGTCTCGAGTGTCACTGACGACGTTGATATGTGTGTCACAGATAATGTGGCTTCTTGAATAATTCATGGATGTTCTACAAAGACAAGAGAACATAACAATTATCCCGTGTGGAAGATGGAAAAAACGATTTGCAACTGTATATTATGTCGTACACAAATATTTTTGTCCATTGTCTCTGTTGGCTGATTGGTGTGGTGTCAATTTTTTCAACTGTTCAGTCTTTGTCCAAAGAACAGAGATTGGCCAAACTAATCATGTGGCTTTAACGATTACTTAATTACGATTAGTTCTTTACGAAATCGTGTGTTTTTTTCAAATTTGTATATTGTACCCTCAATGAAGTGCCAATAATGCAGCATTATTTTAATTTTTTATATTGTTCCTAAGTTCACACTTGCGCGTTTTAACAATGTCCTATGCTTCATCGGTTTTACTAAAACTGCATTAAATACCACAATATCAGTGAATTAAGAATTTTGGGGACTTTTGTCTACGATCGAGACTCCTGATCATCGTTAGTTTTTGTTACAATTATTGAGTAAAAAGTAATTATCGACTTTATATCAAGGACTAGATACCAGTTGTGTTGACAATGTTGGGTAATAAATCTTTGTCAAATATGACTGTTGGGCATCAAAAAGCATTTTCAACCGTCTTTACCTCTTTATCGATGATTAGCAATGATTTAGTACATCATTATGCGTAAATGCAACAGTCTAGAATTTTATTGTCGTGGATCGCGATGTTCTGTGGGAGTGGATGTTCAAGACGACTGTAGGATGGATTGCGTCGATAAATACTCAAGGTTCTTTATCGAGTTTTACTAGAGAAGTGCAGTAAGTAAAAATGATCTGAGGGAAAGAGGAAGAGGGAGAGGGAGAGAGAGAGAGTGCGAGAAGGAGAAGGTTATGAAATTTTTAATCACGTATTGCCGTTACGCCTGTCATCGAAACATCTCGGAAGCTTCAGCTCGCTCACGCGATCCATCGTATTTTGCGATCGTATGTGTTCGCTCTTTGCTCCGTCGAGTTTACCTTTTACCGCGCGATTTTGTCCTCAACGATTATCGCGCAATGATTACTTAATAACTACTGCAGAAAATCCAATAATTATTTCAAACAGGTTGATGATGGTTTATATTTTTCAAACTAATTGCAATATAATTACAATAATCATACCTAGATGAATCACCCAATTAAGAAAAAAACAAATCTGATAATAACGGTGGTCAGATTAAAGCAGAGTTTTGAAAATATAAAATAAACCGCTCTGTTCTCATAATTATCGCGATCATATCACTAAATATTAACCAGCATTTATATGCAAAAAAAATCTTCGGCCACTTTATAGAATAAGCTAGTAGTATAGATTTAAGAAAAGTAAGCCTCTCTCGATATTATTAAGAAACATCGTGGGACGTATCACCAGCAAGGTTCTTCGGAGATCTCTTTCGAACTGCGTGTATAAAGAAATGCTGATTCTCACTATTCTATAGTCAGGTCGTTTAAGATAATACGTTTTTTTTCTCCTCTCACGTAGACATATTTTCTTTTCGTCCTTTCAATCACGATTTTTAACTTCTTGTTTTGCGAACGCGCCTGACGGTTTGATCGTTGATTGACCGCCCACATGACAGGTACACCGAACTCTGTCACTCTCGAGGAAGGATTAGTTGTGAAAAAAAGTCGAGGATCAAAGAACCCGCGTGGGTCGCTCATTCCTAATTTCCTGTATGTCTTTCAGAGCAAGGTCTTTCGTATATTTTTCGCAAAAAAAAATTCGAGGGACTGAAGACTGGTAATAATTTTTCCAACGTTTGCACACTGTTACGCTAGACATCTCTCTCTCGCTCTCTCTTCTCTCGATGCTCGAATAAAAAAAAAACTTGATGACATTTTAGTTCGCATCCTTGAATCGGAGCAGAACTTCATATTTTATATCAAATCGCAGCCCAACAATGCAACGATTTTTCAACCGCATACTTGGTTATGAAAAAATGTCTAAAATGAAAATCGACAGTATAAGTTGATAGGGCTCAAAAACTTTTTTTTATTCAAATATGTTTCAATTCAGAACGACTGTGCGAAATTGGCAAATAAAATCCCATGGCGGGTTCTAATTTGAGGGCTTATAGTACAGTCGCATCATCCCAAAATAGTGTCAATGTTTAATATGATAAAAAAAAAATTGTATAAGGTGTGATTGTAGTTTTTGTACAATAGTTTTTTTTGTTACTTTAGCCATTCGGGATAACCAAAATTGGAACCGTTTTATTTCGCAGAGATACGACAAAAAAAAACCAGTCGTCGTCGAGACTGAATTTTTTCGATGCATTTTTTACAAAATGCCCGAGGTTTCAAATCGTTAAGTTGGGATCTTGCCAACATGTTTTTTTTTTTCACTTGGAAGTAAAAAAATCATGATGGTTGAAAGAAAAAGCGCTCCACGATTGTAATGATTGTGTAAAGATCCTCGGTACAAGGTTTCATCAAAATTCGTCGTTTAGATTCCGAGATGGTTACCGTTTTCCAGATGTTTAAACATCTGTACAATTCAGCTGAAACTCTTTTCTTATCCCTGCAAAATGTTATTGGTTCCTGGTAAATTTTTACTAATGATATATCAAAAGTAACTATCGAATAAAATTATTTTTTTTAAATCAAATATTTTCAACTGTTTAGCTGAAGTCCTTAAACAGAAAAAAGCCTGTCAAATTCAGTCCTTTGAATGGGTATAAAATTTTACAATTAAACGAGGTTAATTGACTGACCCTTTGTCATCATTTTTGTAAAACAAAAATTGATTACATTTCGAAAGCGTTGGAATTAGGGAAGTCTAATGAGCGCAGAACTACTCCATACGATTCGAAAAAATGTTTTTGCAACGAATTTTTTTATTAGTTTTTATTTCTTCTCGTATTTCGTAGAAGGGTTTGTACTTGAGGTATTTGTCTTCGTACCTCATTGGATAGTGTGCACGGTATTATCGAAAGAGAAACTATACATTTTGGTCACATGTACAACCACATAGATATTATTACGAGGGCAAAAAGAAGTGTGGTAAAACAGTGTAGTCGCGTGGACGATGTGCCAATACTGCCAAATACGGTTGCCCCGTGGCAAGGCCTTCAAAATGCGGAGAAAGAGAAATACTTTTTCTCGTCTTATTCACTCCTACACATAAACACACATACCTTTTTTTTTTGTTACTCGCCATCGTCGTCGCCGTCTCAAACGGCTCGGACTCTTGAAGAATTTTTTATTCTTCGTTCCCTTCGTGTTACGTCACTCAGGCTCGCGCTAATAAAACAGCACACGATGAGAGATTCTCGTAGTGATGCTCGATTTCGTTGCATCATATTTGAACCTGTGATTTATGCGATTACATGCTTTTTAGATCGGCTCACTATCAATCAATATCATTGTCACAAAATAAAAGTAAAATCAGTGAAAGCAATAAAATGTAAAATACCATTTCGGCACAATTTCGAAATAGAAGAAAAATCAACAGAGTTTTTTTTTTTTTTTCAATTGACCAAGCGTATTTTAATAACCTTAAACACTGTAAAAAAATGTGTCTGATTGATTCAATACTGCGAATAATAAAATTATATGATTTTATGCAAAAAGATCTTCGCGTAAATAATCATTGAACAATCAAATTTTTTTCGAATTTTTAGTTACAATTTTTATGGTGTTTGTTAAAGTGAAATTAATATTTTTTAAAAATGTCTTCCTCGAAATAATATTAAAAAAAAAATGATTATCAGTGTTTTTTTTCCTAATTTGTATGCCACCGATCTCTCAGTTACAGCCTGAAAACCATAAAAATAAAATATTTTCATTTGGGTTGGGTTCGACGACTTTCCGATGCTTGCCACGAACGAACGATCGATCTCTATCGCAAATTTATCACGAATGATCTGAGAAGTACCCGATCGTATAAGAGTTGAAGGAAGAAAAAAAAACATCAAACACTCTGGATATACGGTTGTCTCGGTTAGTTCTCACGGCTTTGAGCCTCTCGCTGTAATTCGTGAAAGGCGCTCTCCTCGTGTCTTATTCTTTGATCTTATGGCGCTATCGAACTTTTTGTTCTTCCTGAAACTTCGAGCTGAAGCATGATTCGCATATATATGTGTATATGGAAAGATACATAAACTCACATGATTGTGTATCCCAATTGGCGATATCTCAATCGAATTCAATGAGCTCGTATTCCTGGATTCGTTCCTTCTAACTGTCTCGTTCGTATTATTTTTTTTAAAATTATTTTATTTTTTGCTCGTGTTCAACTGCTCGTAACGAGTGGTAGCCAAGTGTCAAACTATACAGAAGGTAACATCTCTTAATACGGGGGCCATGTACATGTATATTCATCAACACACACACACACACACACACACACACACACACACACACACACACACACACACATACACACGATATTTATTACTTTTTTTGCTTAAAAGTGAATCGGGTATTTATGTTTACCCTTCTTCCAATAATCTGCATACTAATTAACAAGGATTTCGAGTGATTAATTGGTCGTGTGTTAAAGAGCGTGCTGGCTCATGACAACTCGTTTTCATCTTTACGAAGATTAACGAGCTTTAATCGAAATTTAAATCTGCGCTTTCATGATATTCTATATAGGCGTCATTGCAACTGAATGCAAAAAAAAAATTCCACCATAAGAGTTGATACACAGTTTTTTTTCGGACAAACCGTTAGTAATATATTAATGAATTAGTGATAGTCAATCCAATGCATCAATGTTCTTTCGCTCCAGGCTCTTTGCTTGAAAGGATATTGATTGAGTATCGCTAATTAATTTATATCTCATTAACGGTATATTGGAATAAAATAATGAACGAGGTTTTTTCCTGGACGAATTTACCTGTCGATTTACCTTGTGGACTTTGAATACAACTTTTCGGTGGCTCTTATATTACGTAAGAAAATATATGGACGAAAGACATCAGAATAAAAATATGAGGCAGGATCAATGGGATATGATGATGCAGCACGAGTGCAGATTTTGGAACATCTCTCGATAAATCCGTACAGAACTTTTTTTCGTGCTTGTAATTAAATGCATACGATAACAAAAGTTGACTTCCATTTGTCGACCGTATAAGGAGCCAAATAATTGAGATTTTCGGGTAGAAAAAGATTGTGAATAAGAAAAGAAAATAAGCCTCTTGAGACTTACGTAGGTTGCAATTTGTGCTCAATGATCGGGTGTAAAAACTCGTGTGTGGCCAACGAAAATTGGCTACTCGATGGCCTTCCTCGACCTCACCATCAACTTTCTATGGAGCCAGACATTTTCGATATTTGTTTTTGAATTTATGACAGTGAGGAAAACATTAATCAGGCATTTTTTTGAAGCTCGCTTGACATTGTCATAAACATATGATTTTTTTTTCTTTTTAATAGCTCCTGAATTTTTAGAGTTTTGTATATTTATTGATTTATTGACATTCGATCGCAGGAATGTATTTCACTTTTTATTATTCGTTATTACGGAATTTTAACGAAATCGAATTTAGGAAAGTTTACGAAAGTTTTAGAAGTGAATGTAGAGAGATAAAAAAACACAAGTGTGAGAAACAGAGCAAGGTCTTACATTGGCGCCATGTTATCATTACACTGATCAATTTAATAAAAATCGCCTGTACAGAATACTAAGTTAATTAAGTTTCAGTTGATAATAGTCGTGCTCAATTGATTTAACACGAGTCATGATGGATAGATTTTTTTCGTTTTAATTGTCGTACGTGGTACACAAAATTCAGTTCGTTAAACCTGTTTTCAACATAATTGGAAAATAGTCATTGTCAAGTGATGTCATCTTTTACCAATGGGCATTGAACTGTCATTCGAAAATTGTTGGTCAATTCGTACCTGAATAATGATGAGAAATAAATATCGGCAGTCATGTTGAAATCTGATCATTATGATTGAACTTAATTATGAGAACTACTGATACAATATTTTATCATTTTCGTATACACTTATTTCGTCATTTGGAAAACTTGGATTATGGCGAAATGTTTTTCATAACCAATTATCCACGACATTAATAATTCATTAATTATATTTAATGAAGTCTAATTGGCTTTAATTTGGTCTTGGCGTTATAAATTCTGTCAAATATTGAACCGGAAAAAAATTGAAAGATTAAAAAATGAAATTTATCATTAATTTTTATATAATATTTATTATTCTTTTTATTTATGAAACTTTTTTAAATTTAACTCTGAAAAGAAATCTATTGTATTCTTTATCTATGTAAATTTCTTGCGAATCCTAAAAAAAAGACATTTCGTTGCATTACATTGATGCAATATTTAATGGCACATAAAAGAACGTAATCTCTGTCAATGTGTTAAAAGATCGCAAACACGGATAAAAGTAAGCTCAAGACACGTCGACGAGTGAAATACTTACAATTTGTTAAAATCATTCATATATTCACCTTCATTCATGCATTTTGTTTCATGATATTCCACATTCGTATCATTATCGCTCTTGAAGTTTTATGAACACTCACAGCATTACCCTGACGGGCATTTTCTCACCAACAACTGCTATTACAAGCGTGTCATGAGACTTATTTCTTTCTACAAAGGAATCTTCGTTGCAACTCATGATTTGAGATTTAATGGTGTACAACCATGCATCTACGATAGTGAATTATTCAAATGATTGTTGTCACATTCATAACAGTTATTAATATTTTGTAGTGTTTTATTTTATCTCAACGTTTTTCATTCAAAGAAAAATCTTTATTGGCCCTTCAGTGATGCACTGGGTCATTTTAAACCGGACAAATTTCTCGGCATTGATTTTTCCTACCTCAGAAAATGAGATAAGTTTACTTGTTCACAAAAATACCCATTTTGCCTTGTCATAAGTTTTTTTTCAACCAATAGTATGCATCATAAGTTATTAATAAGTTAATAAAGCCTGTTATTAATCTCTAAAAAGTGAAAAATTAAAAAAAATACCATTTGTTTTAGCAAAATGCTCATTTTTAAATAGGTCAAAGTGTTCAATCATTTTTAAAACGATTAAACTTAATATTCTGTGAATTTTCATGATGTAAACATATTAAGGAATGTTTCAAGCGTACTTCTGATTTTATTCCATGAAATCCGGATCGAAGGGCCACTGATGACATTTGAATGAAGTACGCTTCGGGTCAAATTGACTCATGTCACGAAAGTTTGACAAAATATCATCGTATTTTTCATTTGTCAAATTATAAAAGTGGCTTTCAGAAAAATCCGTTAATATTTTATCAACGACAGTACAAAACCGTTATATTCTTGAATAATAGCTGAATCCCGATATCAATCACCGTCATAAAACTTTGACAAATAAAATAAACGTTTGATGGCGGCGAGGGCAGTATAATGAAGATGATCGATGAGTAACAAAATCGTTGTTGAATAATTTATACAACTTACGGTTGTGGGAAAAAGTATTCTAACGCCTTTTACACGTGTAGGAAATAAGTTTTTGCGTAACAAACAGTTATCGGCATTAATGAAAAGTCTTTTAGCAAGCTCATAAAGAATTCGGATTAATATATTCAAATCATTTGACAGAACATACAGTCAAACCATAGCAAAAGTAATTCGATGTGACGGCGATCCAAGAACTTGATTTTTTGCATAAACAACATATAAATATCTATCGAATTTTGTTAGGGTTATTATTTATTTTATATTTTTTTAAATTTAAATTCTCGTATTAAAACGTGCGGGGTGCTCTGCAGGAGCTCGTCGTCGAGGCCAGTTTGACGGGATACAAGGAAGAAATAAAGACGTAGACTTGCGATAGACTTGAACGCGAATCTAAAAAGCATGAGGCTCGCTATAATTGTCGTTCTCGCGAGTTTCTTGTCGCCATCGGTCCACTATCTTTACGGCTTTCAGGCAAATCGAGTGTCGCGAGGATATTCACTCCGATGAAAGATAGAAAATTACACACACGAGTCATTCCAGCCTATCTGAATTGCAGGATATATAAATCTTCACCGTTGTAAAAATTTGTTCATAATTCTAGTTTTATGGTTTCAAAATCTATACATAAAATGTGTTTAATCGAATTTTTTGTTCAATTTCGTTTTTTAGCTCTCATAATTATTGAGCAAAATTAGTCTTGAAATATATAGTGAGCCTTGCGTGGTATTGAAGTTTACATTGTTGTCATGCAACGAAATATTTTTCAATTCACAAATTTTGTAAATTTTTTTAGTCGTTCAACTATTGTAGCCTTACGGTGCGTACAAATGTTTGGGCTGTTCTAAAAGAAAAAAAAAAAAACAGGATTTCGTTGCACTCCAACGATGCAAAGTTCATCATCTTTTTTGTTGAGTTTTTTTTTTTATCTCTACCGAAATATAAAATCTGTATCTTTTATGTTTCGTGACAATTTGACGGCTCTTGTTAGTGTTTGAATCTTCATTTCACACGAAATTCAAACTCGAAAGACAATCATCCCTCGTGAATCTTTAAAGGGTAAAGGAATCAATTGATCATTTCGTCTCGAATAACCCGTACATTCGTGAATATATTTGTGTGTGAGTATACCTTTTTATACGCAATCCGGGTAACGCACACTACACCTAAGTCGTTTACTCTCAACGGGACTCTTATTACACCGCAATTCTTTTTTCGATGGCTCGCTAATTTTTTCCGTGAGAACAAAATTTATCGTACCATAAAACCTGTGGTTACAGCTTGCTATTTCTTGCCACTTTTTTTCAACATCTTCAATTTTTTATTTCATCCTCATTTATGTTGCCGCAATAATCATATTACGACCTGACAATTAATATTTCTTTTCGAAAGAAATAACATTGTGAGTATATAAACTGAATGTAAGATTACCGATCAGACAAGATACCAACGAGTGATCTTCTGCGAATGCATCAAAATCGAAAAACAAACCGCACTCAACGATTTTTCATGTTTTTACGTAACGTATTTTTAACAACGTAACAATTAATATGTCTCGATGAAAAATATCTATGTAGCACAGATATTTAATTAAGGAATAAGTTGATTCAAGATCACGATTATTGAATGGTAATAATACGCTGTTGCCCTGTAATAACAACGATATAAAAAGTTCTCTTCGTCGTTAGTATTAAGTTAAGGTAGCAGTCACATCCAGATCATTATTATGAAACTACGTGCAAAGTTTGAAAAGGATTCAGAATACCGTATTCGAGATACATATTGGCAATCAAAGATTGTACAGATTTACACGCAGATTCTTATGGGGAGTCAAATTCTATGGAACAACTCCGAAACTTTCCTACAAATTTGTTCTATTTTTCTTTCCCTGTAATAGAGGAAAACACGACGAAGTTTGTTGAAAAAAATTAAGAATTTTCGTACTAGACATTTTTCTCGAAAGTTTGTATGTTTTTACATCCCCATAAGATATGGCAACTGACATTATTAGATTACTCTGTTATATCCGAGTTTTCAAATATTGATACAAAAGTTAACTTTTGATCGCGACTGTAGAAAGACCACTGCCTTTATTTCGAGCGTGATTGAATCCTACGTATGGCACGAGGATGTTTCAAAATGCATTGTAAATGCAGCTCATGATTCTTATAATATTTCTTAAACCGCAAACAGCTATTATTGCAGTCTACATTTTTTATATTTTTTTTCACCTTATGGAAAATCATAATACAAGCAATTAAAGTTCATGTCATTATTAATCATTGAACAGTGCGGTTATTGCATGATAATTAAGAAATCGTAGAAAGGACATTTGTATCCTCGGCTTATCTCGGGTGCGGGTGAAGGTATGCACAACCTAGAGGCAAATTAAAAATAGCTCAAGCATAAACCATGCAATTGCGGGGTTCATACGCGGTCAAGTGATCGTAAGTGTTCGTATATACATTGCATATATTTAAATATATATATATATATGCATATCTATTAATCGCTGGAAATATCTGACTGTTCCAGAAGCTCTCTTGAGCTCTAGAACACAAGGTCCTCCATTCATCTCTCGTTGTGGCACAAAACGCCCTGATTAATTATCTCTCCAGCTACAGGGCATATAAATATAAACGCATTATGTTACAAACGCTCGATGCGTGAGCGAACGATCTCATACATTTTGCACGTACCGATTCGGTCAATTAGCATTGACTGCATACTGACAAATGGTCTTGTGTGGCTGAAGAAAAGACGCCGCAGGGAAGACTCGATTTCTGTATTTAATGCCAACGAGTTTCTGTGCCAGTTTGCGGTACATAAATCGACAATATTGCATTGAAAATTGACATTATTTTTTGTCACCACTTTTAATACCGGTTTTTACTTTAAAAAGATACTCAAGGATGAACCTGTTGCACTGTGTGGTGCTACAAGAAACAAATTATGTCTACTGCTTTTTCCTGCAACCATTGACACATTTATTATTATTTCATATTGATAAAATAATCGGCTCAACTTCAATCAGCCCTTTGAACGTTACATTTTTTTTTTACGTGCTTCAAATTTGGTCCTCGGAGTCTTTGAGATTGCTGATTACGAACTTAAACTCGAAGTTTGGCAATTTCAATTCAATTGATTTCTTCATTTCTTCAAACAGAAAGCACTGTACGACCAATTGAAAAAACAATTCTGTGGAATATTCTGAAATGTACTGAGTTTGCGTAAAAATTTCCATTCCGATGATCGTCGTGTTTCAGTAGATAATGACGTTTTTCATGAAAGAGCACAAAATTTACCTATTTATTCACAGGAGGTATTTGTGAAACTGACAAGTAATAATTGTTCAAAATTTTCTTGCATTTAAGAATGTCCTAATGACCATTTAGAATTTAAAAAAAAATCCAGTATCAAAGGGTTGCGAGTGTCACGTTCAATCGAGACACTGAATTTGTTGAAATTGGTATGAATCGATATAAATGAATCTCATTACAGAATCAATATTAGGAATTATGATTATTATTATTATTGAAACCACTTCACAAAAATAGACATGTCATAAAAAATGAATGCTATCTAGTAAATTTGAATAATATTATTCTGTTCTACCAACACATATATAATTAAATAAAAAGTTAGAATTTAATATATTGATTAGGCTCAATTGGAGCAGTTACCTCAATGTTGCATTGATTTTAAATCCAACACTTTTGCATATCTAAATTATGCCCTAGTGATACGAGAGAGCATTAAATTCATTACGTGAAAGTTGTAATTTCTAAACGAACAAATTGAAAGGGCGAGAAAGAGGGAGATATAAACAGGAGTCTCGGTACAGTCGTACACACCTGTTCTCGATAGCTCATAAAAGTGGATATTCCTTCCATGATCGGTGCTAACTCTCGGTGAAACTGTATTTTCCTTAGCTTCGTTATCCGCGTGCCCGCGTGTGTCACTGAATTCCGCGCGAGGTGATCGAACGGAATCGAACGGAATTAATGCCCATTTCGCGTATAGCAATCACACACCCACCTGCATCGTTTATACTTGCGGGATTCCAAGTAGCGACGCGCAATACCGCAGAGGTAAAACTGTCCGCGTTAAACATGTGTATTTCCCCGTTGCGCCAGTCGACAGAGTCGAGCTCTCCCCGAGGCTCTTTCTAAAGTGCGCAGACCTCTTGTAAACGCGAGAACTAACGAGATGATCGCTCTTTCAACCATTGTGATATGTATTTACATCCTGCTTTACATCGGAAAATTTATATCAAAAATCGTTCGTACGGTCCGGGAACACGAATTTCGTACTGCAAATATTTGGTGTCTGTCACAAAAGGAGTTATCGGTATAAATTTGAATGAAAATAAAAGGAACAATGACAGGCCGGTGTTCGAAAAATAAAATTTTTATTCTTCTGATACTTTTTCCATTTTGTCTTTATAACAATATTTTTGTTTCGATTATTTTATCAACGCAACTTTTAGTCATTGAGAATTTTTTTTTTCTTCATTCGTTTTATTTTACTTTGATATACGTGTATTTACGTGAAAATTTTAAACGCGAGTTCATTAAATATGGATAATTATCAGTAGAAGTTTTTTTTTGAACAGTGGAACTTAAACTAAGCATTTTTTTATATTAAATTACAGGCGCGGACAGAGGAGCATCTCGCCCAGGAACAAGCGTGGCACGCATCCGAGAGAATTTGGCTTTTGCACAGAGGTGGCTTTACATCGGCGACAAGATGTGGTCCAGCAGATCCGGACACTGGAAAATTGAGGGTTCGTTTGATACCAAATGGAGAAGAATTACTCGTCGACGAAGAAGATGTGGAGAAGGTATTTTATACAATTTTTTTTCTAATATCTATAATAATAATAATAATAATCATTGTTAATATTGTTTATATCAGCGAAAAAATATTCAAACACGTATAATTTTCCATTCAAACGAAAATCGTATCATGTCAGAAATCATTCGATCATTTCTTCTGATAGATTAAAAAAGACATTGGATCATAAACAATTAAATGATGAAAGAAATTAGGAAATCGATTGTTAATTTTACACATTAAATATTTTAGTGATTTTCAATTGACACAGAGTTTAGTTTCCAATGATTTAACGGAAAGAATTTTGAGTTGATTATTACGAATATTTCTTTGCATTTTTTAAAAAGTTTTTTTTTTTCATTCAACATGTAACTTAATTTATAGGCTAATCCACCACAATTCGATAAAGCTGAAGAGCTGTCGCAACTTCGTTTCTTGAACGAGTCATCGGTACTGCACACTCTGAGGCAACGTTACGCCAGTAATTTGATTCACACTTACGCCGGTGAAAATATGATCGTTATAAATCCGGTGGCTCCATTGGCCATTTATTCCGAAAAGGTTAGTCGTAATTTATCATTAAATATGACGAATATGATATATTTATTTGACTCTTTATTATTGAATTAAAATAAAATTTTGATGATTGAACAAATTGGTTTTTGTTTTCAAGGTTGTACATATGTTCAGAGGCTGTAAGAGCGAAGATATGCCTCCTCATATCTACGCAATGGCACAGTCCGCTTACCGTGGAATGTTGGCAACACGAAGAGATCACTCTCTCGTTTTTCTCGGTCGTAGTGGCGCTGGAAAAACGACGAATTTTAAACACGCGTTGCATTACCTTGTTCTCGCTGCTGGCACTGTCAACAAGGTCAGTATACTCTCAATTAACATTTATTAAATTACTGCTAATGAATTATTAGTGAAACTATTTTTAGCAACCACAGTTCCGCTCGATTATAATTATAGTACTTTGCTATTTGAATAATATGAAAATATACCAATTATCGAGAATGTTGATAGCAGGCATTTTGTAATAAATTTCAATACTAAATTTCAATTATTTGTCATTGGAAATTATAATTCAAAAGCGTCGTTTCAAGTGGAAGAGATCTGACCAATCAAAATGTATTATTTACAAAAAATAGTCTGTACAATGTTTGAGAAATTTATCAAAAATGCTACCAAGTTGATGAAATTTTCATAGTCCATTTGTATAATTATCATGAAGCTGCTAAAAAAAATTCAAGAGGTCACGTAAAGGCGTTGAAGCGTTATGACAGTTGTAATTTTTAATATAATTAATCAATACATCTACATAATCAAATGGAAAAATCTTCAGGTAATACTGTAATACAGTGAAATAAGAATTCTCATCACTTTGGTCTGCGATTGTACCTCCTGATCATCCTTGACGTAACATTTTAACTGAAATTTTCATGAAAAATACAATTGTTTTTCAGATTCTGACGATTGAGAAACTGAATGCTCTCTTCACGGTTCTCGAAGCATTCGGGAACAGCAGAACACACATGAATTCCAATGCGACTCGTTTCAGTCAACTGTTTAGTCTCGATTTTGATCAATCTGGACAAATTGCATCGGCATCTTTACAAGTAAGAATTTTCATGTTCAAAATCTTCGATTGAAAGTATTACGTTGAACGTTTCAATGTTCAAAGAGAATTCTATCAAGTTTCTGAGTTTTTCAAATACTTTTTGATTGTAGTGAATAAATTTATTACACTTTGATACAATAAATGTTGGAATTAAAAATATAAACAGTAATTAATACAAACTTGTGAAGATTTTTTTCATCACGTTACAATGAATGAAATCTGCATAGCAAAGAACACTGAAACACATGCTCCGTTAAGAAAATAAATAAAATTTGCATTTATTTCACAGTCTTGAAACGTTGGCAGTTCATTGTTATATTTTTCAAGGATCGAAAAATGTAGAATACTTTTCATTCATATTTGTTTCATGTTTTGTCTCAAAAATAGTATTGAGTCATATTCTTTCGATGAAGCCTTGAAAACTTATTTACATATGTTTGAATATGACTTTCAACGTCACAAGATCCGTCTGGCAGCTCCTAGAGCAGGACTCTTGTATTTCAAGGGTCAAAATTATTATTTATTCATGTCTCAAAATGGACTCGCAGGAATATCACATTTTCGAAAAATCAATGCAACACTTCAGTTCTTCAAACTCATTGAATTTCTCATACTTACAGACTAGGGTTGACGTTTGAATCGTTGAAATGCAACGAACTTGTTTTTTTTTTCCTATTGCAAACAATTTATTTTAAAAAATATTCCGAATGCAGTTCCGTGATTTTTTCCATCTTTGGTAACGATTCATAAGAAATAGATTTGCGGGGGAACAAATTGAAATAATGTCAAAATTGAAGTGATTAAAAAAAAGAAAACATTTATCGTTTCCTTTCAACGATACAAGCTTCAACTTTACAATCAGTAAAATATGACCAATCGCGTAAATATCACAATTTCGACTTTATTTTATTATTTTTTTCAATAGTTGCAAACTTACCTTCTGCTTTGCTTTTCCAGGTTTTGCTATTGGAAAAAACACGAATAGGTCGAAGGATAAACGGAGATCCGACGTTTCACGCGGTCTACAGACTTTTGGCCGGAGCGGAGGGTGCACTCCGTAAAGAGCTCAATTTAACGAATCTTGTAGCTGAGAATAATCCGTTTATAACACCGTTGCAAAAGCATGAAGACAAGCAACGAGCTATGGTTGAATTCAATCGCATTGTTGCAGCACTGAAAATTCTCGGTGTAACGGAATCCGAGGAAAAGGTTATATGGCTCGTACTCGCTGGTATTTATCATCTTAGTTGTGCCGGTGCTGTCAAAGCGGGCACGAGTTCTCAGAGCAGATGGCAATTTGCCCGCGTCGAGTGCGCCGAAAGAGCAGCAAATTTACTCGGTACTTCGGTCGAAGAACTCAGTCGCATGGTATTCTCTGGTAATACGGGAGGTGGAGGAACGCCCAGTGGTCCGAGGCCCGCTCTAAGGACCCCTAGTCCAACTGAAAGTAGTAAAGATATGTCGGGACTTGACGCCCTCGAAGGATTGCTCGTCGGATTGTACTCCGAAATCTTTCATTGTATTGCTGCTCTCATTAACAAGTTAGTGTTCGTGTATTTATAATTTTTTTCTGGTCTGAGTGTAAACTATTTCAAAAACGTCATCAAATTTTCTTTGTCAATAATATTCCATACATGCACTTGAATTACAATTTTTCTAACGTAGTTATCTCGCCACAGTCACTTTCATACATCCACCTTTCGGTTTATTTTTGAAAACGTGGATATAATTTGATCAATAATCTAATAATGTCAGTTACTTCATTTTATGAGTATTTAACAACATATAAACTTGCCAGAAATATGTCTAATATGACTTTTAGTGTTTGAAATACTCAAAACCTTAAGTATTAAGTAACTCAAATTGTAATATTAATTTAAAAATTTGTAAGAGGCTCATTTTAATTGTACAACGAAACCAAATTTTGGTTTTTGATCTTCGATTGAATCGAATAATTTGGAGATACGAAGTCTTCATCGTTTTATTCGTTTCGTATTTTGAGTAACGTTTATTTTATACTTACTTGGAATGATTATCGGAAATATTATGAATTTATAAATAAATTTTTCGTTGGATCGAAATATTCTAATAGATTTCTCAATGTTTTCCCCGAATTTTCTTTTCGCGTGCGGATATCTATTCACGGTGTTATAATTCTTCAATTTTTCAGATCAATTTCGTCACCCGTTCATACAGTCTCGTCGTTATTACTTTGCGATGCCCCAGGATTTCAAAATCCAGCTTCCTGCGGTCGTCAAACCGGTGCCACTTTTGAGGACCTTTGTCACAATTATTTGCAGGAACGTTTGCAATTACTATTTCATCATACCACCCTCGTCGCACCGAGAGACAGGTAAAAAATTAAAAATTATGTTTGCCATTAAGGAATAATAAAATTTGATCTAACAATTTCGCTCCTTAGAAATTTTCTGTTCTTAGTGATTTGCAAAATTTAAAAACCGACGCGATCATAGAATTTTGTTATAAGTATTAAGGATATGTACGCGTCGCTTTTTTGAAACCAATAGAAGAATGTCGGAATATTTGCTATGATCAATGTTCTGAAATGAAAATAATTTCGAGATTTTTTTATTTCTTTGAACCAGATACGTGCAAGAAGGTCTAGATGTCGATTGTGACGATGACAACGACGTTGATTCCATTAATTCGCCCCAAGCACTGGTCTCGCTTCTCGATCGTGGACAACAGAGTGCTACAATGTTACGAACGAGTCAGAGTGACCTAAGCGGAAGTCGTCAGACCGAAAGAAAAGGACTTTTATGGTTATTGGACGAGGAAACTATTTGTCCTGGTGGAAGTGACGAAAGCTTCCTAGAGCGATTATTCTCGCACTATGGGGACCGAGGTAAGAACATAGCTTCGTCTGCATTTTAGTCCAACTACGAACCAATGGACGTTCTTAAACTTAAATACAAAATATAATCTATTTCCGAAATCTGGATTAAAAAACTCATTCTGTCAGATTTTGGAAACTTGGAAAGTGTATCAAAGAGATAATATACAAAATGTGAATTACTCAAAATCTATTCATCATAAGTTTGACCATTTAGAAAGATCGACGTTCCTTTTTATAAATAAACTAAACAATGAAAAAACGGCAAATAATCAAAGAAGTATGAAACATTGCGTAGAATTTTGGTTTTCCTACTAATAAATCAATAAAGCTGAACAAATTATTTCATTTCTCTGAATAAATCGTGCACAATATCGAGCTGCAAGAGTTTTTCTGACAATTTATTCAAAGAAAATTCAAATGGAAGGAATGTTGTTTTAAGTTGTTTAAATAATTTTTGAAATTGTTTTCGTGACAATGAGTAATGCTGAATTATTTTTGTTTTTATTACCAGATCATCAAGTCTTGCTGAGAAAAGCGCCGGGCAACAATCAATTCGTTCTTCAACACCTTCAAGGTACGAATCCAGTGTTATACACGGCGACCGGATGGCTCAAAGCGACTCGAGAGAATCCGGTTACCCGGTGTGCGATTACACTCCTACAGGAAAGTACGAGGTTAGTATTCAGCATGACCGATGCACTGAAATTCGTAACGAGTGTAAGAAACTAGTAATTTCAGAATTTTAATGACTTGTGCGTTTTGCAGGGAAGATATAAGCAGACTGTTCGTATGTGCTCGTGGCGCCGGAGTCTCCGGTGCTCTCAGTGGGTCGGTACCCGGTATTGAAGGCTCGCAATCGTTGAGAAGAGCCTCCAGTATAAGGAGAACATTCACTGCAATTAAGAGAAAAAATGCCTGTCTACAAGTCAAATTCACTGTTGTAAGTATTCGTAGACTATTGAGTTAAAATTAATAACTTAATTTTCTCCTTAAGTTACAGAGATCCTATAAAATTTTTATGGAAATTGCATTGAAGGCAACAGTTTATTCTTACTGCTGTTGAATCAATCCTTTCGTATATTTTTTTAAAGGATAATCTCAAGTATATATAAGCAATTTGAACATAAAATGGGAAATTTTCAGTAAACACTTTAATTTGCACTGATAATATGGTACGTTGAAAAACATTCTTTGATACCTGTATTATTTTTTGTGTTTACAAAATAATAATAAATTTTTCTTTACCGATACAAGAGAATTCACTTTTCCATTAATTCTTGAAATAATTATAACTTATTCAAGACCGATTCTATCACACGTATAATTCACAATAGTATTCATAATTGTATGGTTGGTACGACTGTTACAAAAAATCTATCGTTTTATCGATAATGACAATAATATACGTGTATAGAACTCATTGATTATTTATTGGATATCTTATTTTATAATCTCTTTAGTTCAATAGCCGATGTACGTATAATATTTTTTAACTCTAATATCATAAGTTCTTTTTTATTCTGACGGTTATCTCTTTTAATGTGAGCATTCATTTTGTCAGTTAAATATCAAATCCATGAAGAGATCAGAGGTTGTAATATTATCGTTGAAAAATATTCTAATAATCTCTTCCTTTGGTACGAAGCCATGCGATTATTGACAATTGCCACTTTTTCTTATATCCGTTACCGTTGACATGTGTTTTATAAATTCTGGAAAAAGTCATTTTACAGAATGTTTGAGATTTTGTTTGCCCTTTCGTTTTGGCTGCAAGTCTTAATGTTTGTGATTCCTTCAATAGTTTGGTATTTGTGCAATGTAAGCCTTAAAATCAGCTTTGTATTTATTTAAATTCAAAGAGTTTCATGTTATTGCAATAAGCTCTGAGTCACAAGTTTCAAAATGTAAGTTTCAGAAATTTGTACCATTCAACAGGCAATGAACTCCATTATATCTTAAACAAATATTATTTTCAAAGTTTCAAATCAACCTCGATGACGTTTTTTTTCTTCTAGAATAAAACTAGAATTGAAACGTTGTATTGAAATTGAGTATTAATGATTTTGTTACTTTTCAGGACGGTCTTGTGGAAACTTTAAGAAGAACTCGAGTAAAGTTCGTTCACTGTCTTTTGCCCCAACACACGGCTGGTTGTACCGAAAACAAGAGCCTTCTCTCCGTAAAATCGAACCAAAGCGAAGACAGCATAATCAACGTGCCGTTGTTGCGATCACAGGTATTTTTATTCAGTTTTCCTCATCGTAAAAATTCATAGAGCCCGTTATTCTTCAAAATTTTACATCTGTGATGTTCTTTTGTGTGAAGTTTGACTTAATTGGATGTTCATAGAACTGAAACCGAAGTTTTTGGATGGACCAATATCGTCGATCTGTATTTTATAGATTTTCAAATAAATCCTTTACGCACATAAATTTGTTCAGAACAAAAAGTTCGTATTCCAAACAACTTGTAACTCTAGCAATACTGAGCGTACTTCGATAAATCTCTCATACATAGAATACTTTTAGACCACAAAAAGATTTAGTCTGTATGGTTTACAGCAAAAAAGAAATGGATGAAAAGTTTCAATAAAAAATTTCCTCTTCAAAAACATACGAGAAAAATCGAAATTCGAAAGTAAATACATTAGTTGAGCGCTAATTTAAAGGGAATTTGAAAACTATTTGAAAGACCATCACGAGAGAACCTCAAAAGACGGTGCCTTTTAAGGTTTACTCGTGTCATCTAAAGTTTTGCGAAAATACCGTGCGTGTTTTTGGGTTAAAATACATTTCAAAAAAGCCATTTTACAGAAAGACTGTAGCAATCTCCTGTATTTAGGGCCGGAATGCTATTGGGTGCTCGTTTGATTCATAATCGAATTTGTGTTGAAAATGTGCTTGATTTAATCCATTATTCATATATTTGGATTTTTCGCAAATATTTGAAGGTCTGATCATTTTCCAATTCCACTATATAACTAAACGGTTGAAAATTTTCAAAATATAACAGACTCAGTTATTCCGTAGCTTATTGTCATAACATGAGGTTGATGTGTATATAAACAATACATTACTCAATTTCTTATTAATACTCAATTAATGTGGAAATCATTTCAGTTGAGAGTTTACGAATGTGAGTTTCATTTATGTATAAATATACATGATCGAAATTTCGATAACAGTTTGGAAAATCGTGTGTACACGTCAGTCACCGTCAGTTCTGAAGCTTAAGAAATTCAGGATTTTGTGTTATTGAAAGGCGATACAATTCTATTTCCGAGCGAAGTAATTCTTTGAATCTAGCAATGCTTTGAAGATTTATTTCATATTTAAACAAAATAATGACGGATAAGAAATTTCTTGAATTCCTGTCAAATGGACCCATCGGTTGTACACTTAATTTCCGATCGCTTTGACTGGCAGACGGGCGTGATTTCATACCTTTAGGGTAATTTTAATACCCGCCAGTATATAAAATTATGAACAAATAAATCGCTAGTTCTTTTTTTTTATACGTTTATGCGAGGAAAAAATAAAACGAAGAAAATGTTCAATTTGAATTATTTGTTTGATTTTATTTTATCACAGATACGTGGCAGTCAAATCGTCGACGCCGTGCGACTGCACAAGGTTGGTTTTCCGAAGCACATGCCACTCGGTGAATTCAGAAGACGATTTGGACTTTTATCGAACGACGTGAACGCTAGACCGGGAAGTCCGGTCGCTGACGAGAGACGAGCCGTCGAAGATATGTTGCTTTCCGTCGACGTCGATCCTGCTTCTTATCGCGTCGGTCAAAGTCAGGTAAGTCCATCTGTTCCTCAATTTTTTCTAACTGTTTACGATACTGTAGAATCCAATTACGTTGTGCGAAGGAGAATTATTACAAGGTTATCGACGATGAAGGAAATTGATTGCTCGATCGCGATTTGCCTTCAACGACTCATAATTATAGCAAAAGAAGATTTCTGATCTCATTATTAGTCAATGATCTTTAACCTGTTTTAAAGGAAAAGGTCATGTTGAATCTGTTCGAGAAATCGTTTTTTTCGTAGAAATAACCGCGACTCGTTCGTGGCTCTGATAACTGTTTGAGTGACCATAAACCGAGTAAAATTTGTCTAAGAGCGTATAAGGAATAACACGTGGAACTTAAAGTGATAAGTAAATATTAAAGAGAAGAAAAATTAAATATTGTCAGAGTGTCTCGACGTGTGTGCCAAAGTGAAGCAGCCACTGTTCGACGTGTCAGTGTGACACATTCGTCGAGCAAAAAAAAAGTAAAAAAAAAATAATAATTTCACCGGGGCCGCGAGAAAGGCGAAAGAATGTAAACCACGGTGGTGGCTCAATGCTCTCGTCCCCAAAGGAAAGGCTCGTAGAGCTTTCACTCAGTGCTTGATCGTACGCTTGCGGCGGTGGAAGCGGCTCCCCTTAGGCTGTGTTTATGCTAATTATTCGCGAAAAAAAACTCGAGCCTCAACTTGTGACGATGCGCGGAACGTTCTCGAAAAAATTGAATCTCTATTTTACCAATAAAACTAATTTATTATTAAATTTACTGAAGAAACAAAAATACAATAATAAAACACATTAAAATATCATAATTAATACATTTCATTCATATATTATGATTTTTTTTCAAATGTTCCAATCTCAATGAAAATTTATAATTGTTTGGGGGGAAAAAAAACACATTATCAAAGAAACATTGAATACAATAATAATAGCGGAGTTTTCGGAATTATTTTTTAACAATATAAATTTTTTAAATCCGCATTACCTTCTAGAGGAGCCCGAAAATCTAAACATAGCTTTGTGCAAAAACCATTTTGTCACCTATCAAAGAGACATGCACGGGAATAGACAGAGACACAATCAGACGTCGTTGCATGGCTTTGGGCGACGCTGAAGGGGAGTCGCTTCGGAACTCATCAAATTTTATATAGTTTATCGTGCAATACTCTTGCAAGTTCCTATGGTTTCTCTAATTTAATTTCATTATCGAATTCAGCAAGCTCGAAAACCTCAAGAAACACTTGATTTACAAAATGTTTCAATTTTAATTATTTCCGAACCGGAAATCTTGAATATAGGAGCGATCGAACCTTGCATATGACAGATATTAATAGTGACAAGTATATTTTCGAATTAAAAAAAAAACAAAGACAAGCAAGAACCGCGAATTATATAACCTACTACTTCAATAATTTTTGTAGAGTTTTCTCGTGCCTGAAACTCCGACTCTCCAAAGGTTATTGATACTAAACGTTTTTTTTAAGTGCATAATAAATTATAAGAAAAATTCAGCAAAATTAAACTCTACCGGACCAAGAAATTAATTTCAATCGTCTTATGAACGTGTTAGGAATTCGAGTAATTCAGCATAAGTTCTTGAAAGAAGAATTTTCATATCACTGAAACGTTGCGGTTTTCTCTTTCATCGAGATGCCAGTATTTTCTTTCGATAAATATCTCATTCCCTCTTCCTGGATAATCTGGATAGAGGGGAAGTAGGAAGGATGCTAGGATTGTCGTAACGCATACTTTTCCTGCATCGTCATAAATATTTAGCCGTCGACCGTTATACAGAGACGCGTTGGTTACAATACGCTGCTACGTGTTCTCCATATGTTCGCACAAGGAACACTGCACAACATCACGAATACGTTGGGGTGGTGCGGAGGGAAGGAAGAGCACGAGGATCAACCTGTGGCGCCTGTTACTTTTTCCCTCTCTCTTTCTCTTCTTCTCTCTGTCTGTATCGACCAGTTGGTGTGAATTTGAACCACTATTTTCGCAATCAATCACAAAATTAATTTGCGATTTCGTTGATAAGCAACGAGAAGAATTAAACGCTTTTATAAGGCAGAACGTATACAAAGTTTTTCAACCAGAATAACATTTATATTCAAACGATATTTTAGGACTCGTGACATGTTACGCACGTACTATTAAATAAAAACCGTTAGAAAGACGATACGTGTCAAAAATCAGACCCAGTTTGTCAAAACAGTCCAAATAAAGCTCAAACCCATTAATGCGCAACCTTTTAACTTACATTTTCTTTTATTCCTTCTGCTCTTGATAACATTTTCCAATGGACCTTAAAACTCGGTTGATTCTGTAAAATCAATTTAAATTGCCAGTAGGTATATTTATAACGTTAAAGTTTATGTCGTTAGGACGCAACGATAATTATTTGCTAAATTTATATTTATTTTTTATTCTTTCAATTGATCCTATTTATTCGTATATTCAATTTTTGCGTTTCGAATAAAAACTGTGAAATTCTAGTAGCGCTGACAATAAACTTTGGGCTTTTTGAGAATGAGAAATTTTGTTGTTTTCCAATAATACTTAAATAGAGAAAAACTGGCTTTTATGCTATTATTGTATTGTTTTCTTGACTCAAAAGTAGAAAAGCATTTGCGGAAATGTATGACTTGTACAATTAGTAGAAATGCAAGTGGTCCAAAATTGTACCAACACTGACGAGTCTGTATATAACAGTGTCCACGAGCTTGTCGGATTCGCTTCTTCCTGGGTGATGACCCTGAAGGACTTTTGCTATTTATTTTCTCTTTCCTTTCCACGTGTTCGCTCTGTCGTTCGAAAAAAAAACCGAATATTCTATACAAGAATTTTATCGTGTTACGAGCAGACAAGCAACTGTACTGTGAAATGCAAACTCGTTAACGCTAAATTCCAATTTACTACCGTTGCTCTTTTAATAAAAGTCTCCAATAATGAAATCGTGACAAATCGAAAGTAGAGATTATAAATGAATATACGTTGAGACTTGCGATCTCTCCGTAATTAGTTAGACAAGCTGACACTGTCAATTTATTACACTGTCGAATATCACCGATCAAAGAAATTGACTTATCTAATGTGAGATCGCTGCCCAAGATTTCTTTTTCTCTACCTCGGGGGTGACATATTGACAGTTTTGGAATTGACAAAACGGTAGGACAGAAAAGGAGAGGAAGAGAATTGATACTAACAGCGGTTGAAATAAATCAATGTGCAAAAAAATAAATAAATATGAGACACGGAGACAACGCTTGACGTACGCATTCCAGCGAGAGACAGTTTGGATCGTTGGTTTATATAAATTTAATCTGGGTCATGGAATCTCGGTTAAAATAACATTAAGTTAATTGAAGTGATTAAATCGGTCATTCTGAACCACTCTGTGAACTTATATTTGAATTAAAAAATGACAAATTTTCTTTCAATGTTTAAATCATCGTAAGGTTGTTGCACTTATCAATTCGAAAGAAAACATTGACAATTAACAATTTTTACAAAAATTGAATTATTCGCGAAGTCATCATTTTTCAAAATGTTCGTAAATCCTTACAGCTATATATTTTTCTATACGTACAATTGACTCGAAATTTGGTACTTAACAGTTTTTGTGGTCGCTAGTTACGAATCTAACTTCAAAATTTGAAAATTCAATGTTACTTGTTTCTTAATTTTTTTAAACAGAACCACCGTATGAAAAATTTGAAAAAAATTCTGTAAAATGTTTTGGAGTGTTTTGATAAAATTACCATTCCAATTTTCATAGTAGTTCTATAGGAAATAACTTTTTTAAATATGAAAGTATGAAATTATTCAATAATAGTTTTGTTAAACAACAAAAATGAATTTAAATGATAATTAAATGCCTTTTTTTGAACGTTCAAAAAATGGTAAATGTGCGTTGTCCATACCTAGAGGATACATCCTTAGACCAGCCCGAGTTTTTGAAAGATTACAATATTTTCAGAAAGGAATTGCCAACCGATGAATTTGTTTCTCCTCAATCTGTCACTAATTAGAAACTCATTAACTCGATAAATGGGATGAAAAAATGTACAAGTAATTTTCTCCTGAGGATATCGAAAAACGCTTGCCATGCAAACTTCAGGCGCTACTTAAGAGGCACTCTGAATATCGTCTGGAAATTTATATTTACGATACTTGGCAACGATAAAGTGATTACGTGCTTTCACCTCATTCAGACATCCACATATGTATATATTTTTTCTGTATATCATTCGTAAACGAGTTCAATCGACGAATGCTCACATTGGCGGTTGTTCAATGATCGTTACAACGTGATTGACAAGAAAAATTGATTTTCAATGGAAACAGATCGATAATTTGATTCTTCAATCAAGTCGTATAGCTAATAAAAATAAAAATCACACAAATCGTGGGTGGCTAATTTAGAAAAAAGGTGAATGATATTTCATTCAACGAATAGTTCCATCCCGGGAAATCATTAAAAAAGTAAGAAAGGGAGAGAGGAAAGATAAAAATTTTCCGATCATCAAAGGTCAATAAAATATTACCTTTCCTCTTGGCTTGGGGGTCTTTCCGTGGAATTCTCATAAATCCTCTCGGCCGTGAATTCCTCTCACTATGCCGGAGGAGTTCGATTCGCGAGCTCACCCAAGAGATTGCTCAGGCGCCCCGACGCCGACGAAGACGACGACGATGTCTCTCATAGTGTTTTTTACAACTTCCTTCGTCGGCCTCCGTTCCACGTATATAAAAAGAGAGAGAAAATCAGAAAGACGAACAGCGCCAATGCAGGCAACCTGCAAAAAGACACACGCAACCCTTTTGAGGGTTCAAGCCGCCACTTTCCCATCAACTTGCGACACAATACCGCTCCCGGCTTTATTTTATTATAATAACTATAAAAATCATTGTTACAATTATAAATGAATCCACCTCGAGCCGTATCTTTTGTCTGCTCAACCGGAAACTTTGTAAAAGCGTTACCGGACATGGACACCTTTCGTTGAATCTACAGAAAAAAAGGATCTACTCTTTTTTCATCATTTATTTGTCCTTAATATCATTGAATTGTGAGATTTTTTTTCAATTCCGTTTTCATCGAAAATTTCTCTCAGTTTGTAATTCTCCGGTTCATATTTTATTCATTTTTTCGATAGAAAGAAAGCTTTCATTATGAGAAAAAATAAATAAATAATAAATTTATTTTTTTGCCTAAAAAAAAATCGAAACAAACCCGAGAATTATTATTAAATATAATAAATAATTACTTCTTCCTTAGTCCAAGTTATTACGTATCGAAAGTACGAATGTGGTCATTTGGGGCGATGAAATTTTAAACGCGTAGGATATGAAATGAAATAGGCCGAGAATTTTCTAAATGATTCTCAACTATTGTAATCAGCTGCGTATTTAACTGTCGTTGATTATCCGACTCTCATGCTCACGGCACTATCGGTGAATATTCAAGCGCCAAGCGTTCACCACACGTCGACACATAGTCATTAGAAACACTCTAAGCTTTCTCACCCAACGTTCGTTGCATGTGTACGAAAAATTATAGCTCTCATCGTTCTCGTCTCTTTTGTCGGTCCACTTTGCTCCTCGTGAGCCATATCACGAACTCATAAAATAAATAATGGAAAATAATAACGTCGAGGGTGGTCTGGCGAAATAATAAAAAAAAAAAAAATTCACAATAACCGAAAAGTATGCCTTCATGCCATGAAAACACAATGTTATTCAATTCACAAAATTCATTTTATAAAGCGAAATGAATTTTCAACGAATTCTTAGGCCCTTTTCCATTATTTTTCTTGTTGTTTCGCGTTATTCGTTATTTTCTAAATTCATTAAAAATGTGTGGAATTTTTGGAATAAGCAATAAAACTGCAGAGTCATAAACTCAGGAATTAAGTGGACGAATATATGAGCGAAAACATATGAATTATTTTTCATAAAGTTTTCAATGTTGTAACAAAATTAATTGGACCCGGGAATATCCAAGACTCCAGCATGTCGAGAATCTGCCGAATCCTCTAAAGTTACAAGAGTTTATATGAAATAAATATTTTCAAGAAATCAGGTTATCGATCGATTTTACTTCGAGTATATTTTTATTCACGAGTATTTAAATGTATGTTGTTTTTTTTCATTAGAGTGATCTGTAGCCCATTAACATGCCGCAGACACAACTTCCTGAGCTGGGTCACTCACCCCATCCCGGGCATACCTGACACCTCCTCATTCAGACGCACATTACTCAAACATTTTGTTTCTTTTTTTATAATAGTCGCATCACGTTTACGATAATAAAATTCCATCGCGAATACTTCTCAGCTGATATTACTTAAAAATGTTTGATAATTCGCCAGATTCTTGACTGCTAATAATTTCAATATTTCCTAAGTTTTTTTTCCCATCAATTTACGTCTCCAAGATGTTATTTACGTCGTATGAACATTTTTTTTTTCGTTTACGAACGAACATGCCATTTGGAAAATTTTATTTTTTTACAATGTCTGTCTTCATATGTCTGCGAAGATACCAAAAATAATTCTTTTTTTAATTTGAGAACGGTATCAGCTGTCATACAGAAACTCGACTCTTGGTGTCAGCAACGATTATTTACTGTTAATTTTAGCTAAGTTGAAAAATATTTCTTCCAGTCAGAATTTTCAAAATCGAGAGTAATTATGCTGAGAAATGTTTATAAAATCTTTTAGTTGAAAATGTACTTTTCTTGCTATTTTGACAAATAACTTTGAAAATCCATGATGAAGTTTTTATAAAATAACAATTTTTAATTCTCCGATGACATCACCTGCAGATATTTTTTCTTTTGTATTCTTTTGTCGTCTCTCTTATTAAAGTGAATAGAAAAAAACGTGTTTTTTTTTTCTCGAAAGTAAAAAAAAAGAAGAAATATTGAAAAACGCAGGAAGGAGATTAAAATCTTGAAGCTAAGTCCTTCTGCGAACCGTCAAGAGCTGTTGCTGAATCGTCTTTTATCGTATCCTCTTTCTCTCTGCACACGTCGTGTTCTCTGCTCGAACAACGTTAGATTCGCAAAGCTTGAGATACTCAGGTTTCCCTTTGAATCTTGCCCGCTAAAAAGTCTTCAAAGTTTCAACTCGTCGCGTTTCGTCTCCGTCGACCGAGGTTTTTTTTTTTTTTCATTCTTTTAGCATTATCGCGACAGCTATCCCGTGCGAATTGAATTGCGTAATCCTTCGTTCAAGGTTGCCAGCTCGGCGATCAACGTCTTCGCTCTTTCGTCGACGTCGAATACAAATTAAGGATTAACCAACCGCTAGGGATGAAATAAAGTTGGATTCAGAGTCTTGCTAAGAAAGTAAACGTGTGCAAAGTAAATGAGTAATTGAAAAAAAAAAAAAAAAAACGATAACACGAAAAATATAAGTTTAATATTTTATTCCTTTTCTACGGTGTATTATAAAAAAAAAAGAACATAACAAAGATAAAGTTGATTGTTTACATCGTAGCCTTGGATTTTTCAACTTTTGCCTATCATTTGTAAGTATCTTCTTAGCAAATAGCTTGGAGTTGATGAATTATTGGCAGATAGTACGAGCTGGTTTTCCGCATGTGTGGGAAGCTATGATTGATGTTTGTCTAAGTAATTTAATGCAGTTTTTTCTCCTATCAAATTCGTCATTTGCGTTGGCTGTGAGTTTTGTTGTGAGGACGATAGATATACTCTCCTTGGCTCAATAAATCTGCGTCTAGTGCATACGTCATCGTAATTATAACATGGACCGAAGACCCCATAAACGGAGGCAACGCGATAAAATCTCTGGCAATGTAAACATGCAGTGTAGTAACGTTGGATGAAATGACATTGAATATGAAGTGAAGTAATATCTTTAGTAGTTTATGTTTGTCAGGAAGTATAATATTTTTCATCAAAATTCTCTAATCACCCATGCAATTAATTTTCTGTATATAAAATGGAAAAGAACCCCATTTTCTCTACTGCAAACAGTGTTGAAGTATTTTTTTTTTCTTCTCTAATTGTTTACCTCAATTTTATTGATAAACAATAAACTCGACAAGTCTCATTATCCCTAAAATTCAGAGCAATTGATTCTCGATTATTTTTATTTATTTATAATTAATAAATACATGATATTTCATCATTTTTCTTTTTATTTCATACTTTTATGGATAAAAATATCTTCCATGTGTCTAATTAACTTGTATTTCACTCCTTCTCGAATATCTTTCCAAGGAAAGGATTACAATGAATGACCATTGCGTCGAGAGCATTTCGAACAGTAATTTTTTGGAGAATTTAAAGACAAGTATATCACAGAGCTCTCTTCAATTAGTCTTTCTATAGTATACTCACCCTACTTCTGGGAGTTCTTCCATAACGGACAGACATTTTCCCATCGATCTTTGTTCTTCACTAGTACTATCTCTTCAAGTCCAACTAATACTGAGTCGTTTTGAAATCTCTCCATCTCCTTCTCTTTCTCTCTTGATTCTAATGTACCTCAGACACGGATCGAAGGTATATATGGTACGTGGCAATCGTCTCTTGGTCTTCGGTGTTGTCGATGACCGAGCTACACAACAGCATCCATTTCCAATGTACGTTTCAAGAGACTCTCTGGCGCGCCCATGGAATGTCTTTATGGTCGCGCATGTAACTTCCTTTCTCTCTCTCTCTTGCTCACGTGCTCTTTCTTTTCTTCTGCATATACTCTTACGACTGTACTTTATAAAGGTATATATATACATACTCTCAGTGAGTCCGGACGATTTATCGATTTTCCACGACTTTGTCTTCCTTCGTATCTCACAAAATGCACCGTCCAGTCTACTCTTACGTACTCGTGCTATATTGACTTTGAAAAGATATTTCTTTCTCTACCAACCAATATTCTCTTTTATCCATCATTTCAAGAGGATACTTACGATTTGTTTAACTTATATATTATTTTCATGAATTATTTCTAAAAATCATTAACATCGGAAACCTTCTATAACTGTCACAAATTAGTTATTGTTTATTTACAAAGTAGTTATTGTTTATAAAAGTACATCGATAAAATTGAAACTGTAAAATTATCGTTACAAAATGGAAACCGAAGACAACCTCAAATTTTAATTATGAAGAACGTAAATTTTCGTAAAAATAAAATCAAATTTCTTGCATATTTATGAAATTTTATTTGATCCGAAATTCTTCATTATTTTTATCAAATATTCACGTAGGAGAACCTTAACTTTTGGGTAATTTTTATTTTGCGAAAGTTTCATTTTTCATAGAAATTTTGATGGATTAAAACTGAAAAATTGACGTTACCGAATAGAAACAGAGACAAAAATGTAGACAATTTTCACCACTCAGAATTTATAATTGTATTCGATTTTTATGACAATTTAAATGTTGTGTTATGCAACCGTAATTTCTAAGTTTCAATTGGATAACTCCATTCAATTTTGAAGTAAAAAAAATTAACTGAGCAAATAGTCCTGCGGCACTTGGTACGAGTCTTTCAATATTCGCAAAATCTGTTAACCTTTCATATATACGACTCGTTTAGTAATTTCGTTATGTGAAAAACCGGTAGCTCATTTTATTTCCTGCAACGACCAGAGGGAGACAACTCGTAAATGCGATTGAAACTTATTTCTTAAATCGTGTGCGAGAAACTCATTACAGAATCGCAATCGAGCTCGAAAGTGTACGTGAAATTATTGCTAATATAAAGAGGTGAAAAATAAATATACAGTTTGATGAAATGACTGAATTTTAATTTGATTTTTCGTATACTTTCTTATGAGTAATAGAACATTTATTGCTTTTATGACTTTTGAGAATTCGTAGATTAATGCACCAAATCACAGACGTACAAGTATCATGCACCATCGGAACTTTGCGAAATAGTCCGTAGCTCGTACGGTAACTATTTTTCTCAAGTACCATCAACGGCACTCAAAGTACCGAGAGTAACTCTTACGCAGTTGCCTACTTTAGCCTCGAGCATTTCTATCCATATAATGCTAATCACTATACGTTCAAAACTCTATACGTATATCAAGACAGTTCAAAATGAAAAAGGCATGGACTCGACATCCTTCTTTCTAAGTTTGATCGCCCAGCATATGGGCATTAAAAAAAAAAAAAACGAAAACTATAAAACAATATGAAATTTTTATTCTCACTTCATTTTGATCCGTTGAGCCATACATTTTTCATTGCATGTAATTGACTTGAAGTTTTGTTTCCTGGAGTTTTTGGAATCGTTTGGAACTGAATTCGAAACTTATAAATTAAAAATTAATCGTGTCTTTATTTTTTTCAATTTTCGGAAAATTCTGTACAATTCTTTCGAGTTTAATCAATTTGTGAAAAAAAATAATTGCTATTCCAGTGTTCTATGAAAATTAAGTAGAATATGACTTTTTTCATGAAAAACTACGAAATTTGACTATTTTCATGGGGTATTAGTGCAATCAACTAATATTGACTTTCCACATTTCGTTCGTATTTATGAATGTCTCAAGGATCATGTAGAACAAAGAAATCCGGTATTCGTTGTTGAAAAGGTCGTTTCCTAATAAAAATTAAAAAAAAAAAATAGGTGGGACAACGTGATTCCTAACATGACTCAAAGCTTTAAATTGTAGTCAATAAAATATGTTAAGATTCCATTTATTTGGATGTATAGCAGTAAAAAAACCAAAATTCTCTAATCGGATAAAAAATCTTTGACAGCGTCAATAAAAATAGTTGCTCGATTACAGTAATTTCTATTTTGTGATGTCTTTTTACTTTTTAAAATATGTATTTGATTTTTCAGGCTATAGTTTTAAACACTTTCCTTAAGCGAGGCCAAGATTTATCGTTGAATATAAATTAATTCGTTGACAATGTCGTATCTTCGGACGAAGATTACAATTTTGTTTTTCTTAATTTACATCGAACGTTCTACAGTCATAATCTGATATTATATTGTATGTATATCCATCCAGAAAGTTTTTATTGATAGTTTTGAGCCTGAGACTATTGGCCTCGAGCCACTTTTGTTAAATCGAGCAGGTTACTTCGTCGAGAAGCTTGCCAATTTTTTATTTTCTTATTTTCTACTCTTTTGTTTTCTCTTTTCGTATATACCCTCTTTCACGGCCACTGGGTGGTCGTTAACTACCTCTCTCGACGGCTCTCGTTCTTCCTTCTTTTTTTTCAGTTGCGATCTATTAAAGCGCCTTATCCGCGATGTAACAACACCGAGTGGCGAGAGAGATTAATCTATGGATATTTCGCGGAGAAAGAAAGAGAGCAGAGGTCGGATACATTATTTCACGAGTAATCATTCTAATTAACGAGACATATGCACCTAGATGCAATGCAAAAATAGTACCTAAACAAAGTCTTTTTTCATCATAAAAAAAGTCAATTTTTTTTTTTTACACAGCTACGATAATAATTGAATTAAGCTTTACAATTTTTGTTCATAGGGTTACGTGCTTTATTTTCATGAAGTTTTACATGTTTTTTTACATTAACAATTAACAAATCTTAGCTGGAGAATGAAATTTTTTTCTTACGATTCTCAGAATATTAGAATGTATTTTAACACCGAATTTAATTTTGTCTGTTAGTTAATTTTTTAGCGAAAAAAGATATATTGCAAAAATTTTGACATTTGTGTACCAGTTTCTGTTTATAAAACAAGATGTCAAATAGTTTTGGTAATGTATGTTTCAAGCATGAAAAATCTTCATCAAATGACTTCAGTAGTTACAAAAAACAAACATATTGATTAGTCCTTTTAAACCGTCGAAATACACACACCTTCTCAAATACACAAACCAAGAAAACATACAAAGAGCAATTGTATGATTAAACGAACTTACCTAAGTGAAGTTCTATCATAATTGTATGAAGCGCCTCTTCCGAGATGATCAACTTGTAGTTCCCCCCACTCCCACCGATATCGCCACAATTTTAAAGCTATAGCATATAAAAAAAAGAGAGCGCCGGTCACACATCCGCGCCTCGATTGCCATGACTCATTATTTCAAAGCTTCGCCGTAACAATTTACTTGGGTCTCAAGGTACGAATAAAAACCTTGACGTAGGGATCTTCAGGGTGGGGTTGATCATCTCGGAAGAGGCGCTTCATACAATTATGATAGAACTTCACTTAGGTAAGTTCGTTTAATCATACAATTGTATTACGCGCCTCTTCCTCGAGATCAACTTGTAGATGTTCGACGCTTGTTACGGCTATAAAAAGAGTAAAGTCATTTGTTTAACAGAAGCAACACTTTACTCATCCTTAACGTACATGGAAATGAACATATGTTCTTATGAACTATTTAGAATCGCATTAGCGAACGAATCTCTGGGATTTGCCACAGGCAAATCATAGAATCTCGTGAATGTCTCTGAACTCTGAGTCCAGCCTGCCGTTCTCCTTAAAGTGTCTAAATCGACACCTTTCCTTTTGGCTGCTGAGGTTGATGCGTGCCGCGTGGAATGCGCAGAAAAAATATCCGTATTTAATCCGCACTTGCTCAACATATCCTTCACCCATCGGCTAAGAGTCTGTGCACCAACCGCCCTAATTGGTTTTCTCAACGATAGAAATAATGTTCGTACAGAACCTCGAATGTTCGCGGTTCTTTCAACATAACACTGTAACGCCGACGCAGTACAGATTTTTACATCTGCCAAATAAAAGGGTAAAACGAGGACTGGCTGGTTCCTGTTTTTACTCGAAGTCTTAATATTATCCGGAATCTTGATTTCTATCAAGTTCTCCATCTTTTGAATATTCTCTATCCTAATCAAAGAAAACGTTTGCATCCGGTGCCCCGTAGTGAGTGCTAACAACACAATAAGTTTTAACGATAAATCTTTCAGAGCCATTTCTTCATTTGATGGCTGTATGACAATATAATCCAAAACTATTTTGGGGTCCCAGGTTGAACTGTATTTCGGTCTCGACGGCCTTATTCTAGCCATTGCCTTAAAAAATCTTTTTACTCTAAAATCCTGGCCTAGCTCTGGACCAACGAGCAACGAAATCGCGGATCTATAAGAATTTGTTGTGCCCTGGGAAGCTCCCTCTTTAAAAGCTTCTGTCAAAAAGGCTAGTACCTCTGGGACTGAGTTGACGAACGGGCTGATTGCTCTTTTCTGACAAAAATACCACCATTTCTTCAACGCGATGTCATATTGTTTCCACGACGAATCGCTCAGCGAGGATAACAATATCTCCAGTGAATCTCCAGGTACCTCTTTCACCTCAAAGGCCTTCCGGACAAGACACCTGCCACCAGGGTAAGATTCCTCCAAAAAAATTTCTCTTCCCTGTTAAAACACATTATTGCACCAGAGTTAGGACGAAATCTAATTGTCTTTGATATTAACATAGATTGAAAAATAGGGTACCAGGGCTGAGAGGGCCACTCTGGTACAACCATAATACCCCTCGCATACTCGTTTCTAATTTTTTGTAACGCTCTTAGAATAATTGAGAACGGTGGAAAGGCGTAAAAAAAATATGAACCCCACGATAGTGTGAATGCATCGACAGCAACTGCGTCTGGATCTCTATGCCAAGACACGTATTCAATGCACTTTGCGTTTAAACGGGTTGCGAACAGATCGATTTCAGGCCTTCCAAACTCTGCCTGAATATCTTCAAAAGCCTGGGTTGACAACTCAAATTCAGTATTCGATTCTAATTTGCGAGATTCCGAATCAGCTTCATAATTCATTTTTGAAGTAACATACGATGCAAAGATCCACAATTTTCTCTCCTCGCACCACTTCCAGATTTCTTTTGACAATTTATTCAAACTCTCATACTGCACACCACCCATTCTATTTACGTAAGAGATAGCAGTTGTATTGTCTATGCGAAGTAAAATCTGTTTTTCCTTCAACTTTTGCGCAAAACACTTTAACCCAAATAACACCGCCTTCAATTCCAAAACATTTATATGTTGACTTTTTTCCTGCTCTGACCAGTGACCATGCGCTTTCTCGCGAGTATTCTGGCAAAAAGCTCCCCATCCAGAGAGGGATGCGTCAGTAAAAATTTCTATTTCAAACACTGAGTTTCTAATAGGATTAGAAGATATCGAACCCACCGTTTTCCACCATTCGAGTTCCTCTATTATATCCTCAGAGATAACTAGACGACCTTCGTAACTTTCATTGTTTCTCTGTAACGCCAAGTACTTTCCTCTTTCACACGCTTTCGTGTATACCATTCCATAATTTACAGCTGGGCAGTATGATACCATAGTGCCTACCATTTTTGCAAAATTTCTTATTTTGTAACTCTGATTTAATTTAAACGTCCTTACGTCTTTTCTGATTTTTAAACTTTTATCCCGCGGCAATTCTACTGTCATTCTATCAGAATCGTATACAAACCCGAGAAAACGACATCTCTTATTCGGCGTCATCTGACTCTTTTGCTCATTAATAAGAAAACCCAATCTCTCCAGAATCCTTCTCGATTCATTAACCATCTCGGAACAACGATTGGTTGACTCTGCTATTAACAAAATATCGTCAATATATATTACGGAAGTAAACCCTAACTTGCGCATATGGGTCGCTACTGGCTTTAGAATTTTAGTGAACACATAGGGCGCAGTTGCTAACCCAAAGGGTAGGCACGTAAACTCGTAAAACTGATTTTCAAACTTGAATCTCAAAAACTTCCTGTGATTTTTGTTAATCGGGATCGTGTAATACGCGTCTTTGAGATCCAGCGTGGCTAAAAAGTCTCCACGGCATATTAGCCTCGACACCGTCCGTCCATCTTCAAGCTTAAAATGTGTTGTTTCTACGAACTTATTTAGCGCTTTTAGGTTCAAAACAAATCTACTAGACCCGTCGGGTTTAGGAACTAGAAAATAACTCGAAACAAATTGCCCCACGCACGGTTGACATGTCTCAATTGCTCCTTTTTTCAGCAATTCTCCTATTAACTTAGAGATTTTAGTACTTTCGTTCACTGACCAATTCTGTTCCTTAGGGAAGCAATTCTGAATAACTTGTGAACAAAACGGGATCTCGTACCCTTGAATCCAGGACAAAATTTTTGGATCCGAAGATATTTGTCTCCATCTCTCTGTAAAGAAAGCTAGCCTGCCGGCAATTGGACCTACTCTCTCCTCTATCGTCTCCGTGTGCGATCCCGATCTCGATCTTGATCCCGTCTCTGGTAACGTTCCTTCTGTTGGAAACCTTGGTGTGGCTTCTTCTGTGACGTTTGATAACGTTGTTTCGGCCCGCCCGACGTCGAGGTATTGGGATGTTTGAACGGAGGTCGACGGGGCGGGGGCTTCCAGTTTTTTGATTGCTTCGAATTTTGCTGTTTCGAGACAACTTTTAGCTCTTTGCAAGAATTTTCCATTGTTTTAACCGACTTCACGACCTCTTCCAGATCTTTTCCAAATAACAATTCTCCGCATTTTGTCGCGTTCAAGGACTCCCTTAATGGAACATTGATGTTTGCTACAATCAGGCTTCGTCTAATTGAAGATTCGTCGTGCTGAAGGTCTGCGAGCAACTGAGTCATGTCGTACAAATATTGAATGAACTTTAGCATTCCTGGTTGGTCTTTTTCTCGCACCGCAGTAGACATTGCTTGCATAGCTACCGCCAAACAGGCCGAGATCTTCTCTTGCTTTTTACGAATTCGTTCATCCCTCTTTGTGACTAGATCCTGCACAACGTTCTTAAACTCTGGGTTTAACTTCGGAGGGTCGATAGACGTGCAGTTGCTAGGAGGAGGGTATTTTTTCAGAATCTCTTCTCTGCCTTCTTCTGGCAAGCCTTCTTTAATGATGTCTTCACACCGCACCACAAGATCATTGTGCACCGGAGGAGCGAGAACTCTCTCCTCACAAATACGTTTACCAATAATATTTAGAACGTCTTGGCTCAACGTAACGTCTGATTCTGGTAGGATCAACTGTGTTGTTGTTGAAGTCTCTGCTAACACAGATTGTTGATCGCCTGATTGAGCTAACTGTGATTCAGCAGCTGACCCAGCCTGTTCACCATTCTGAACTGCCAGCGCGACAGGAACGGGACCTGAGAGCTGATCTCCTTCCAGAACCGAATGTAAATCAGGGACCACATCTATTGGCTGGTCGATTGATAAATTTGATCTATTCTGCCGAACTCGTCCAACAGAATCGCTCCTCTCTTCGTTATTCTCCTCTTGGCTCACTTGACCAGAATTCACGATGCTCCGTTCGACGCTGTAACGATCTGGAAATCCGGATCGACAATCATAGGTTAGTCCCATTCATTGTCCGAGCGTTTAGATAGGCTAGAGTCATCAATTATACTCCAGTTTGTCGCTTTTCAGTTCTTATTCATAAGGGTTAGAGCCCTGAACTGACATTTTCAACACACACAGGTTAGAGCCTGTGAGTGTGAAAACAATCGACACTTTTACAGGTTAGAGCCTGTGAGCGTGAAAAACAATCGACACTTTTGCAGGTTAGAGCCTGCGAACGTGATTCCGAAGCCGGAAAGTGCATTTCATCATACAAAAAATTTTCATCTCTTCCAAATTAGAGTACCTACTGCAACACAAAAAAAACACAAGGATCAGCCTTAAAAATGCTTACGATCGCTCTCTGACGACGAAGCATCAGCCTCGGAAACTCTGGAATGTTCTCTACGTCGATGTTTCCTTTTCTTTTTTCTTCTCAATTTTCTATTTTCCTTTTCCAACTTCTCGAGCTTTCTCTCGAGACTAGTCCTTCGATTTTCTTCATCTGATGATCCAGATCTAATTCTTTTACGGTTCATTTTCACGTTTAAAAAAAAATTTATTTTTCAGTACAATGTGGCTAATCGGCACAAAGCGAAAGAATGAGTCATGGCAATCGAGGCGCGGATGTGTGACCGGCGCTCTCTTTTTTTTATATGCTATAGCTTTAAAATTGTGGCGATATCGGTGGGAGTGGGGGGAACTACAAGTTGATCTCGAGGAAGAGGCGCGTAATACAAGTTCGGATAAGCTCCATTTCTTTTCCTTTCGAATTATCCTAACGATACTTGAGAAAGTATATTTTTTTAAGGAACTAAAGTCATCTCATGAAACAAGACACTTACGATCATTTGATTCTTA
The DNA here is from genome assembly GCA_948107755.1 of Campoletis raptor. Lineage (NCBI taxonomy): Eukaryota > Metazoa > Arthropoda > Insecta > Hymenoptera > Ichneumonidae > Campoletis > Campoletis raptor. The sequence goes on along the minus strand of OX403622.1, from coordinate 24,996,572 downwards.
TCGGAACATTTTTAATATTCGTCCGTACGGTTCATCGAACATTAAACAATTCCAGACGCGGGTCCATTACTATCTCTTTGACTTCACAGGCGCAAGTACCTTTATTTATATAATCTTTAAGTCGATGACAGTTTAACATACATGCAGTTAAATAGAGGTCATTGAACCTCAAATCAGTAGGTAAATATAGTCAATATTTGTGTGTAATAATTTGTTCAAATTTGCGGTTAAAAAAAAGTATTACCTTTCGGTACTAACAGAATAAAAATACAATACGTGAAACGTATATTTTTTAAGTACACCGCAAAATTATGACGAATTTTATTCGACCGATTTTTAAAAACTTGTTCCACGCAAAGTTTCGCGTTTTTATATTCGAATATATTGGATATAGTCACGGATATTTCGATGGTGTATGTGCAAATCATTTTGCGACTCTTTTATCGAACGTTGCTATCGAATTCACGAATCGATATTGATGTAAACGATACCTCAGAATAAATGGCAATGAGGGGAAAGTGACCTCGAAAGTAAAGCGGTTCGCGAATGGCCGGTCGACGAACCGACTGCCCAATGTTCTTCTTTTGTTGCTTGCTACAACCTTTCTACCCCTTCTTCTTACAAAAAGAATCCTATGGGAAAAGAAAATTGAATCGGAACACACTGTGTTGAGAAGAGTTCGTGGACCAGTCTCTTGCTCTCTCCTTCTCTCACCCTCGTATGTTTATCGGAGTGTGAGGCTGCAACGAGTGTTTTTCAAGCGAACGCATTGACGTATGAGACTGCGTGCAGGTGAATTCGAGTAAACGAGAAAAGGAGAGAGAGAGAGAAAGAAAGAAGGAAAGCAAGAGCATGAGGAATACGATGAAAAGAAGAAAAAGAAATCGTTCGAGAAAGAGCTGAGGAAAGTGGAGCACGAGACTCTTGGGTCGAGTGTAAGAGAGTAACCGCACCTCCCCCCCCCCCCTTTTTTTACTTTGGATTATCTTTTATTTTGTTTCCTCGCGATATGTCGTTAAATCCCGGATAATGAAAGTGAAGGAAAATCTCGTGTACATAAACTTACATAAAGAAAGACGAGCAGCATTCGTATGAAAAACCATGTGGGATAATTTACCTGCACGCAGTTTATGAGCCTTAAAAAACAGCTTATAAATATTAGTACATGAAACGACAAATAAATATAACGAAGTTTGCAGTACGATTATTTTTTGTAAGGATTGTATACTCTCTTTGAAAAGAGAACTTCAGAAGTCTTGAGAAGATGAGACTTGAAAGCAATTTGTTTATAAATTTAAAAATACGTAAATTCAAATCGTATGAATTATTTATTATCTAGCGTTTTTTTGGTCAAGAACCAAACGACCATGCGTTTCTTAAACGAACAAATAAACGAATTAAAATAATATAATAGTCGATTTAAAAATTGGTGAAACGTACCCTTGACAGTGAACAGTTGAACGGGGAATTCTCGACAAGCGCATTTCTACTGTGGCTCGAATCCTTGATCTCATCTCGGGTCAAGGCTAAAAGCGAACCTGCTTCGAATTAAACGCAAAACGAGAAGTAACGCCTATACAAGAAATGCGGATTTTCTCGTTTTGGGACTCTCGTATCTCGAAAGAAGAACCTCTTCGTGATGTCCTGCAAGTTTTTGTTCACATGAGAACGAAAAAGTGTCGAAACCTCTTCAACGAATATATCGTTACTCGATCGGTTTGCAATTCGATTGGAAGGCTAAAAAAAATCGACCTGTTGAATGCTACATTTTGAAAATCTCTGAGATTTCTTGAACAAAATATTTTCCATAGGGAACTGTAATAAGGACATTGGATGAGAAATTCTCTTATGCAACATTAGAATAAACATTCGAATCTCATGTTGGCAGATACATAGTAAGAAATTAAATTTGACGATTAAAATTCAATGGGTTACGCTTACAATCGACTTATCGACAGTTTTTTAAAAATCGCTATTGTTTGAATTGACATTGAATTGAATTCGAAATGAAAAATTGTTGCGTACATGCTCGAAATATTTATAAAAAACATTCAGAGCTTGGTAAAACTTTCTTGCAAATAATACATGCAGCGTGGGTATTATTCAGTCGAAAGGAAAAAACCTTGCTGAGGTGTAAGTCTATGAAAAAAAAAATCAGGTCCCTAAGCTTTCGTCGAAAATAAAAAGCAATAATACAGATTAAAATGGTATTTGAAAAAAGTCCGCGGTTATAAATGAACTATGAATGAACATCTAGGCCTTAAACTTCTCTCGCAAAAAAACAAAGAAACATTAATACAGATTTAATTTGCTTTTTTAAAAATGCTTCATTAAACAAAATGCGATTTAGTTGAACAAAAAATGCTGGATCCAACTATTATTTATTGTCGACTTTGTTGAAGCCAAATAAAAATAGTATAGAAAGTCGGATCAGCCATTTTTCGTTCAACTGAATAGGATTTGGTTGGATGAATAATTTTTTTTTCCTTCAGTACATTACTTGAAGGAGTCTTTGAATGAATTTTTATAATTTGACTCACGTGGTTGTTCAATGACTACATCATTTAGACTTTTGCTCGCTCGAGGGTAGATTGCTGTGGTGCATCGCCACAGGAACAAGTAGTAGAAGCTGATTCTCGTCGTTCTATCGCTCCCTTGCTCCTCTCCTTCTTCTTTTCTTTCTCCGGAGAGCTGTTTGATCTCATGACGAACGAGCATAGCTCGGCGAATCTCGTTGCTCGGTAAGATAAATGAGCCGAGTGTAACGAGAACGAGATGAGCACAAGAATAAAAAGTACACAAGAAGATGAGAGAGAGAGAGAGAGAGAGAAGTCGGGTTATAGTAACAACGACGTCTCTCGCTTGTTCCCCGCAGGCACGTGGTACAAAAGGTGTATATACCTCGCGGTTTCATATCGAAAGGACCTCTTCTCCTCTTGACTCTTGATCTTCGAATTATAAAGTACAAAAGGACCGGCAAGCCGCTCGCCGGCAGCCGTCGTCCATGTATATCGTTCGCCAATGAAAAAAAAAAAAAAAAATCAAATCCATATACGTATATGGATGCGTGTGTATTGAAGGAAAAAAGAAACGTCACGGATCCCCAACTTTCACGTGGCCCACATGCGCAACTACTGTTGCCGTGGAGCTCGTGGCGCACGGATAACACTGCTGACCGTTCCTCGTCCTCGTTCAATTGTGTTTTGCACAGAAAATCGACATTTTTTATTTCCTTTCTCATAATAATGAACTAATTAGTTAATTCTATGATTATTTGTTATCAAGTAATTACAGTAATAACAATCGAATGATTGTACGAAATCGAATTAAATAAAATCAATAAATTTATTGGATCGATGCCATCAGTTGAATGAAAGTAAAAAATTATGGAATGTGCTGAATACTTGATAGGTTGTCGATAAAATTGGGTCAACATTGTTGATTCTTTTTTTGTTTGAAAAAAACGTCACTGAGACAGTCGGTTTCGAGAAATTGCATAAATCTTTCAATAAATTTTTCGAAAATTCTTTGTTGGGACTGTTTTTCTGTTCTACTGACACAAATGGCAATTCCGCGTTCATGTTTCGTTACTGAGTATCGATGCATGATGTTTTGTAGAAAATTTTCTGAAAATTTAACACTAAATCGACTCAGCTCGATCTCCACAATTACCTTAATGACCAAAAAATGAACAAGGGATCCACACTCCTCAATATAGAGCTTCTCCGGTCCGTTGAAAAAACCTGATTTCATAAGTGATTAATTTTCCCACATCGTTTTTCTTTCGTAATACTGACGAGTGCAGGCTCTCGCTGTGCTATCTCGAAAAAAAGGTGAAATTGAAGAAAAAAAATTGAAACTGTGCCGATCAAGTGTGCACGCAGGTTCGCGTCGAATTTTCTTTTTACTCCCGTTTTTCCTTCACTCTTTTTTTATTGGCGAAGGAAACGACCGGTCGATTACACAATTATCCGTTGAGAATATAGCGGAATATCGTTTACCCGCGAGCTTGTACGAAAGACCTGTTAAAATGATAGAAGGATCGCTATAGATCGGAAGAAAAAAATGGCAAGTTCTATTACGGGAAAGTCGGCGAGTTAATAATATTGGAAAGTAAGTATTAGAAGATCGAATCTGTAACGGTGATGCGATAAAGCGCGATCAAAAGATCGGTCATAGTCCGTGAATAATCGCACGTAATTCGGGCCAAATGACTGGAAACTCTCCCCATTTAAATTGAACGAAAGAGTAAGAGAGAACCAGTGATAAACAGGAGGGATCAAGAAGGATCTCTCCTTGTAAAGGCTTCGTCAGGTTTGCCGCGTATAAGTGGGAGCAAGTCCGACACACGTTTGCCTTGCAATGGCGATAAATCACGGATTTCGTTCCACAAAACGGTGAAAACCTTCTGTGACCGGCTTTCTTGAAAAGTCGACTTCTTGTCAGACTTTTAATTTATCGTATCAGAGTTCGCGTTTCAACCGATCGCTATCTACCAAGTAGTTTATACGTAAAAAAAGGATTTATTAAGAAATTCGCGAATTTATCTAATTTGAATATACTTCTGCATATCTATGGAGAAATTTAATCGTAAACGTTATGCCAGTAGGTACTACAGAGAAAAGGATTGAATTGTGCCCAACAAGTCCCGGTTCGTTGCTTAGAATTTTTTAAAAACTTTTCATGCATTAAACAGTAGAAAATTAAAGTTGAACTCGCCTACAAAGTAAAAAACACGTTTTTCATAAGTTTTCTCAAAGTAACAATACCTCAAAAGTATTTCGTTTTTCTTTTAGACCCCATTGGAATGTCTATAGTAACTCTATCATTTCAACGTATTTTTTAGCGAAAAAATGATGGAATACTTTTCAGAATATATTTTATAAAATACGTAACCAATCGTTCAAACAAAAATCGCGGGAAAAAAACATTAAATAGTTAGTTTCTCATAAGATTCCGACCGGCGCCCTTAAAATAAACAGAAGTCTCGAAATGAAAGAAAACCACAAACGCTTGCTGCATCGTTACATAATCGTAAGATTATAATGCAATTATAATGGGTGGAAATGTAGTTGACAATTAATATTTTAATTGCTCGTTGACCTGGAAAAAGTTGCAGCATCCTCTCTTGATACTTTTATACCATCGAAGGCATTGAATGGTATGATCAAACGATTCCAAGAAATAGTAAAGTCAATGGATTGGTAGAAGATGAGAAGAGAAAAAAAAAGTACGGTTATATGGCGAATGAGGTGCGAAGAAGACGCTCGTCGACCTCGACGGGTGTATCCGCAACAAGAGAAAGGTGCATCCGACAGGCGGAAATACCATGGGTATACACCGAGATCAAGCCTCTCAGTGACCTGTATTTTACTCGATGTGAAACCCCCGCCGTCTATGGTGTACAGGTGAATTGCGCGGGTTAAGGGGGAGGGGAATGAGAAGGTGGAGGGAGGTAAAAAAAAAAAAATGACGTGGATTTATACCTGGACAGAAGCGCCTTTGGCACTTTTCCTCGTTTTCCTGAGGCAAAATGCATACATGCAGGAATACAAGGAATGCTGCAAAAGTCGAGGCCAAACTGTACGAAGAATTGTTACATTGAGAAATTTCGAAAAGAATCACAGTTCTCGTACTATTTTTATTTTTCGAGTGACAGCCAACACGGTACGCTGGTACGAAGGAAATGAGAGTTAATATTATGTGGGCGTGATTACAACACTCGACGTTTTTTTTCCACGACTGGATGTCGCTATTCAATTAATATTTAATCACCGGTGTATCGGAAAGGAAAAATTCTAGGACTGCCCTCTTTAGAACTTTGGCATTTTGTTATCTGGAAAAATCATTAGGTACAACTTTTAGGACGAGCTGCACAAATAAATACATTGCAATACTACTCTTTCTTGATTATCTTGAAATGTATATTTGCCATTCATCTCTTATTTCATGTCTTCAACAATCCTCTGCCTTTCACGGGGGCTGAGCTCATGTTGCCGTTAAAAAATCACTCCTCACTTGCATGTGATAAATAAATACAGAAACATACGAGACGATGTTCGAAAAGCTATTACGTGACGGTGTATTCTCGATTGCAAATCATAAAAAAAGAAGATGCAAAGTTACACACTTGTGAAAGCTACTTTTTTCACTCTTTGTCACATACTCATGATTTGTCACTCTTTTTTTTCCAACACTCTGATCATCGCCAGGAATAGAAACGTTATTTGTCTTATATATTAGCAATGGATGTGCTATTAACGTATAGGTTTTTATCCCCATAAGTACATATGCCGATGCATTTCACAAGTGCAAAGTTTCTCTTGATTTTATCGAAATTACTTTTCATCCGTAAAATTTTTTCTCACTGTCATTCTAGATTAAGTTCCCGAACTTTGATGATTCACATATGCATATTAATTTATGTGCATAAATATATGAGTCATCTGTTAAATAAACACATAATATCTGTAAAATTTATAACTTTTATTAATTAAATTTATGAAAAAAAAATTTGCAATTTGGTATCTATTTTTTTCATTCGTGGTTTATTATTTGTTGAACTTAAGTGAATCAATAATCCATAAAGATAGTTTCAGTTTTGCGTTATATATAAAGATGAAACTTTGAGATTTGAGTTCCTATCCAAAAGTTTTCTCGAGCTTTACACATTAATAATTCTTGTAAAATAAGCGAATGTATGTTCAGTTCTGTTCTTGTCGTTTTTTTTTTTTTTAGAATGTCTCGAAAGTTTTGAAAGACTATATGCAAGCGAAGCTTCGGTTTATAGAATATATTTTAGGACATAAAAAAAGAAACATTTTTATACCTCACACAGAATTCAAAGAATTTTTTCCTTTTCCAGTTTTATGGCTAACATCATGATTAGAGCAATATAACGTTTGTTTGAAGCATCGTGAAATATCAGTTTTTAAAATAGGGAGAAATATTTTTGAATACATTTGACCTGGTTAAAGTGATAAAGAAATGGAGTAATTTTAAAAAATTTGGCCTGCTCAAAGTGATAAATAAATGGAGTAATTTTTTAAATGTGACAATCGTTGACTGATTGATAAAATCTAACTAATCTAAACCCCATATACAAAACTCTATAGATGTTATTGCCATTATACGTCAGTCGAGTATTCGGTGAATGTGTAGTTTTTTTCTTTCCTCGTCTTCACACAGAGTCGCGGTATATTTCGTTCTCTCGCACCTCGCGATGATTGCGCATCCTCCATTCCGTTCGGAGGTTCATACAATCCCACATCAAAGACTCCCTGATTGTTAAGGCTTGAATTACTCTCTCGCATTTTTGACATTTCGGTGCAATTTTCTCTTCGTATACTCTTTCACCTCTTCTCTTTATCCCTTACAATCGGTTGTTGTGTTACGGATTACACGAGTTACGTGCTGCACTACTCGATGGCGCTGAGATCTTTCTCTGGAATTTTCCTCGTCGTCTTCGTCGTCGCGATTAATTACCCGTTGTCTCCGTTTGCTAGGTCAGGTTCGCATGATACTGAAGTATATATATATATATATATCCAACGGTATTTGTAATGATTGCGTAATCAAGATTGCAACGCAAGCGAAAACGAACCGCCCAGGTTCTAAAGTAGACACTTTTCAGTACACACAAAAATGAGAACGAGCAGAGAACGAAGAATAACTGAAGAGCAAAATATTACATTTTGTCACGTATTCGTAGCTGTAGCAAGGATACGTGCGACTCTAAGGTTGTTACAATGTGATCATATTTAATTAATTTGTAAAGGACTTGCAACATTCCAGGAATTATTATTATCATTATTATTATCATTATTATTATTACTATCGTTATTATCGTTTCTTTTACAACTCTGTAACAGGTATGAGAATTTTGTTTTCCTTTTAGGGTAAAGTACTCAGTAGTCAGCTTCTAATTCAAAGTATGAAAATCGGTCGAGTATTGGTGCATGACAGGCGTGCGGGTATATGTATTTTACCCTGCCTGGAATTCGAAAAAATTCGTATAGCTGACATTTTTCTTCCGAACAATTACTTATCCTTTCGTTGACACACTGGATCATTCGGGCCGGACTCATTTTTTAGCGTTAAGCATACTTACTCCAGAAATATTCTTCCAAAGACTGCCAGCGTTTTGTCAACCACATTCATGATTTTTTCGACTAGACAGTAAGCTCATTCTAAGATCTTTTTTCGAAAATGTGGAAAATTGATAATTTTTTTTTTTTTTTTTTCCAAGTAAAATGTCAACTTACCTAGATGTCAAAATTTTCAATAATTTTATTCAGTATTAATTTTCATATATTTCCCGATTTTTTTATGGTGCACACGTGTTTAAAAATGTTTTTAGTGTACTTTCGATTTTTCTCAATAAAAATAAACCGAAGGATTGCTGTTGACGGACGATTGAAGTATGTTCCGGATCGAAATGACCCAGTTTATTAACCCTTTGCGGCATACATTTTTCAAATTAACGTGGCACGCTCATTGGCATCGTGGCTTATATATTAGCCACCAGGCCGCAACGGGTCAAATACAAAGGGCAAAGGGTTAAGTGTCGATGTAAGGTTAAATGATCTCAAGAGAAACATTATATTAAGTACAAAAATTCGATAAAATCTATGATTTTAATCAATATTAACGTCGTAGACAGAAATGTAAGGAGATTTGATTTGTTTTGAATGAAAGTTTTGTATTTTACACTGTTCTCTTTTTTACGAGCAAATATATGTACAAATCTGTTTATTCACGTAATGTTTGTATGATCGAAACCCGGGCATTCCATTGTGTCCATGAGTACATGACGGCTCAACTGTAATTATATGATCATTGTGGCGTTTGATACTTTGCTACCCGAGCCCATCGACCATCAACATATCATTTATTCGAGCAGCTTTCTCGTCGTTTATTTAATATTTGTCTCGTTTCGATCAATGCAAAATCGAGAGGAACAATCATTTTTTTCTCCCGCGTTTAATCAAATTTGATATTATTACTCGCGAATTTTGGAAAAAATAGTTGTGATGTATTTGAAAAAATGAATCATTTCACTTGATACACAAAAAAAAAATTCCAGTTCTTCCTTAGCTGCCGAATTTGGTAAAAATCACGGAGACAATAGCCAAATGATCGAGTTTGGTATAAATTCTACAATCCTCCCGTCCTTTTTCCCCAGTTTCTCCCCTCTCGACCGGTTTCCGTGGCCACCGAGCATTGACAAGAACCAACGAACGAGCCTACGCTCGCGGTAAAAGGCTACTTTTTTTTATTATTCATCTTTCTTTTCCTCTCTTCTTGTTACTCCCCCTCGTCGATTCCGAAGCGAGTGCACCGTTGTACAAGCATTCAGAAGAGATTCACCAAGACCGCAACACCGACTGAACTAACGGGCGTACCACCAACTAATCGCAAAGAAAATCGATTTTTGAGGAGACAGAAAAATTCATTGTTTCCATAAATTTAGTCACGCTGTATTTCTAACTTATGCTGTTATTGACAAAATGTGTTTCTCTAACAATTTATTTATCGTTTATACAGAAAAACTAATAATTTGAATTTCGTTAAAAATTCTATAGAAAATCTGTCAATAGTTTCCTGAATTTCAATGGTTCCGGTGGAACCAATAATTATTTCACGAAGACGATTCCCATTTTTCTGGGAATACCTAAGTCACCTGATCAAAAATTAACCTTCACCTGAAACACGATATTTATGCAAATAAGCTAAAAAAAGCTTTTCAAATCCTAACCTCTGCTATATAGTCGTTATAATTATTGAAATCAAACGTTCTTCGTGTAATTTCCATTGAGTATGAGACTTAGTTCATTCATCATTGTAATCATACGAATTGAAGAAGAGAAGCTCAAGAAAACTTGAATTAATTCATAGTCATAGACGTGATTAATTGACGTCTTGAGTACAATAACCTCGTCCAGAATATAAGTTTTGAAGGTCTTATTTTGCAAAGTTTGTTACTTACGTACTGTATGCTATACATGCAGAGTATGAAAGTACGTGTAAAATCGCAGCGAAACTCGTACAGAGCGCATATATACAATTTTACAATGTCGTACCGAAGATACCATATACTTATGGTCTAGCCCCATAGTAAGATACAAGTTAGCTGCTTCGAACATGCCTCGTCTTTTATGAATAATGTATATGGGATACGTGTGTGTTCCGAGATACTTATATGCAAGGATTATTATTGTTATTATACTGCGAATCGTACCGAGTCGAAAGGAGTGAGACAGAGACAGACATAGAGTAAATAAAGTATGTGATAATATATATAGCACTTGATGAGTGCACTGGCGAGAAAAAGATGTTGCTTCGAGTTCGAGTTTTCTCACAGTTCTCTCAACGCCGATTGTGCTCCTCTATGCCAACGCTCTTTCAAGTATAACGCCAAGTTCTTCTTCTTCCTCCGCCTGGCTCTTTCCCCTTCTGTTGTATCGCCCAAGCTACGATGTTGCTGATGTGATTGCAAGGAAACGGAAGCGTGTTTTAATGCATTTTGCCCCTCGAAGGATCCATGTTCCCGAGATAAATTCACCTTTTTCATTTTATTTCCTTTGTCTTACCCATTGCGGTTCTCATTATATTCGATTGCGGGGGCGCCACCTTTTCAGCAAAAAACATATGAAAAAGTTTGTTTCTGCCCAACTCAAACATCTGAATCTTTCACGAACATGCACGTTTGCGCTTCCTCACCATTCTTGTTGAAGCTAAACGTTCAAGTTACAGACTCTATGTCTCTGCTTGCTCTGAAAAACCATTAAAAAAATGTACGAATTTATTTAATATCGAACTTTCACAAACAATAAAGTGGAAAATCGATCAAAGGAATTATCTGGGTTTGGCGGCATAAAATATATTTTATATACTTTATGAAAACATTTTCTTTCGACTCCAAGTCGTTATTCACATAATCAAAAATAACACTATTTGTATCACGAAACACGAGGAAGGTGATAAAGAACTTTCACACTCAACACTTTTGGGCAAGAGAAGTACGAAGAATTCTTGCTCGGACATTCCGGAGAGCTTGAGTTTATCGCGATTTCTAATTAATCCCATTAATTGTGCGTACGAGTGCGTTTCCGTAAAGGCCTTCGTTGCACACAAGTCTTTGAAGTGTGGGTAGTCGTATCGACCCTGATATGACCTACTTGTACCTTGGCGCTATCAATATGCCTCATTATTCATTCACACTTAATCGTGATACGTACAAATCGAGTCGAGAAGGATTCGAGGACGAGAATATGTGTTTTTTTTTATTATTATTTATGTATATTTTTATTTTATTCAAATGATACCGTTATATTTCGATAAGAATATTTTTTGTCATTGAGCGATTAAAACTTTTATCTTATATTTAAGTGAAATCTGTCGAATATCAAGTTTTAAGTTTCGTGCTGTCGGACTTATTCGATTCGTAGATCTTGCGTGTGTACCATGATATTCAGTAACGCGCTCCAGTCCTCTGTGTCTCGGTTTCACTGATTTTTCTACCAGATACATGCCATTTTCCACGCGGCCAGTCTTTTGTGTCAGGGCGATTCGATATACATCGCAGTAGTTTATGGTCCAGTGTAATTACAGCTTTTATATGCACATGATTGTATAATGACGTCATCTTGTTACAAAAGGAGCTCGGACACTTGTGATCCTTTATTTCAATCACATAATCCTACACCTTCAAGTATTATTTTTTAACTCTTGACTACCGGGCGAAAAGACAAAAGTTATGCGATAAAGATTTTTTCAAGTCATGGCTATAGCAATCTACTTTTCACCGAAAAACCATGATATTATCAATCAATCTATGCATTTCGTACATCAACAAACTCTAAAGTTGTTTGTTACAGTTCGGGAAAAGAATGATAATGAAATATGAATATTATTTATGGCGTTGTTTATAGACAAAGATCGAGTAAAGAGAAAAGAGGCGAAAGAATGATAAATAAAATAAAACCAAGTGGAAGGGGCAAAGGACGAGAGATATACTTGAGAGCTTTGAAATGTATTTCTCTCGATGGAGAGCGTTCAAACTAATCGTCTCTCGTCGGCCAGAGTGAGACTCGTTCTTCTGGTTGGCAAGAAACAGCAACGACAGCCAACGAGAGGACCGACGAACGTGCAGCCTGACAGTCTTGCGTTATAAATTACCCTCTTTCGTATATATACTCGGGCCTCTGACATCTTCTGTGTGTGTTGTCTTTCCCGATCGTCCGTAATGGCCCCCTTTCGTTCCGCGAGTGCGCGTTCCTCTCGCGAACGAGAGTCCGGATCCAACGATCGACTTTGCCCACGAGAGAATCTTCCGAGCTCTCACCCTGCTGGCTACCACACTCTCTGTGTGTCCTCGCTGATATAAAACTTCCACAATTCCCTTACGTACTTTTCTCTCTCCCACATGTACAATCTAAGAGAAAATGTTGAGAGAGAAAGAGAGGGAAAAGAGAACTTGAAAAAAATACACTTACAATGAACATCGATGGACGCACTCGTATCGTGAAAGCAGCATTCTCAATCAAAATGCATTCGATTCGCAAATTTTCTGTCCCTGTTTTCTTTCAGTTCAACTTTCTCTCTTTCTCTTCACCTGTTTTACTTGCTGTTCTCGAATTGAACGTAAACTCACGATTACTTTGAAATAATTGAATAATTTATTAAGCAAGTGCCAGCTGTAATCAGGAAAGGTTGATCGACTATCAACTTTGAAGAAATTCATCCATTTGATCGGGTAAACTAATTTTTGGCTATTTATAAGCTTAATCGTTTTTGAGGAGTAAATTCGAACGTTCGATTTTCGTGAATCATGAATCCTGATGATTCTGAAGAATAAAAAATGAACAAACAGAACACTATTTTACTGAATGAAAAATTTCTTATAATTTATCAAGTATTTTCGTCTTCCAAATTGGCAAAATGAAGATTCTGGTTATTAATACAAAAATACGATCGTTCTGTTGTGTGATACAGATTGTTTATTTTTACACGCGAGTGTCTGATCGTTTGTTCGAAAGCGTGTGCTTTTTTGTATGGTGTTTTTTTTCCAATATATTAAAGACGAGTCTTTGTGTAACTAAGACGATCACGTTGGAACGTAGAGAAATCTATTCGTCTCTGGAGTTCTCGGTTGCTCGTTAAGTTTTGCGTCGACATCATCCACAGCTCTCCGCGTCCGAGAAAGAGAGTATAATACACACAGCCTCTGCGTGATTTCATAATGCAATTACCAATCGGTTCGCTGTGTCACGAGCGTTGAAAAGGACGGAGAGGGATGCAAGTCATCGACGTTTCTCGAAGAATTTTTTTCCTTCTTTCATCTTCGTTTGCCATATGTACATTTTCCCTCTCCGTAAAGTATTTCGCTTTTTTTTCTGTATATTCCGTTTATACGCACGAATGTTTTCTGCGGTTGAACACATCGTTTCGGGTTCTTAAATTCTTCTTTAGAAAATGAATCTTCAAATCAGAGACGCAAATTTGCTTTTTCTGGCATATCCATAAAAAAGATGTAACTATTTGTGAATAAAGGAATTTATAAATATAAAAAAGATTGAAGAGGAATTATAAACGAGTTACCAGCTGAATGTTTAAATCCAAATCGTCCGGATGTAAAATTGTGTTGGTACAAAAAATATATCCATTCGAAAGTATATAATCACAAGAAAAATAATAATCCGCAAGATATTTTAATTTCAATCAATCTTTATTCAATACGCATGAAAGTTCGTGTTTTTCGCAGTACTTAAAAAAAGTAATAAACTTATTCATTTTTTAATATCTTTTCACGCACCCTCGGCTCGTTATCCATCTATTCTTCAGTTACTTTAGCACACATTTAAAAAAAACGTACAAAATAACATTTTTGCTATACAACTCGAGAGCTCGGGACATAAAATCGGCAACGATTATAAAATCTTTTGTGCATGGATTATAAGTAATTTCGTGAGATAAGCCCTTCTAGTGTTGACGCTTCGATATCTAGGCCGTACGTTATAATCCGCCGGTTTTATAGCGCTCTCTTATGAACATCGGCAACACACTTGCAAAGAAAGAGAAAGAGAAAGAGAGAGGGGTTTAACTGGACTGTAGCTCTTAAGGATAAAAAAGGATAAGAGGCAGCATAGCTCGAGGTAAAATCGAGGATAGTTGATGCACGCGAGGCGACGAGGCAAAAGCCACAACTATGGATTTGTTCATGACTACTATACGGAATATAATGCTAGCTGGGAGGGCGTTAAGAAAAGCGTAACCGGCAGTTTAGCGAGGCATGTACATGCGATTAAGTTCCATGGGGAATAGTAGTTTCTTGCACATTTAAATATACGAGGTGCACCAAAATTTGTGATCCAGTTGTAGAAAATAGTTAGGTATAAAGATTGCATACATCCGAAGAGAAAAGTTCTTAATATGTATTTTTTTTTGCTTCGATACATCATTTCTAAGGAATTTGAACCAATCCAATGGTGCAATGAGTATACTCGTAGGTGTGGCACATCGTCTCGATTAGAAAATACTTAATTATTATATTATCATCAACTGTGTCGTGGCTAGAAAAAAGGATGAGAACTTTCCTCGTTAAAATATCGCTAATTACTTAGCTTGTGAACCTTGGACGTGACTTTTTGGACACTTTGTACACGGATGTTTCTGAATATGTATAACTTTACATATACAAAGATACGTTTGTATCTTCAGCCTCGGACGACCGATTATGGTTGCACTTCTCGTGTAGTGCGGTTATCGCCGTGGCGTTCCAAAGAGGCAGACCTCTCAGTCGACCGAGTGATGATCGCAAAACCCCTCTCTTTCCCTTGATATATACCCAAGCCCACAAAGCGTATACGGTTATACACACTAAGCCAGATTACGGCATCGAGCATTTGCATCAACAACTTTGCACACCGCAAAACTTCCAAGCATTATTGATTTTTGTTGTTTCTCATTTATTTATTGATCGACCTTCTATTTTATCCCGATGCACCGGTTCTCGACTATATTTATAAAGATGTAAAATGTCCCGCTTCGAAGATAACGTTAGTTTCAAATGACCGGATGTTGCGAATACTCTAGATGTTTGTATGTTTATTAGAGAGATCGCGACGCCCTTATCAATGAGCGTTGCACATTTTATTGAACTTTCGAGTCTCGTGTATAGTCACGTTGCTTCCTTTCGTTGTTGTGGTGTAACTCGTTTTAGGAAGCGGCAGTGGGTGCTAAAGAGATTTCCAAGTCGATTATTGGGACGTCATCAATTTTTTTTTTTCATCGGTTGTAAATGGCATGTCGATTTTTATGCCTCAGGGAGCAGGATTATTCTATTATTTGTATTTGTATTTTCAAACGGTACTTTTATACAGTCGTAAAATTGCAAATTTACAATTACTATCTATTGGTTTAGCCAAAAAGTTGAGCGATTGAAAAATTCAGATGATAAATATTGCAATAAGTTTCATACAGTTTTGATTATAACATTCACTAAGACATTCAAGTGTCTTTCTCATTCGGAAGTATCAATTCCTTCCTAAATAATTTAGTAACAAATGTGCCACATTCTAAAAAAATCCGACACTCAATGTGACACTCGGTTGAGGAACTCGATGTGAAAAATTCCATTCGTTTTTTATTCATTCGAACTGTATTGTCGCGAGTAAATTAATTCAAATGGTTGTTTTTACGTTCTACATAACATAGTGACTCTTTAAATCCCTACTCGAGTCTTATTTATGCATTTTGGAAATTTAAGTGAAAAAATTCACAGTTGAGAAATTTTATGTGTGGGCGTCAATTGATCAAGCTAAGATGCTTGGACATGTTTTTTATTTATTTATAAATCTTTATTTATTTTATCATATAGACCGTTATACAGGAATTGATCAAGCTTCGTGCGCTCCGTAGCTCTGAAATCGTAATAACACCACATTCGTTTTCTTTCATCCGTCTGGATGATATGCCGGAGAAAGTGGTCGTGTAGCGTATCCGATTGGTCGTTGCTTGGAAAAATATATTCCGAGAGAGAGAGAGATCTCTATATGTATATAAGTTATATATATATATATATAAATGTTATCATCTGTCGAATAATGTTTTGGGCGCGATCTTCACCTTTCTCCCATGGCCTCGTGAGAGAGTCCGGTGAATAATTATTTTTAGTGGCCTAACCCACGGTGTTATTAAATATTTTCTCTCGTTTCTTCTCTCGTCAACATTTTTGTCCTTTTTTTCATTCATACGCCTCTCTCTCTCTCTCTCTTTCGTGTCTGCGTTCATCAATTATCCCAAGCCATACTTCAAAAAGTATATCATAATATACACCAGGAAATGTGTGCGGTCGAAAAATTCCATCAGCATCAATTCAAGTATTACTGCAGCTCATTTAAATTTGTTCATCTCTTGTCGCGAAGCTTTCGCTGAACGAGGAAAACTTTTTGCTGCCCACTGTGCTGTCGCACCCGATTACTTCCTGCCCACGTATGACGAAACTCGATTACCTTACGGATAAAATAACATGGAGGAAAAAAAAACGATTGGTGCTAAGCAATAAAAGTTACAACTCCCTTTGCCTCGTTTCATTTACACGGATCAGCATGTAGGTGTGTGTTAAATAAAACCGCGACTCGGTATACTCATCAGTAATATAATGAGACGCAGACGCGACGCGAGAGAGGCGAAAGTTTTCGCGGTGAAAACTTTCGGGATGCTGAAATCACCAGGTGTGTCGCGCATATACGTTTATTATATACTCATATATTTATATCTATAGATACATGTTTATATGTACGCACATATGCGTGTTTGCTGGACTTTACCAACGAAACTCGTTTTCTCGAACTCTCCCGGGCAATGCCCGAATAATCAAAACGAGTCTCTGAACTTTCCAGCCAATTCTCATTCCAATAACAAATATTTAACTCTTGTAATGAAAGCGCACGATTTCGTTATCTTTATTACCAATCTATAACCTTTTTTTTTTTACTTCTGCATTAATTTTTACAAGGTCAATATTCATATGTAATGAACGAACCAATAAAACGTCAGGAAACAAAAAAGTCACTTAACGCAATAAACGGAAGGGCTCACGATGCTTTCTCGTTTTTACTTTAAATTCATGAAGTCTTTCTTTCAGGAAGAAGATACCACAATCTGTGCTTCCTCATTGAAATGTTTTGCATTGTGAATTATTACGAGATTGCGATGTTAATACTTTTACTATTTACACGCTTTGCCACTCAGATTTACAGCTCAATAATTCTTTTTTCTTCCAAATTCTTAAATCTTCTTCAAAGATGCGAAGGTTACATAATTTTAATTCTTTCTATAGAGCGGCGGTTGAAAAATATTCCAGATTTTTTTAAATATAAACATTTTGGAAAGGGTTTCAAAATATTTTCAGAATTCCATGAAAACGTGTTTGAAAATTTTCAATTAATTTTTATTAAAACTGCATAATTGCGAAGTTTACAGTTGTTTTGAAGCGTGGCCAATTTCGACAAGATCTCTTGTAGGCTTTTTGAAAATAAATCATTATCATTGTTCAGTCGAGCTCAAAACTTATGTTAAAACTTTTCTTTTCAAAATAAAGTGAAACAATTTGTCATGTTTGGCTCAAAATGCAAATGAAAGTATTTTAGAAGAAGTATGTTTATTTTATTTTCTTTAAAAGTATAAATTCATATTAAAATTCACGTTATCAATAGTCAATATCGTAGTAAAAATAATCGGAAAAACCCTCAGGCTCCTCGTTATGTTGTAATGAATCGTGTAAAATCTACCGCAGTCCGCGTTTGGCACAAGCCAATGATTCCTCATCGTTCATCCAACTTCCGGTTATTCTAGCGAAGTAAGCCTGAGGCGATATTAACATGATTGTAATCGTTCCAACATCTCGAACTCACCATACGCTGGAATAAAAACTGTATCGATGAATTTCTGTCGTACGTGCAATTGAAGGTAATATTGACGAGTCGCCGGGATCACAGAGACAAGAGATAAAATAGTAGAAGTAAATAGCGCCTTGGGGAAAACTTGATGATAAATGGAACGATACATTAACGCAATGAATTTGTTGGTCCTCATTGAGTGGTTGCTTAGTTCATCGATTCAAGATTTCTCACTCGGACGATCAATCTAAATGATTAAATATATCAACCGAATGATTATGTCATTTTGTCGTAAATTAATTAGCCGTCTCGAACGTTTCGATTTTGTGAGGAAATCATCATCACAACAAATTTCTATTCGCACATATCAATATTTTCTTCATTACAAAGTATAGTTTTGTGTAAATGTTGTCTTTTACACGTAGAATATGAATTGCAATATTTATTCGTCTATTTCGCTCGTTGAGATCACTCCACGTTCATTCTTCGTCCTTTTTATCTTCGTCATCTTTTATTCGTATGTACGTTGTACAATGTAGCTTTTGTGGCCTCGAGAGGATCTCAAAAGTTCATCGCGTCGCGCACGACAGTTCGTCGGACGTGTGTGGTACATCGTGACGCTTAGGAAAGAAGATGAAAAAAAGGCGAAGAAAAGAGCTCGACGAAGAAGAAAAATAAATAAGTCGAATAATGAGTGAGTGAGTGAGTGAGCAAGTGAGTGAAAGGGAGGAAGAGAGGGAGAGAGAGAAAGAGAGACAAAATGTTGAGCGAAGAAAGAGTAGTGCCTGAAGAGTGAGCTTCTTCAAGATAATGTGCCAAGAGAGCGCCAACGACGTAGAGACCGGTTGTCGATCCGGCCGCACTTGCAGTTCCTTTAGTTCTTTAGTTACGTATAGATATATATACACACCCATAATATAAGTACATATATGGGACATTCTGACCCACATAAACTGAGGTCAATTCTTTTGAAAAATAGATATCAATTTCCAATCCAATAATACAACAATTTTATTAGTGTTGACTGGAGTCTTTTTAAGTAAAATATAAATGTGAAATATGTACAGATTTTACTATTAAAAATTCTAATATATGTACTATATTGTTGCGAATGAGTTTTTCCCATAAACCGAAGGCAAAAAATACTCCACAGTATGTTGAAACTTTTGTTAATTTGATTTATTGCCAGAGTGGCAGTGAAGTTACAATTGCATTGACTCGATACTGCTTTTTACAATTACAGAAATTCCGAAAAATCTATCTATGGGTGCAGAATTGTTTTTCCGTGATAAGTTACGATGCGCTAATAGGGACAATTTCAGGAATTTATGTAGTAAAGTTAATTTAAACTGGAATCTCCTGTATATAAAGTTTTATTCTGGTGGACTGTCGACTACACGTCCAATCAAACATCCATGCTAGACCCCCTCGTTCACAACGAAGCTGTGCTCAGACGCACAAGCCGAGGAACTTCGTGAAAGATGAATTCTTTCGGATGTACCTGTTGCACTAATATTTCCATCTCTCGTACCTTTTGGTTCCCTTTCGCCGGTGTATACCCATGAGCCGGCATCCTCGCTCTCTCATCTTCAATCTCCTCATCCTTACAAGCTTATTTATCTCTCACTAACCTCCTCCCTTCCCGTCCTTTTTTCCTGTGTCTCGACATCTTACGTGTATATTTGTTGGTCTACGCAAGGGTACTCCATGTCTGACCTTTTAGCTCTGCAAATACGATCAAGTTTGCGAGTCAAATGTACATCCATCGCCCCAAGCACACGTGTGCGTGAATACTTGGCCTTTTTTTCTCATCTGGTTTAACATGTTTTTTTTTTCTCGAAGACATTTAAAAGCATTGCGAAATTTGATACAACGGCATTCATTAAACATGAATCTCTTACTTTAAGGACGACCGGTTTGTTTGTTTAGCTTCTAGGCTCAGTTTTGTGTAAATAAAGTCAGTGACACTGCAGTCATTAGTCAAGTGAAAGTTTTGTTACATAAATATTGAAACGTTGATAATAAAAAATAAAAAATTATCGTATAATTTTACACATGATATTATATTTGTCTCTTTCATAAAACTGAACCATTCACTGACTTTTCTCTGTTGATTATAACATAAAGAGGCACGACTCCTTTTAAATCGTTCCTAAGTACTATGAACAACTCCAATAGTAGTTCAGACTTATCAATTTAAGGACTTATGAATAAAAATCCACTTAACTGATGAATATATCCGACTTTGAATATATTAACGAAGAAAAAAATTTTGTTGAAAAGGTTGATTATTTAGTTGTCTTGATGATCAGACATTCTATAAATCTTCTTGAAAAATTAAATTCACCGAAAATCGTATAACTGTTCGACTGCTGCAAAGTCGAAATAGAACACGAGTATCAATCTCAGTGTTCATTATCCAATTATCGAGGTCAAGAAAGTGGTGTTGCTCGTGACTCGATAAATTTTCGTTAGGTCAACAAAAGTTTGATTACTCGAAAGAAGTTATAGTCCACGTTTTGTCAAGTTCTAAAAATATACACCAAGTAAAATTGATTTGACAGTTTGAAACCTACTCATTCAATCAACTTCATTTCTGGCCCTTCTTCATGTAAAAACTGCTGTACTGGATTGTTGTTTAAGAAAATAACAGTAAAAATCATTTAAAAAAAAAAAACAAATCTCATAGAATGGTTCACTAAAAAATTGGAACGGACCTTTTTCTCCAACAACAAAGTGGATAAATTGTTTTTGGCTGATCTTTCATAAAAAAATTCAATTCTATATTTATTCTATTTTATATCATGTATTACATTGTATATATTTCCAATAGACACACACACACACATACACACACAGACACACAGACACATTGTCGATGCTACGCTCTTTCCAATCGTTCTTTTACTCATTTCCTCTTCCTTTTTGTGTGTCAAGTACTAGTATGAGACTAGTTCGTGTGCCTCCGTACGTATGTGAGTCCATCATTACATACCGGCACTTAGGAAGACATAGGCTCGAAGTTAGGTATATCTATTGGCGTCTGTGAGTTCTTCAATAACGCGATCTCCTGTCGGTTGAGGAGGATTGTATGTACCTCGTTTCGAAAATGCGTATACATGCACTTATGAACAATTCTCCTCTTCGTCCTGCACACAGAATGCGACGAGCTGCGATACCACCGCCACCAGCAGCGTGCGATTGCCGCCAATAGAATGGCTACGGGACGCGCGGGAAGGGGGAGGGGATATCTCGTAGCGCACCTGACACACGAGCGGCT
This sequence comes from Campoletis raptor, assembly GCA_948107755.1. Classification (NCBI taxonomy): domain Eukaryota; kingdom Metazoa; phylum Arthropoda; class Insecta; order Hymenoptera; family Ichneumonidae; genus Campoletis; species Campoletis raptor. Next base: position 24,975,389 of record OX403622.1, on the reverse strand, counting down.
CAAGAGTCCCCCTGAAAATCCGAGCTTCGCTCTCCTGAACTCAGTATACGTCGGTCGCGCTTACAGCCACGATCGGCTACGAACGAAATTGATCGAAAGCTCCCTTCGGGACTTTGTAAACACGATCGATCCACTGACCGTATTCGATACCAAGTTTATGTTATAAATATATACATTTTTTTTTACTTTTTGTTATTGCATTATTGTTTTACACAGTGATCGCGATTTAGTGACATATTACGAAATTATCAACTTAGTTATAAATATATTGTGGCTTTAAACAAGCGCTAAAGAGAGTTCAAGTAAGGAGGCCATTGATAACTTTCAGGAGTTCTTTTTCGAATACTGTATGTGTAGAGAATTCGAGGGTGTTTTATGATTTTGTTGAATAAAAATTTCAACGAAACTTCTTCACTCATTATTGGAGTTCCATCGTTCGTTTCGCTCAGTTTTTCATTCTGCTTTCATAATCAGATTACGAGATTCATTTTATAATATTCTGTTCGCGATAAGTACTAGATAAATTTTGATTTTTTTCAACAATTCATCGTTTCAATTGAATTAAAGTATCTTTGGATTGATGCACTTCGTTCAGTCTTTGAAACCATTAGATATTTTTTGAAACTTTAATTGCTTTCGGGCAGAAAAGTGATTCGTTGGCTTCATGTTAAATTAATTATATATTTGTTTCTGCAATCAAAAGACGCAGTAGCGGCTCGACGCCAGGTATCGAAAGAAAATAACAGCACAAGCGCAACCGCACTTCAACATACTCGAATATGCCGCGGTTTTATCACGTTTTAATATACTGCCATGTATTTCTCGAATGATTTCGCTTAGTGCCTTGTAAAACGTTCGGTCACTCAAAAATTGTTTTAATTTATTTTTCAGTCGAACATTTTGATTTGCATTCGAATGGATTACTTCCTTTGTACATTGTAATAAACAGTTGGATTAAATTTAATGAAGATTAAATTTCGCACGATCACTGAATAATAACCAATCTCATCAGAGTAATTATGAAAGCGAGTCGATAATTTAACATATGTATATTGATCACACAATATAGTTTGCCTCCGTCCGTTGATCCTAATGAGTTTTGTGGCCCGATTTCACTTTAATAATCGATTCTCGAAGGTAACCATAAATTCACACACTCTCATATATATATATATATATATATGTATATATTTTATATACGAGAGAGCTAATAACAATCATGAGGTCCCACACATTGGGCCGAGGTGGGCAACGGACGCGGGAGAGCGCGAGCTGTGTGGTTTACGATATCGATAACGGTAAACTCGTAGGAAAGTAGCCGCGGCACAGGTGTCCTCATTGGCCACGGGCGATCTTACAAGTCCATTCTTGGATGATATTCTGTACCTTCAAGTGAATGAAAAAAAAAAGGAGTAAAAACAAAGCACACAAACAAAAACAATCGAAACGGAACAATAGACGATCGAGGTATGATACGAGAAGATGAACAAAACACTATAGAATAAGATCTCGAATTCTCTGCTACATATTACGTATCTCTGAGTTCCCATCGAGAAATGGTGCCAAGTAATGTGTTGTCTTGAATCTTGCGTGTGATAGATATAGCGGCTCGGGGCAATACAAAGGGATTCAGAAAGAAACTTTCATCGAGTGTTGCAACTTAAATGAACAAACAGCAAAGAGTGGAGTGTCTATCGTTCATACATTAAAAAATTAAAGTAAAACTGTAACTGTACACACGTCGTACATTATCCCTCGTAGCATATATATGCGAACCATATACATTGAACCGGCAAAGCCCTCATTGTAAATTGCAATCGAGTCCACCGAGAATTCCAACGGATCTTCGTCGGAGTTCATTCACAAACTCGACCCTCGAGCGATAACGATATACATATACACAACTCTCTCCTCGTGCTCTCTGTTCTTCTTATACTTGACGCTGTGCATCTTGGTGATACGTCCGTCCAGATCAAATTATGAGACTTCGGTAACTACGATGACGATACGACAAAATTTCCATTTAAATGTCTTTTTAGTGGAGCAATAACTCGGCATAAGAAAATAATAAAAAAATTGCGGTGTAAAGAAAAGACTTCAAGTGGATGAAAAGCTATAAGAAAAACAGGAAAAAATTGTGTCGCGTCTCTCGAATCAAAGTGTGACGAAGGAGCAAGAGGAGAGAGATGAGCGGCATTTGGAAAGGAAAAGAAGGCAATCCCGGGAGTATCTCCAGTGAGTGAGAATCATTGGGTTACAGTGAAACCTCAGGGCATACACAGCGTACATACATATTCACATACACACACACATATATATATATATATACGCTTATAGTCAGTACTCATTCATACGTACGAACATACACGTACAAAAAAAAAACGAGATCTTGATCCTCAAAGTTCAAAGGGAGGCGCGAGAATTCGGTGAGGCTGGCTAACGGATAACGGTCTGGTCGAGTCCTCTCCTCCTGGATCGCCCTGAGAATCCGTAAAATCAACGACGAGAGATGTCTTCGACGAAAAGTTGCCCGAGGGTAGGCGGGGGTGTTCAGAGGCTTGGAACCGGTAGTCAAGCATGGACGAATATCGGTAGTGCAACGAGACTCTCAAAAGCAAAGAGCAGTCCAAATGTTTCAAAGCCAACGCCCACACCAAGGCCTACACTCACCAGAACTGAAAACTCTCAAGCTGTGACAAAGAAAAGCCCATCTCCGAGTGGAATATCTAGATCACCGATGGTTACAAGTAGAACAACAACGCGTACACCATCCCGAAACCATAGTAACGTCACAATCGTTCAAATAACACCCAGAGACGAGATATCATCCATTCCGTCATCGAGATCAGCAAGTACTGGAAGAATTTCCAGTTCAACAAACAAATTCCCTTCAACGAGTTCTTCTTTAACGAGAAATGATCCGAAGAAACGTGGAAAAGATCCAATGTCTATGTCATGCACGATACTCGAAGACAGAGCATTACTGAAAAAAGGTCTCACCTGCACACCGGAAAAAGTGCCGAGGAAACCGGAAGGTATGCGCAAAAAATGTCTCAGTCGTTCCACAAGCCTTTGGAACGTACCAGTAGACTCCGATCACACCTGTGCAAGCTCTGGCGATTCCACGGGTACCGGTAAACGTGTTTATCGCCAGAGCACCGGTTCTATGGAGCCTAAAAAGGACCTTAGGTACGAGAAAAGTCCGGGAATCGTCAAGAGCAATCTAAATCGTACAACTAGCTTGTGGAATGTACCATCGGACGGTTCCAACTGTGGCAGAATGTCCAGAGCGCGATCCGTATCAGGTCTCAGACCCAGCAAAATACCACTGTTCACTCAACATTTGGGCAGTAGTAGTCAAATTCATTTGGGCTCTTCTCTCGCCGATCTATCGAGTGTAGATCGATTCGCTGAGAAATTGCGTCCCCGAATTATTGATTTTGACGAGATCGACAAAGCTCCGAGCGTTAATAACATTTACGAGAATTTTCGAGAAGTCAATGCAGCCAGACACGAAACAGCTGACACAAAAATTCCTAGATCTGGTCCAATTTATGAAAACTTGAAAGACAGCAAATCTTTTGTCTCGGGAGGGAATTCATCGGTCGTAGATAATGAAAAATCAAAGAAGGAAATTACCAGAATGACATCATCCACATTAGAACTTCGTACGTCTTACGACCTGGAAAAGAGAGCTGCGGAATTAATGGCGCAGTTGGATGACGATGACGATGATGACATGACTGAGGAACCAATTGCGGTTAACAGCACGAGACTTAGTTCGAGCACCACTAGGATCAATCTTGATAGTAGAACGGACCTGAGAAATAACGGAAATGTTACGAAAAATAAGGAGAGTCGACCTAACAGTTCTGCGATATTGGAAAATAGTCGGAACATCGCAAAAAGCCAGGAGAGTCTCCATTCAAGACGAGAACCGGAAATCAGTATCCAAGAGATCCGAAAAAATTGGGAAAAACAAATAAGACGTTGCCAAATGCCTGAGGCACCGGAAGTCAAGCCGAAACCTCCTACGACATCGAGAATCAATAGCGCTACGGTTAATCTCACAAAAAAAGTAAACGCTTCGATTCCACCTGATACAGAGCCGAGAAAGTCCATTGCCAATGTCAACAGAACCAAGGATATTGTTCATTTGGTTAATTTTTTCAACTGCAAAAATACAGAGCCTCCAAAAGAACAAACGATTCAGGAGACTTGGCCAAAAATCAAAGATCCGGCAGTAACGATGATCGATCAGGTAAACGTAATTAAAAAAGACAAAGACAAAGAGGAAAAAAACAACGGTTACACGTCAGATGGAAATTGTTCGGAGGACAGTGGTCACATGAGTAACGAGAACGAGGTCGAGTGGAAGGAAGATTCTCATCAAGAATTGAAGAGTCTACAAAAAAGCGAAAGATTTCTCAAAGAAATTATCCACGATCTCGATTCCAGTCTCGAAAGGACAATCGAAGTTTTCGACGCAACACCGATTGTTCAAAGATTCGTACCAGACGAGGTAAAGAAACGAACCCTCAAGAGTAGCATTTCAACATCCAGCGGTGCAAGCAGCATCGACAGCTGGGAAGAAAGTGCCAAAAGCAACAAGAGAATCACGAGCGTCGGCAGATTCGAGGATAGCGCTGCTCCGGGCCCTTCACCGAGCGCCAAGATCAAGAGGTCTCCGTTGGAGGTCAACAGAGAACAGGTCATTTCCTTTAAATATCGGTCGCGTTGTGTGCGAGAACGCGTTGTTTTTGAAGATTTTAACAAATATTTAGCTCATTTTTGCCACATCAAAATCCATAGACCAAATAAGACATCCACTGAATCTATAATCTAAGCCAACAATTTTATAAATTGCACCGGTTCGGCAATGTATGACTTTTTTCGCGAGGCCGTTACCTACTCAGTCGGTGATCCCGAAGACCTCAAAAAGTCTTCTTGACCTAATGTTACCAAGCGTAACGTTTAACGATCTTAAACAACATCGGTATCTTTCTCACCTGGCGCAAATAATTCTCCTCGCATAACGATCGACGTTATTAGGATATTCTATTTACCGCAGAATTTGTAATTCGTCCAGAATATTAATTTAACTTCACGGCTCTTTCACATCGACAGATATTCTTCCGGTCTGGAGCTTTGGAACGACTCGAGTCTCAGCGGGACGAGAAACTTACGGGACACATTATTCTACTTCAGGCGAGATGCCGGGGGTATTTGGCTCGCAGAAAACTCAATACACTCAAGGTAATTATTTCATTATTCAGTTGTGTTACAACCAACACTGTATTTCTAGTTATTACAATAGAATAATAACTACTATGTATCATAATAGTGACCATAATTTTTTGAATGATAATTCGTTAAATACATTCTAATAACTGCAAAATAATGAACGATCATTATCGTTAGTGCTTACTCATGCTGGAAGCTTTATTTCGTTGAAAAAAAATCTACATCTTCAGCTTTGAATCTTTTTAATGTTTGAATTAAGCAGAAACTTGGGTTTGTACAAGAAGTTTTGCAGCTTGCATCGTTGGCACTTATCGGATTTTGTTTTTTTTTTTTCGTTCACAATGTTGTTAATTTTCGAAACTCTTTCAAATTCTCTCGAAAATCTCGTTTCAAGGTTGCAAACGTAATCGTTTAATTAAAAAAAAAAAAAAAAAATCACGTTAAATAGAGAGAAAAAAAAATTAATTGATATGTGTTATGTATTCCACAAAATTGATACGGTGCTAACGATTCTGAAGATCGTTGAAATATTCACAGATACCCGGTGGACTTTCTAGCTTCTTAATTTTCGCACTATCGAGATCAAATACTTTTGTAAATAAAAAGTTGGATCGCTTCTAAATTCAATTTTATTCTCAAGTATTATATTTTTCCATGAATATGCGTCTGGTCTGTAACTTGCTTGAGATTATGACAATTTGATGAACGAAAACGTTGAAAAGTAAATGAACAAAATTAAAAATTCGCCTAAGAACTCATTGCCGAGAAAAATGATCATTCAACCAAAAAATCATAATGATTTTGTTCTCTGGTTTTAGCTACAAGATTTAGCAGTGAGATGCATTCAGAGAAACGTGAGAAAACTTATGTCCGTTCGAGAATGGCCATGGTGGAGATTGTACGTGAAAGTGGCACCTCTGCTCAACGTTCATCGTACCGAGGACCAGTTGAAAGCTCGAACGGTAAGATAAAGAATGAAAATTAATATTCTCACCCTAAAAATTGATTTTTCACAGTTGAAATATTGACTGACAGCGTTGTACAAAGAGCTATTAAAAAACGTCAAATAGCTCGATCTTCTCAAAGTCAGCGGGAAGTAATAAACATCATACTCAGAAGGCTTTTTTAATGAAAAATTTGAAACACATGCTTATTTGTATATGTATAAAATCGAATCACCTTGACTTTTCTGAACTGTCCTGATCTCGAGCCAAAAATCTTGAAATTCTTTATGTCTTTGTGCAGGAGGAGTTGGAGGTGCTGAGAGCAAAAGTCGAGAGGCTAGAACAAGAGAGAAATCATTTGAAGCACGACAACGACAAACTTGAGGCCAAGGTACGTCCGAATTAAAGTATACATTGACAGCAAAGCAATATATTTGCAAAAGTATTTAAATGATGGTCTTTCAAAAAGTCCAATTAGGATTGAAATAACTTTGATTTATTAACATGCTTTAACTTGCAAACAAAAAAAAAAAGATAAAATTTACCGGTTTTTATCGAACACTTGAAAACAAACAAATATATTCCCATGCAGCATTAGGATGGAAATAATTGTAGGAGAAGAAAATACACTCGCAAATAATTACCTACTGTTTTGATCAAATATAACTTGTGAGCAAATACACTGGAAATCATCTTCTTTTTATTTACGAATATAAATAAAACTGACTTGAAATATTCAAATAATTATACTATAAATAGCAAAAAATGATAAAACCACGAAGCAACAATGTTCTATGTACGATAATACGAGAATTTTAATAATCCTACGAAAGTTTTTATTTTCGTGCTTTTTCGTCGCTCTCAAGTTTAAAACTATATTGTAATGGGACACGGTGTATATAACACGCGGGGAGGGAAGAAATTTCCGGTCAAGAGAATTGGAGCTCGTAAAACCGCGTGGCTGTCTATGCCCACGGTGTATGTAATTCAGCCACGAGTTAATTAAACCACTTAGACAGCTACCGCGAAGAGAGGCATGCTCGGGGAGAGCACTTAGCATCGATGCATAACACGTTCAAAGGTTCCTCTTCCCTTCCACCTTCCTCGGCATCCATCCCTTCCCCCTTACAAACGCCGACCGACAAGGATGAAGTTCCACAGTTTACGATCCACTATCGGAGTGAATTTTCTTTCTTGCCTTATATATTTTCAACGCGAAATACAAACGAGAGATTACTATCCGCGAAAGATGGTACGAGCACGCGAGAATTATCCCTTCTTTTGAGTGATTCAAACGTTGACTAGTTCCGAACCCCACAAGTCAAATTACAATACTCTGTAAAATCGAAAGTTTTCATTTACGAGATACTTTGAAAGAAAACGCATTTGCATTATTTCGCATGTATTATTTATTTCTATTGAAATATACCATTTTACCAACACCACGAGAAATGAATAAAAAGTAATACATTTTACGATATTATGCGTGAAAATCAAAATGAAATTCTACAAGAATCCAATATATATTTTAATATGATAGAAAAGAAAGTGAAAAATGTACGATGATTAAAAATTTCATGATTAAAAGTGACATTCGATTATTTTTCGATCACTTAGAATTGTAAATAAATTTTGACTCTTTGGTAACCGTTGGGATACGGATTATTGAACTCTTCTAAAATGTAAACAAATAATTCATAATGTTCGATTGCTTGTTTGAGAGTTTGAGTGAGAAAATTGACTACATTCGCACGAGTGAATCGTTTTGTAAACATGGACTTCTCATTTATTTTTTCTTTTATTCGTTCGAGCTCACTCGACCTTGTCCATTCATGAAATGGTTCGCACGAATTCCTCAGGTCGTGTTGCGTAACACGCTCATCCGTCACTCACAAAATTACGTTTATTATTCACACGCATGCTGAAAGATCGTACGCTTCGGGTACATGTTTTTTCTTGGGCCTTTTTTATACGTATTTCGGTGAACCTTTTTTAGCTGATTTTAGGTAAAGTTATGATTGAGATTTCAGTGGTTTTCAAATAAATTATTTCGTGAAATTTGAAAAAACTTTTTATTTTCAATTTTCAATCATTTCAAAGAAATGGTAAACATTTGAAAAACTAGTCATTTAATAAAGTTTGTTCGAATAAAAATATTTTAATCTTGAAAAAAATGAGCTTGAATTGATCTTTTTGTGGATTCTTCATGAATAAGAATTTTAGCGTTAATAAATAAATAAAACTTTGAAGCTCCAAGTATTAGTCACATGTTGAAAACTTGTTTAAATGGTTCTATTTATTTTTATCCGATATCCCGGATCTTGATATAAAAGGCCAGAGCAATTTGTGCTACCTCCCACACTCTTCCTGGCAATGCTAAACATCGTTTAAATCGCGACTGTATAAACTCGAAATCGTTTCTTCCGGTGAATATCGTTCGATAGAGAAAACATGTGATTGGGTTGTTTCCCTCCTTCTTTCCAAGATTCTCTGTTTCTTTGTCTTTATCTTTTTTTCACTGTCACTCTTTCTCTATCTCGGTTCGACTCTCTCCAATTTTTTAATCCATTCGTCTCATCGTGTACTTGGCTTATGGCCAAAAGACGTTTGCTCTTTCTCAGAATAACTCGGAGGTGAGCACCTCCTACCTAACGTCGTTGCACCACCATCACAACCACAACGTTCTCCGGAACGATCAGGGTGGCAGAGTAGTCGAGTCGTAACTTGCTGTCGATCCGGATGTCGATTACGCAACGGAAAAACGAACTCGAGGGAACTCTTCAAGTTCCTTGCGAGAAAAACCCAAAGAATACGCATTAAAAAAAATCTAATTTTTATATACAAACAAAAAAAAATGCCTCGTCAATGACTTCAATTCAGAAAAGTGATCGACAAATTTTTAACTACGAAACTAATTATGAAGCTCATATTTAAATCGATCGAACCGTTTGAACCCTTAACGCAGATAGATGTTTACTTCCCAAATTTCGCAACGAAACAATTGATTGAAAGGCAACTCGAGTAATGAATTAAAATCGTCATGTGATCGTCAGTCATAAAGAATAAACAGTGATCTGAATTCATCCCCAAAATGCCACTTTCCCCAACTTTTTTCGTGCGGGCACCATCGGCTCGTTTATCATCGCCGGGGCCCTATCGTCACAATGATCTCAACGACGATGCCTCGAATTCCTTCGCGAATAATGGTTTACCAACGAGCTCGAATAAAAGTCCAGAACCGAATAGTTTGAGCTCATGTACAAGTATCAATTCATCGAGACGTCCGCCATTACCACCGAATCATTTCAAAACGAGACCACTCAACAAATTGGCAGTTATAAAACCTAATCAAACTGCTCGTATTGTGAGTCGAAGTCCATCGCCGAATTTGTCATTGTCTACCTCCAGGAGCTGCAGATCAATGACACCTTTAAATCTAACATCACGATCTTCGTCGAGTCAATCAATGTACAATCGCACATTCGATTCGTCGAATCCTCGACGTATTTTTCCTCAAAATAGTCCAAGAAACGATTTTAATGGTGATCTGGAAGAATTATCGTCGAAAGAACAGGCTCCTGTGGTGTTTGATGCAAGCTTGAATTTTGTCCTTGGGATTGAGAAACAAAAAGTACGACAATCGTTCAGACCAACCGCTTCCCATTTGGAACCAACCACAGCTTCGTCTTTGCTGTCATCAAGAATAGCACAATTTCTTCAACGTACCGATCACATTATGGAAGAATGGCGCAACTTAGGACACAAAGATGATACCGATGAACTTGAATGTTTAACCGCCTTGCCACACAACGATCGACATCGTAAAATTGGACGTAGCAAAAGTGCTACCAATATTATGATCAAGGGATTTCAGTATTATAGCCGTGCAAACAGCGTGAACAAAAGTCCTTCGGGCTCCGTTTCTAGATTATCGTGCCTCGATGAAGATAAAACACTCGCAAACTACAACGACGATGAGGTTAGATTCGAAATAGGACTTGTAGAAACGAACTTGTTACATCTCTTCGTTTTTCAACTAAAATAATATTTTGAGATCTCACCCATTTTCAAGAGGCTAGTCAATTTGTCTCAATCGATCATCAGGACGTTTAATTACGTTGGAATTAAAAAAAATTATTGTTTGCTACAGTGCGAGGAAACTCATTTCGATGAAAAATATTTAAAACGATCCAGATGTAAGGGTTAAATATTGTTAGATACAAAATTCATTACGAGCTCCGAAAAGTTAGCCAGAAATTCAATAAATATGAGAGTAATGAATTTACTTTATAACTGGTAGATACTTTACCGTAATAATCATCCAAGACATTCTATTCTCGTTTAAATAGAAAACTTGAGAATGTCACAAATTAATTTAACAAAAAGGCCAGATATGAAACATGCAACGTATTCCTAATAACATTTGTATTTGATCAAAACTGGGCTTTGTTATTATTCTTTCTCAAATTCATGGAATTCATTCGTTATTAGAAATATTGACTTTAAGACAGATTCATAAATGTATTGATATAGAAACTCGAACAAATATTTCATTTTATTTTCACTCGATAATTCCATTTGGTATGATTCAAATAAATTTTTCATTCCACTCTATTCCATTCGAGTTGAAATGGAAATTAAAAAGGATAAAAAAATACATAATTTATGAATCTTTATATTTTATATCTGTCGTTACAGTTGAGCGTAATGTCGGCCGATTTTGCGGAAGAGCATTCAACCTCGACTCTCGCGGCTGAGAGAATAGATGCGGAGACATCGGAACGATTGCGTCTTGAGCGTGAACTCCAGGATGTCACGGAGACAAATAAGAATCTTCAACAAACGACCGAGCGTCTGGAGATGGAATTATTATATGCAAGAGCTGCCGATCTCAATGGACTCACGTCGGATCTCGAAGATGGAGAGGATGGTGGTGTGTACAAACAGAGATACGAACATGCCATTAGGGAATTGGAATTTACAAAGAGAAAAATGGCTCAACAGCACGAGGATGATCTCGAGCAGCTCGTTGGTCTCAAGAAGCAATTGGAGAAAAAGGTAATTAAAACATTACAAATCTGAAAATTCATCAATTCATTATAATCGTTGTATCAAAACAAGAATAACAATCAATACGTTCATTCTGCCTTAGATTCGAAAGCAAACTTTTCATATAATATTTCACATATTTTTATTTTTTAAATCAGATTCCTTGATCATGAAAGATCACGAGAACGAACATAAAAAATATTGACAATGTGCAGAGCAAAATTAGTCCAAAATTTAAATGATGAGAAATACGTTCGATCCTGGAAAGGTAAAGAAAAAAAAAAGAGAACGAATAAACAGTACATGAACGTATTGAAAATGGTTTCGGGCTAGAAATAATCTTTGAGCACACTATACGAGGAGGATCAGAAAGAGAGTTTGGTTGAAAAGCGACTTTTCAAATGTATGTTTGGTTGGTTGTTGGAATAGAGTCATGTGCTAGTTGCGGACCTGTTTTCCAGTACAGTTTGTTTTGGCTAGGGTTTATTCGCGACCTACATCACTCTCTCTCTCTCTCTCTCTCTCTCTCTCTGCTCGACCTTTCTCACGGATAGAAATACATATAATCATAAAAACGATAATAATAATTATAACGATGATGAGTAGTCACAGAGCCAAGTTGATGCGTGCTAGTGAATCATTCTTACGGACGTGACATTTTTCATTCTTTTTTTTGTGATTATTGTTATCGTCGTTATTTGTTCATTAGCTCGCTGACGCTTACGAAGAGGTCGAGGAGCAACGTCAGGTCGTTGGACAGTGGAAGAGACGTGTACAAAAACTTAACGGTGAGATGCACGATCTTAGACTTCTGCTCGAAGAACAGACTGCCAGGAACAATCTACTCGAGAAAAAACAGCGCAAGTGAGTTGAAAAAAATGTTTTTGTTCTTTACAAATTACTGTGATATGTGCCATTATGGCCGATATCTCAATCGTTTTGATTTCTTTAATGAATAATTTATAAATTATTTTGCATTTAAATTCCTTCGAAATTTCGTCCTTTAGGCAATGGAGATAATTAATTATCAATAGAAATGTCGAATGAATAAGTTGTAGTAATATAAATATTGTATTTTAAATAATTGTAAAATCGTAAATGAATGAGATATTTCGTTGAGTTTATTGGAAAGACATTGGGTCGTGTGTTTTGTTCGTCTTCGTACCGGCTACCGACAACAGCCGGCTCGCGCTCTATTCTCATTTCAACCGACCGCAACAAGTGTCTTGGCCACGTGCCAGGCCAACGCGGGGTAATCGTGCTCGAGACACAAGATCTCACACGACACGCGATACAGACCATATAGAAGGCCTCGTGCCAAATGTCCGGACATATCGAAAATTGAATGCCCCGGAATAGAAACCCGAAGGCGATCGGTTGCGGTTGCAGGAGGTAGTGTGAGAGGAACACGGGGGGAGGGAGGGAATTCCCGTCTCACTTTGTCCGTATTTAAGTCATTTCAAAGGAATCGATCACTCGTAATATTTGGTCAAAACTAACATGAATTTTCTCTTAGATTTGATGCTGAAACGCAAAACCTCATGGACGACCTGCGTCAAGAAAAAGCACAACGGGAACGTCTTGCTCGTGAAAAAGAAATCGCAATTGCTGAGAAATTTACCGTTGAACAAAATTTAAGTGTAAGTTTTCTTTCTTTTTTTGTTTTTTACATAATTTGCTTGGATATAATTAAAAAAACAAGTATCATTTCCCTGTTGATTATAATCATATTTGTTTGTCACGTACAAATGATTATTATCATGTTTTTTTTCAAGGACGCCAAACTTGAGATCGAGTTACAAGAAGAACGACTTCATACGCTGGGCCAGGAGCTTGAGGAATTGACTTTCGGTGGGAAAACCGAGGAAGAGGTAGCCCAATTGAAGAAGGCTAAACACGAGCTCGAGAAAAAGGTCAAGGATCAGGAGGAGGAACTTGACGATCTGGCGGGACAAGTACAGCTTTTGGAACAAGCCAAGTTACGTCTTGAGATGAGTATCGAGCAACAACGTAAAGAAATGCGCAAAGAGATGCAACAACGTGACGAAGAGCTCGAGGACTGTCGTGGTAATGCACACAAAAAGGTCAAAGCCCTCGAGTCACAGTTGGAGAGCGAGCATGAGGAAAGAACTATACTGTTACGGGAGAAACACGAACTTGAGAGACGGTTGGTTGCCTTCGAAGAACAGGATCGTACTGATCGTGCTGCTGAAGCTGAGACTACTCAAAGGTAAAAAAAAAATAAAAATATTCGTCATTTGCAATGGAAAAGTTAAATATTCCTTTTTAATAATTTATTGCTCATTGAATTACACAAATTTCTCAATTTAATCGTCAAAAGTCGGAAAACTGTGAGAAAAAATTGTGAACATTATTCTAATTAACAATAAAATATGAGGCATATTTTATTATGAATAAATAAGAAATTATAAAAATAACATTTTGATGAAATCGGAAAAGAAATTACTTGCAACCAAAGCTGATTTTGTTCCGAACTTGATCAAGCGAATGTCAGAGAAGAATTTGATCTTTTTAGTTTTCCAAAATATGTATAAGACGAAGCGAAAAATAATGCATTCATAATGAGTCATTGATCAAAATTATTTTTTCAGGTTAAAGAGGGATCTGAAAAGAACTCGAGCCCTTTTACGAGATGCTCAGATAATGCTCGAACGATCAAAAGGCGATTCAACTGGTAAAGCAGCCTTACGACAGTTGAAAAATCAGTTAGAAGATGCTGAATGTGCCAGAGCTGTTGCAGCAAAAGCTAAACAAGCGCTGGAACAGGAATTGAATGAAACACAAGCGGCTCTTGAAGAAGCTTCACGATCGAGATCCGAAGCTGAGGAACGCGCCAATACAGCTAATCGCGAAAGAACTGAGCTGGTATCGCAGCTTGAGGAGAACGAGGAAGAATTGGCAGAGGTAATAAAATTAACAACAAAATATTAAGCCGCTAGACATCTTTCGATTACAGTTTATAATAATGTTGGGCAAATATTTTTTCAGTTGTTAAAAAAATATCGCTCAGCCGTACAGCAAGTATCGGCCGAACAATCGCAATTGCAAGAGGCACAGGTACAAATTGCAGCATTAGAGGCTGAAAAGTCGTCTCTGAAGGAGCAACTCTCAGAGTTAAGTCAACGACTCGAATCCGTTGAGCAATTGGGTGACCCAACGGCCAATAGTCTTGCAACCAGGAGACTCGAATTTCGAGCAAAGGAGCTCGAGAGCAAATTGGAACTTGAACAAACTACGCGGACACGCCTGGAGGTCAGTTTTTGTTTTATTAATTAATCTGTTGTTAAAGGTTTGTTTTCTTAATTATTTGAAATATGATTTATATTGTTCATTATCCATTACTTTTTAAATTTCGATTTACAGACACAAATCGCAAGGCTCAAGGAATCCGTCGACAAATTACAAACCGAGACTGCTCTATTACGAACAAAAGAACAAACGGCTCAAGACGCTGCTAGACGATTGCAGAGAACGTTGCGAGAAGCGAGAGACGAATCGAGCGTGATCGCAGCACGAGAGCAAGAAGCAACACGTGCACGACGAGATCTTGAAAAAGCTCTTGAAGCTGCCGAAGCTGAGACTAAAGTAGCACGTGACGATCTCAGGTTAGCACTTCAACGAATTGATGATCTACAAAGCGCCATACAGGGGGAACTCGATCTGGATTGCAGCGAAGAAGCAACCAGCGAAAATAGTGATAGGTGAGAATCTCGTTTCCTAATATTTCGCAAACATTTCATTTGCCTTTTTATTTCGTGTAACGACGAATTTTAGAAAAAGCAACAAAAATATTCGAAAAACGAAACAGAATACATTTGTTTTTCAAGTGAAATAAGCAACGTCTTAAAAATTTTTCAGCGATTGATCCATATCGTCGGCAGAGTCCGATCCAGAAGTGTAGGACACATGGTCGCCAGTGGAAAGAACGGACGATCTGTTGGGATGAACATTAATCGACCCCGATTGTTAATTCACCGAGAAGTAGATACGAAATGATTTCGGTATTGAGGGTGAAGTTGACAATGTGTTCCTGTTAATTGTTTCACGAAACAAAACAAAAACTATTTGAATCTACGCTAATAAACTCTCGCAATCGTGCGGACGAAGGAACGTGGATATTGATCGCGTGTCTGGGAGAAAAGAATAAACTGGTAATACCGGCAAACGATCGAATCTTTTTTGCAATTATCGTCTTTTCAATGTGTATTTTAAAAGAAAATTTATACGCTGAGATTGAAAGGGAAGAAAAAAAATTTGACATGCTGAAAACTCCGAGAATTACTTTAGAGAGTAAATAGGAAAATAAATAATTTGAGAAATCGTGAGAACGACGATCGCGTTTTTAATTGCGAATAATTAATCGCGAACAATAAATGCTCGATTGAGAAATTTTGACAATAATAAAAATATCTCACGAGCTTTTACCGAACAATGGAAAAGATTGTGCTTTTTTACCGTGCTATTTTTTTTCCTACAAAGACTGCTTCATAAAAATAAGATAACATTGTTTTGTTATATTATGAAAGAGTTAACGGAACAGAGAGATAAAAGAAAATGAGAAATTTTAATGACCACGTTTTTTTTTTTTTATCACGACGATCTTTTTGTTTCGAACGTAAAAAGTTCATGCATGAAGGAATTGTATTTTTTATTATTGAAGTATTATGTCATTGTGAAAGATCAATTGAGACATTTATTTAATCATATTAATAGGAGTTTTCTTCGTTGCTAAATTTTGTTCGATTCACTAAAGCTTTCAAAGAAATTTGGTTCAACGTTCGCCGTATCTTTCTATATAAATTTCTCTCTCTCCAGTTCCTTGTCTTTTTCTATTTTTCTCTCGATGGAAACATGATAATTCGTATTTATCGAGAGTCCTACAAGTCTTCCAGGGCAAACTCGGACCGAACACGAAGAAAAAAACCCTTCGATTGCATTTTTTTATAGCGTCATTTGCGCGTTATCGCTGAAGAAAAGAAAAACTTACCTCTGCGCTATTGTCTGATCTTTGTAACGATGTACATGGTTATAAAGGTAAACAGAACGATACCTTCGATGCTATACATTTATTATAGAGAGCCAACAGAGACAACACATATACACAGACATACCATAAACGAATAATAAATAAAAAAAAAAGAAGAAGAAGAAAATACGAAAATAATAATTATACATACGACCATAAAAACAAGAACAAATACACGAAATAATATCCGTCGCTTTTACACGTGTATACGACGATTACTATTGACGTTGTGCGTTCGGGCCTCGCGATAATCGAATATTGTATAGAAATACTCGCGAGTCACCGTTAAAAGTTCGTCAAGTGTTTTTTTTTTTCATTTCGTGTATGGAATTTATGTAACTTATTGCTTTGTAAAATGCAGATCTTATTTAATTAATATGACTTCATTATTTCTGTTCAAGAAATAACCATTTATCCTATCCTTCTATTTAACTCTTGAGAGGTAAACTTCGTTGCGTCGGTTGTCGACACGTATACCGTTCCAACAAGATTCTAAATGCTCTTGATTACCGCAGCTGTAATAGGAAAAGGAATTGCGAAATAAATCATTCTTTGTTGGAAATTTCCTGGTTTAAACGTAAACGAGTTAGTCCGTTTTCACAAATTATGCTCGTCCTCATTCAGGGCAGTGAACCTCTAAAGGATTGTATTATTTACAATAAAAAATTAAAAATTTGTAGAATTACATTGAACAATCCATTCAAATAATGTTTTACGATAAGTAAGCACATTCGTTAACCTGTTAATGAAGAGTCTTTGAGGGATTCGTTTCTCTTACAAAAGTGACAAAAATATTAAACTCGTTGGTAGATAAATTCAAAAAGAGCCAAGACAAATTCTGCTTGTTATCAAACCGGGCTGGCGAAATTTTGGGTTGAGTTAAAGAAACAATAACGTGGGACAAAGTTGTTTGTGCTTTTGCGAATTTGAGACTTGTTTTAATTGGAACAATTAGTGCCACCCCTTTTATTACATTTCCCTTTTTATTCTGCTGATTTTGTGAACGGGTTATCTGGTCATTATGGAAAGATTGTTAGCTTGAGAGCTTATTTCCACTTGGCATTGTAGCAGCAAAGATAAAGTGCAGTATGTCAAAGTTACAAAGGATAGTTTACCTAGTTACCAGATAATTGAAGTAGATAATAATGCTGTGCAAACTGTCTCGAGTTATAGTGTCCCTATGGCTTATCATCGTAATTAATTTCGACGAAAATGGAACTCTATTTAAAAGCTCCTAGAACGCGTGAACAAATTTTTCATGAGTGCAAAAATGTAACCCAAACTTCTCGTATTAAAAAATGTATTTTATTATCCGTTAATATTTTTTTTTTTATAGCAGACAGAAAAATCTTTATTTGTTTGTTTGTAATTTTGTGCTCTCGTTGATCACCAAACTTGTGATCTTCCACTTTCATAATAACTTGATGAACGAAAGCCATTTTGTTGATGGATGTTAAAAGAATTACTTTTCCACCTGCAGCCTGGAAATATGAGAGTTGAGTTTGTGTAACTTGAAAAGCCTGAAGATCGTTCATCCTCGACGAGAAAAAAAACTGTTTTAAAATGGTTATATCCTCTGCAGTCTCGAATCTTGAGAATTTGCATTTTCATAACTTGGAACGAGGCTCCATAAAGTCTTTGGCGGTTTTTCGTGCTCCCAAGCGATTTGATATCTGAAAGCGTGCTCTAACATACTTTTTTTACATCTAGCTCCCGAAAGCTTTAATAATGTCCCTCGTTCCTTTCACCGAGGGTTTTGGTATAATACAAACTTTCAAGAAATGACACCTTTTTATACACTCGTACAGTGTAGAAAAAAGTCATAACAAAAATCAAATGAGAGCAATATATGTTTTTTGTTCCCATTTAGTAAAAGTTTCTCGGTCACTCGCATGTTTTATGGACGTCTAATGTGTAGGTGTATGTAACTCCTCGGGCCTCACCAGCGATTTATTGTGCCGTGCGGCACGTTACAAGTCAGATCCGAAGTAATTAATCTTAAAATGCAAAAAAAAATCTTCCGCCTGATCAATGTTTGTTTTTTATTATTCAGCCGAACGACGTTATGCGAAATTCAATTAGGAAAAGTGTTTAATTAATACATTTACAATATGATGGATTTTCTAAAATAAATGAAGACAATAGTAATATAGATATGATAATAAATGTATTGATAGAATTACTTATACCGAAAATGTTGAATATGTCAAGGGCTATATCCTGCGGCGTTACGAAACCTCATTAAGTTTTGTGTTGGAAATAGTGCTAGAGAGACGAAAGTGTCTTGATGCGATAAGCGATAACTCATCAAGGTGATTGTGATGTACTATAGTCTTTTATATCTCGTAATCGCTATCAGCGCCGCGTATGATATTAAGCGCCATCTGAAATACAAACTGGTCACACGGAGCTTCCGTGATCATGATTCTCGCTCGGACCATCGCATTGTCATGTTCTCTCTCTTTCCCATTGTCAGATAACACCTATAATAAGTTTTTGTTAAGTAGTGACACATTAATAAATAAGATATTAAAATACTAGTACAATATAAACATTGTGTACCTTTATTTAACTAAAACACTACAGTGATATTAGACATGGGAAATCATCGGAGACATCAGCGACTTCGTTCCTGCATGGAAGTGTTGACACTTCTCCAAGTTTCGTCCTTTTAGGTCCCTCATGGCCTCCTTGCAAAGTTGTGACCGAAGCCCTTTCTTCTCTCTCCCTCTCTCTGACGAAAGTACATATGGTAATGACTGGGAGACACGCGAACGTCTTATACCCGAACAAGTCATCGGGATGGGGACGTAAATAACGAACGTGCTATCCGCTTAATTTCTCAATAAGATCATTTGAGTTCGAGAGTGCACCTTTAACATAGTGGGTGGAACTTGCATTTCGCAGTTTCCTAATAGCATGCGGGTGTTTTTGTTCTACAGAACTGTCGTAGACACGAATTTATTATATAATTCGTAAAATTTAAATCATTATTATATTAGAAAATTAAATAAACGAAATGCGATCAATGCTGTGATAAACAAATTTTTAGTTTATGGTAATTGAGCTTTTCGATTTTTCGACCTAATTGCTCTTCCTCTGTCATACAGCTGGTAAAAATCTTTCAAGATAAATAAAAGTTACATGCTGTTCTTCTTTCGTCCGAGAATATCGAGCAACTGATCTTTTCATCGGCATATTAAATGGTCTCGAATTCTCTTTCGATTAGACTTGGGCAATATCTGGACCGCAGGGTAGAGATTTACATTTTACCTAGAATGTTGATGAGGTTTTATTTTATATTACAGTTTGAGAGATTTTTGATCAAAAAGAGAAAAAAGAATCGGTCACATAAATAAGCTCTAGAAACTATTTGAGAGACTATTTATATTACCGTGGTACTATTCAAAACAATTTTCAAAAGGAAAATAAAAGTTTAATCATGGATGTATTCCAGACAAATACAACCTCTATAATTTGTGTAAATGACGTTTTATTCAAGAGAAAATAAGAGAAAATAAATTTAAATGAAAATACATCTCCACCGGTCGCATTTTCAGAAAATACCAGTGCAATTTCACGTAATCAAAGAAATTATGATTTAGTTAAATATTTTAGAACGAGTTTCCAATAATCAGGTTAGTTATTTAATTCACGTGGAAAACGGATTAAAACGATTGTTTTTGCCACAAACTCGCATTACAAAAAACAAAGCAGAAGAACATTCAATTAAATCAAGGCGTGGAAACAATTATCTCCCATTCTTGCTGCATTGATTTTCTGATAGTATTTACATTCTAGTACCGTGGAGAGAGAAGTTGTAGAACAGACAGAGATGTGGGAGTCAGCATTTTCTGAATTTGTATTCAAAAAGTAAATAATTTATATCACACGTGCTGGGATTCCAAAAGTTGTCTCTCATTTTAGTAAACCTACTCTGTGAATGTTCCAGTTGGTGTCCATTCTGCTCCATGATAAAAAAAATTATATCTCTATTTAGTTAACGGTTCTTCTATAAATGAAAATGTTTATACTGTTAAATATCCAGAAATTATATCTTTATTTTTTATTCTGATATTATACACTGATTATACACAGAGGATTTTCTTGGAAGATTGTCACAGCTCGTAGGTATATTAACACAAAGTGATTGGAATTATCGAACATTATAATTTTGTATCATGTGTGATACATTTAAAAGCTCATTGTCAGTATCAGGATGCCGTTTGATATTTGGCGTTGTTATGTCAAGAAATACGATACACCGGAAACAATTATCTGCATTCGCACTGCTCTCCTGACAGTATTTACTACACATTTGAGACATTTAATTTTCGACTCCTTTTTCACGAAGTTTTGTTTTGATTAGATTTGAGTTTCACAAAAAATGCTTCCTCCGCAATTTTCATCTTTAAGACATTTCGTGCATACGTTTCTCGAATGTACGACCATTGAACGTTTTTCCATTTCAGTAACTGCAGAGTTGGATTTATCGATGGAAACCGTCGGAACTTGCAAACGCAACATATCGTTTCGATCGTACTTGTGATGATGACGATGATTATTATGATGAATCTCATTTCCTCCGTCCGACAAAGGCGAGTGGAGATAATCCTTTGCGTTTCTACTTTTGAGATACAAATAGTTTACTATTCCAATTAATTAATTTACTCGAGCTTAATAAATATCGTTCTGGACTGTAAATTATAAGGTTGTGTCATTTTTACTCTATTTTCATGGCGCATAAGTTAGTGGTTCTACAAAGGGATTTTAAAGTCAAAAAGTACAAATCAAAACAGAAGTATGAAAAAAAAAAATTATGCAAAAATCGGTTTTCAATCATCTTTTTTCGTCGCGTAATACTATTGTTTGAAAAATGTATCTTCAGTTTTGCGATTAAAAATTACGAAATATTGAACAGTCACGACAACTAGTATTTATACTTGAAAAAGAAGTATGAAAGCCACTCACTTGGTTGTACGGTTTTTGATCACACTTTGTACCGGTACAAGCTGAGAATTGCCAAATGATCCGCACCGACGAAGCCCTGCCCCTCTCCTACTGCTCCTTTCCAAGTCTGTTTGAAAGTGATGATTAATTGAGGTCGAACAACGCAGAGTCTGTTTAAATGCTCCTCTGTATTTGGTACTCATGACGTTGTATAATATTGGATTTATCGTCGTACTAAAGTAGTAGAGAGAACCGGCTAGCGGATATAGCCACTCGTGTATCGTCGCGAATGTTTTTTGGTCGGTATAAACCCAAAGTAAACGCTGCACGTGAAAAGGTGCCCAGCACAAAAAGAATGTTACTACAACTGCACCTGTGCACAAAACAGAAAATATATATCTGAAAATATATTAAAGCAGAAAAAAATATATTTTCACCATCATATTTGTTATATTGTTAGTATAAAATGTAATCGCAATATGTATTTGCACAATGGCCAGAAAATAATATTTTCGAATTATTATTCTTTATGGTGAAATCTTGTTGACAACTAATAGACACCATTAACATCTGATTAAAACTAGTCAGGTATTCATAAGACCCACTAGTCTTTTCATTAACCATAATTAGAAATACTTATAATCTAGTATTCATAAACACTAAAGGAAAATTATTGCGAGGGACCAGTGCAGGAATAATACCGATTTGTACTCTTTTCACTGAAGATTACTGTTCACTTCTGGTACTTATTATCACTAACGGAAATCGATCAATATCTATACACTTAATCTACTGTTCTTCAAAATATTTATGAAAAACTGAAAAATTCCTAATCAATAAGATATTCATAATTTATACCTCTAATTTTGAAATTATTCTTTTAATTTCTATTATTCATAATATTTCATAACTTGAAGACGCAAATTCAGGCAGTAATTTAATTGTAATGTGATCATTGACGAAATAATTATTGAAATAAATAAAGAGATTACTGACGAAATCACTAGTGACACCGCAGACATCAATGAGAGTATCACTGGAAATATTAATGATAATAATGCATTCGTAGGCGAAATTTCGCCTACTACTAATATGACGTAATTACGTCATATTAGTAGTAGGCGTTTAGTTCTCATACATATTTTGCCGCAAGGGACGTTACGTTCCAATTAAGTACACGTCTGTTCATTTGTCCATTTTTATGACAATGGGCCCCCATCCCCAGACTTATTCTACCAGTGATTGGCTATGGTCAGAACCAAAATACGTCAGCGTCAATAATTTCCAATGATATGTACAATTCTCTTGAAATCACTCTCCCAGGATCATGGGTTACTTGTGGATAAGCTTTTGTGTTACGGTATATTTTGGTTTCACTGTCACTGCTTCCAAATTATATCGGATTATATTAATGTCATCGTTAAATCCTCCTGAATCGGTCCTCGGGCTCAAAATCATCTTTATGAAACAATTTAGGACGTTTCAGTATTATAATAAGCTCATTTGATTATTGTAAATTTCATGTACGCATTGTCTATGTTAATTAATACACTCATTGAAAAGATTTCCATATTATGGTGCGTCCAGACGAGTAAAAAATTAATTTTAGAATACGTTCTATTCATCACAATTTTCTACTAGTCGGGAGGCATCACCTTTAGAAAAAAAAAGTTTTGCAAGTACTTACTAAGCATTCTGATGATAGCTTTCCGGGATTGCGATAGTCTGGTTTTACCGTGGATTGTCCCATCTATTTTATGTCCAAGAGTCGTGTTTTGTATTGTCAAGCCTATTTGAATATAGACCCACAGTATTATCACCATGGGACCAAGGAAAAAGATCAAGCAGCTCAACTCGTAAAGTGGGAAATGCGGCATGTTCAACATTGCGCAGATTGCCGATTTTCTTGAGATGTTCATCGAATCTAGAGACATGGATGAGAAACGAGGAAACAGAATGTAGCAGTTCAACCTTTGAAAGAGTTATGAAAGATTGCGAGTTGTGTAAGATCGATTTGGCATTTTTTTACAACAAAAAAATTGTAGACAACCAAAAAAAGCAGAAAATTTGCAAAACTGAAAAAAGTGTAAATTTCACCCTTAACCCGTAACTCTAATTCAAAGAGTGTTGTTTCTTTTTTCATAAAAAGAGTCTAGTGGCTGTGATAGACAAGACTATACAAATCGTTTTTTATTTCCTATTTTTTGATTGACGAAAGAAAAAGTTGTCAGTATAAGTATAGACAAGAACAATTAATCCAAGAATATAGGTAGAATGTGAAACAATTTAGAATGTCAATAAAAAATATTGATACCTAAATGGATATAATACAAATGAAATGTCAATATATTATCGAGATCTGAAAAGATCTCGATGATATATCAATATTGAATATTTGTCGGATTAAAAGCGAATTTCCCTGCTTGCTGGTTCTGACCAGTTTACCTTATCACTTTATATCCACTTTTCTCCACCTCACTAACCATCCATCCATGTTCCCAGGGGACTTCCCAAGAGACTTTCTAAGAATGTCACATCTTGAGAAAATATTTTCTATTTAGGTGAATTAGGTTCCATCCGAACAGGTGCTTAACGAATATTTGTCGACTAGTATACTTCTACGGTAATAGATATTTATCTTCTATTTTGGCTAATAATGCACTAATAAAGTACCATTGCATTTTATTATTTAGTAATTTCTAGAAAAATGAAATGTAATATTTTTCCTCTCTCCAAGATTTACTGACGTAACATGATTTTTATATTACTACTGTAGGAAGTGATCCTATTTTGAATTTCGCGTCCTTATCGCGTCCAGCGAGAGAAGGAACGGGAGGAACGCGCGAGAGACGAGTCAGAACTCGCTACGCTCTTGTCCAAGACGCATCGTGCTATTGTTATTTCTTTTCTTTTGTATCACATATTTCTTAACCCATTAACGCCGAGGTGATCAGAATTTTTACTAACTTTTCATCGTGTTTATTTATTATGTTATCGGACCAAAAAAAAAATGCAATACCTCTATTCCTACGCGGAATTCGATGCTCTTTCAGAACTGAGCTCAAAATTTCGATTAGACACCGAGAAAAAAAAATATGGCCGATTTAAACGTGAAAAACGTGAAAATGTTTGAAAAAAAAAAATTTTCGCATTTTTTTTCACAATGATACCGCAAAGATATCAACTTTTTACAATGATCAGAGGTGATCATGGCACTCGAACATTAAGAGGAATTTTTTTCAGAAAAATTCATCAACGCGTTTTTTCAAAATGGCGGCGAGAATGAAAAAGTTTTATAAAAATCTTAATCTATCGGTTTCTTCAAAACTATAAACTTTAGAAAAAAATTTCTGGGAACAAAAATGGCTTAAAATTAGTCAAGGAACACTCTCAAATTTTTCCAAAAATTTTTCAGGTATTTTTGAAAAATTGGATTTTTTGAAATTTTCGAAAATTAAAAATTGTTTTCAAAAATTCTGAAAAAAATTAAGAGTGTTCTTCGACTAATTTTAAGCCATTTTTGTTCCCAGAAATTTTTTTCTAAAGTTTATAGTTTTGAAGAAACCGATAGATTAACGAGGGGACCCTCTGGGAGGTGCATCGATTTGTGAGCTCCCACTTCTCGTGCATGTAGGGTGGGTACCCACCTACCACCCGCCAAAATTGCAGGTGCCAACTCGGCCTCGTTTTTGAGATATTGCCTTTCAAAGTTGGGCAACAGCTTAAGTATAGAAAAGTTTCAACTCATAGCGAGTGAGCGAGTAGCCGAGCGGCAAGCGAGCAGGGCTCCCACCCGGGCGGCTCTGGATCGAGGCCCGTCTGTGACATTTTTTTTTTTTCAATTTTTTTTTTTTTTTATAATTATTTAAATTGATCATTGATTAGCAAAAGACGCAAATAACTGAAAAAAAAAATTTACTAGCTCCTATTACAGAAAATAATCGACGAAATATCAAACTTTTTTTTTTCAATTTCTTGCGTTTTTTTTTTTAATTTAACAAATAATTGTCCATAATTTTTTTTTAAATATATTTTCTTATCGGTGAATATATTTTTTTTTTGTATATTTTTTTTTCGGTGAGGTTTCGGTGAGGTTGTGTTTAAAAAAATTATTAAAAAATTATTCGTTACAGTTTAATCAGCATCCTCTTTATTTTCACGCTTACATTCTGATAACACGTTCAAAATAGGGTATTTCAATTCATGGATCGGTATATGGAGGGGACAATGAATAGAAAGACACCAACGGTCACAAACCGTCTACAGGATTAGACGCGTCGCCGACCCGTCGGCCCGACAGGTATAAAATTTTAGGGTCCTGCCGCGACGTCTGTCTGGCTTCTAACCATTTTCTAGAGAGTGGTTCGTCAGATTTTTCAATTTTTCAGTCAACAAGTATATTCTGTACGTCAAAGTTTTAATTATGGACAATTATTTGTTAAATTTAAAAAAAAAAAACGCAAGAAATTGAAAAAAAAAAGTTTGATATTTCGTCGATTATTTTCTGTAATAGGAGCTAGTAATTTTTTTTTTTTTCAATTATTTGCGTCTTTTGCTAATCAATGATCAATTTAAATAATTATTAAAAAAAAAAAGAAAAAAAAGTGTCATAGACGGGCCTCGATCCAGAGCCGACCGGGTGGGAGCCCTGCACGCTTGCCACTCGGCTACTCGCTCACTCGCTATGAGTTGAAACTTTTCTATACTTAAGCTGTTGCCCAACTTTGAAAGGCAATATCTCAAAAACGAGGCCGAGTTGGCACCTGCAATTTTGGCGGGTGGTAGGTGGGTACCCACCCTACATGCACGAGAAGTGGGAGCTCACAACTCGATGCACCTCCCAGAGGGTCCCCTCGTAAGATTTTTATAAAACTTTTTCATTCTCGCCGCCATTTTGAAAAAACGCGTT
The DNA here is from genome assembly GCA_948107755.1 of Campoletis raptor. Classification (NCBI taxonomy): domain Eukaryota; kingdom Metazoa; phylum Arthropoda; class Insecta; order Hymenoptera; family Ichneumonidae; genus Campoletis; species Campoletis raptor. The sequence continues at coordinate 24,949,246 of OX403622.1, read as the reverse complement.
GATGAATTTTTCTGAAAAAAATTCCTCTTAATGTTCGAGTGCCACGATCACCTCTGATCATTGTAAAAAGTTGATATCTTTGCGGTATCATTGTGAAAAAAAATGCGAAAAAATTTTTTTTTCAAAAATTTTCACGTTTTTCACGTTTAAATCGGCCATATTTTTTTTTCTCGGTGTCTCATCGAAATTTTGAGCTCAGATTCTGAAAGAGCATCGAATTCCGCGTAGGAATAGAGGTATTGCATTTTTTTTTTGGTCCAATAACATAATAAATAAACACGATGAAAAGTTAGTAAAAATTCTGATCACCTCGGCGTTAATGGGTTAATCCCTCATTAAAATTATCATTGAATCATAAATTTGAGTTAACATTCTTTTCTCCCCGGAATCCGATCCTACACTACTTTTCAGATCGAAACAGGTACTTAGGGCGATATTTTGGTCCGAAAAGTTATAAAGAATTTCCATCCCTCTTCATCAAATCTCATTACGTTCCTTTAAACAACAAATGTGGCCTAAGATGTCTGTAAATCTATGAAAACAAATAATGCTTAATCAATGGTTGTGATATTTCGACTTACGCGGTGGCCATTCGATATAGTTGACCTCAGTGTACCAGCCAAAAGGAAGTGCGAAAACCATTGCAACGACCCAGGCAGCTGCAGTGACGAACATACGACGTTTGAAACCGCTCATAACATAGAGACGTAAAGGATGACAAATGGCCAAGTATCTTTCCAACGAGAATGCGACTATAGTCAATATTGACACGTAAGAAGACCTTAAAAAATATCGTTTTATTTTAATCGACACAACTTATTATTTTTGTAACAGTTCACCGGTTTGTGATAAATCAACTTACGTTTCGCAGATAAAAGCGCGTCCCTTGCACACCGTCTGTCCAAGTTCCCAAGGATATTGTTGCCAAAATACCCATAGCTCGTTAGGTAATCCTAAGAGAGTGAATAAGACATCTCTTAAACGAATTAAAACTCATTTAACAATCTGTTAAAAATAATACGCATTATTCATTAACTTTTATCTCACATTCAATCAAAAGGAGAGAAAATAATGTAAAATATTACTGTGGTATCATATTGTCCGTTTGGCGGTTTCTACAAAAAAACACCGCAATCTTCCATTCATATTTGATCGAAAATAATAATGAAAACATTAAAGTTATTGACCCAATTCCGGTTGATAAATTACCATGATTTTGATAAAAATCCTTCAGGCGATGATATGGTACCACGGAAGTAGGATGCCATAGCAATTTTTTATATTATATTCTCTCTGTGTTCTAATATTATGTAATTATCTTATCCGATCAAAAATCAAATGAAGCTCGATTTGGAAAATGTTCAATGTCGATAATTTGTTCAGTGTACGAATCTCTAACAATGCAATTATATTTCATGCCTCGTTCTTCGAGATTACATAGTAGTACGCCCTTTCGTGTACGATGTCGCCACTAGTTTTAGAGAGATTGAAAATCTTTTGTTTCCCTCTCCCATCTTATCGGAATGCTTCATAGTTCTTTCTTGTGCGAAAGACGCCACATCTTTTTCAAACGTGTCACGGACAAAATTAATAAATAGAAGACTAATTGGCAAAAGAAAAATAGATTAAAATGGGAAAGTCTTCGAAGAAGAAGCGATCACGCAGTTATGAAGAAGAGGAGGAGCGATTGATCAAAAAACTCAGAAAAATGCAGAAAAAGAGGGAGCGAAAGCGATCTCTCAGTAGCGAGTCTATTTCATCAGAGAACGAGAATGAGACAGTACCTCAACTTGAAGGAAATGAACTTCAAAGTAAGTAAAAATGAGGAACAGAACGACTGAGCTGACACACGAGGTCAGACAGAGTCGAAAAGATTTGGGTTGATTTCGCACAAGAGGCGAAACATATATAGCCTAATAATTCGCAGATTGAGTTCGCACAAGAGGCGAAACAAAAGTCTAGCGCGTAGCAGCAGAGTGAAGTGCACACCGCAACTTGTAACCTCAACACTGTCAGTGTGAAATTCTCACACGACAAAAATTTAATGTTTTACAGGAGAGGAGAATAATCGAAATGAAATCGTAGGGAATGAAGAAGAGCAGAATATTGAGAACGAGCCGGAAATAGAGGAAGAAATTCTGGAAGTATTAGGAAAGGATCCTTCAGTATCACATAGCTACTCGTTGGAACGTTTGGCTATCAGAAGGATTACCGAAGGAAGAAAAGAATGAAATTTTGTCGAAATATTCACGAAAAGGGATTTGTTAACTAGAGGCTCCTGAATTGAATCCGGAAGTGAGTGCGTCAATGAACGAATCTGCTCTTAAACGTGACAAACATTTCTTGTCACTACAAAACACAATTGGATCCGCAATTGTGGCTTTAGGAGCTGGCACTTCCCGTCTGCTATCACAAAAAGAAGAACTCTCTGAAAAAGTAAAAATTCTGAAGTATTTTTCAGATCCAGGGAAAATCCTTACAGATTTCCATCACTCGTTATCTCTAGCCCGGAAATCATTCATTTCACCGGGATTACCTAAGCAAACGAGAGATATTTTGGAAAATGCCAAAACAGATTCGCTTTTATATGGAGCAAAACTGTCAGAGAGGATCAAAGAAAGTAATTCAATCGAAAAATTAGGACAGAACATGAGAGCACAAGAAAACAACAAAAAACAAATCGTTCGAAATTTCGGTTCTTTAAACCGGAGCGGCTCATCCTCGAGAACGAATCAGACAGCGACGCAGGGTGGGCATCGCAAGACTCAAATGAAATACCCGTTCCAATCCAAGAACATTTACCACAACAAGACAACATTCTCCAGCAAGAATCGGAGTTCACTGAGAGCGCGCAGCTCGTATCAAGCGTACCGTCAACGTCGGTAGAGGTAGGGTTTATAGCAGGAAAATTAAGATATTGCGTAGACAATTGGAAGAATATTACGAAAAACAAAATGGTTTTGAGTTATATCTCCGGATACAGGATTCCCTTGATTACAGAAGTTATTCAATTAAATGTCCCGATCGAAACCAAAAGATCAAAGAACGAAAATGTAGAAATGAAAATGGCAATTGACGAATTAATTGTTAAAGGCGCAATCGAAAAATGTCTGCCGGAGCGAGATCAATTTCTGTCAAAATACTTTTTAGTCGATAAACCTAATGGGAAGAAACGATTTATTTTAAATTTGAAAAATTTCAATAAGTTCGTGGAATTAAGCCATTTCAAAATTGAAGACATTAGAACAGCAGTCAAATTGCTTACGCCAGATTCTTATATGTGCAGCATAGACCTGCAAGATGCATATTTTCTTATTCCTATACACATAGAAAGCAGAAAATACCTCGGATTCGAGTTCCAAGGAAAACTGTTCCAACTCACTTGTATGCCTTTCGGTCTTGCATCTTGCCCATACGTTTTTACAAAAGTAATCAAACCAATTATTGGATGGCTAAGAATGCGAGGTCATGTATCCACGGCATATCTGGACGATTTTTTGATTTTTGGGAAAACCAAAGAAATATGTCGAAATAATTTTAATGAAACGACCAAAATACTAACATCGCTGGGATTCATAGTTAATACAAGCAAGAGTCATAGTGGGCCAAGCACTTCGTGCAAATATCTCGGATTTATTATAAATTCTGGAAAATATCAATTAGAATTGACAACTGAAAAAGAGAAAAAATTTCGAAAATGGTTAGTGAACTTCAGAAAAAATCACAGATTAAAATTCAAGATTTTGCGAAAGTAATTGGATCATTAGTAGCTGCCTGCCCAGCAATAGCATATGGTTGGATGTACACAAAAAATTTAGAAAAAGCAAAATTCCAAGCATTGCAAATGTCAAAAGGGAATTATGAGGGCTACATGATAATTCCAAAATATCTGACAGCGGATTTTGAATGGTGGACAAGAAAATTACCGAATAGTAACAATCCTATTCGAAAATTTCAATTTGAAAAAGAGATTTTTTCGGATTCTTCACTGACTGGCTGGGGAGCCTCCTGTGAAGGTCATGGAGCCCAAGGGTTTTGGTCATACACTGAACGGAAATACCACATTAATTATTTGGAACTTCTTGCTGTGTCATTTGGGCTAAAATGTTTTGCATCTGAATGTAAGAATTGCGAAATATTGTTACGAATCGACAATTCAACGGCCGTATCATACATAAACCGTATGGGAGGAATACAGCTTGAAAAATTCAATAAATTAACGGCAGAGATTTGGAAATGGTGTGAGAAAAGGAATATATGGCTGTTTGCATCATATATACCATCAAAAGAAAATAAGGAGGCTGATGCGCTATCACGAATAACTAATATCGACACAGAATGGGAGTTATCGTCTGAAATGTTCAGTAAAATAACAAATAGATATGGGATCCCTGATGTGGATCTGTTTGCCTCACGATTAAATAAAAAATGTGAGATGTATAGTGCTTGGCATGTTGATCCAGAACCTTTTGTTATAGATGCTTTTACCATAAATTGGTCGAAATTTCGTTTCTACGCGTTTCCACCATTTGCGCTCATTCTTAGAGTTTTACAAAAAATTCTCGTAGATAAGGCAACAGGAATAGTAATTGCACCGTATTGGCCAACACAACCGTGGTTCCCAATGTTTCTGTCTATGTTGACTGCAGAACCACTCATATTTAAACCAAATAAAAAATTATTGGTTTCTCCTTGTAGGTTCATAACACACCCACTGACTCTCAAACTCTCGTTAATTGTATGGGAGATTATCCGGGAGGCTTTCAGAGCAAAAGGAACATCAAATGAGACAACGAACATCGATCATGATTGCATCGCTCGCTGATTCCACGCTCAAACAATATAATGGATCCATTAAAGGATGGTTAAAGTATTGTGAACATAAGAACATACAATATTTCCATCCAAGCATCGAAGAAATCATGGATTATTTAACCATGAAATTTAAAGAGGGTGATTCATACGGGACATTAAATTCTCATCGGTCGGCGATTTCTCTAATTGTTCAAGAAGAAATCTCTAAAAACGAATTATTACGACGATTTTTCAAAGGGGTTTTTCGACTACGTCCACCGAAAGCAAAATACCAAGAGCTGTGAAATGTGGATCCAGTCATAAATCACTTGAGTTCGATGAAACCGTTATCAGAGATAGATTTGGAAAAATTAACTCATAAATTAATTACTCTGATGGCATTGGTCACTGGACACAGAGTACAGACGTTTTCTCTAATAAAAATAGATAATATTAGCTTTAATTCAGAAGGCGCGAAAATAAAAGTTCCTGAATTAATTAAAACATCAAGACCAGGATTTCACCAACCACTACTTATTCTACCGTATTTTAACAAACGAAAAGATTTGTGCGTGGCAAAAACATTAAAAGAATATTTACGAAGAACTGAACAAATTAGAGCGGACGCTAAAGAGCTATTCATAGCAATGAAAAAACCACATAAAGCAGTATCCTCACAAACATTAAGTCGATGGATAAAAAAGACGCTTGGCCAAAGTGGCATAGATACTGATCAGTTCTCAGCGCATAGCACTCGTCATGTGGCAACATCCACAGCATATAAACGAGGATTAGATTTAAGCATTATTAGAAATACCGCAGGTTGGTCGGGAACATCTAAGGTTTTTGCGGTTTTTTATAATAAACCATTGACAGAAGACAGAACGCAGTTCGCTTCAGTCGTATTAGAGTGAGTTGTTTCAATGGCAGATGACAACATCATAAAACTGTTATTGTATAACATATTGAAATATAATACTCAGGCAAAAATGTGTTTACTCTTAACATCTACTATGTAATCTCGAAGAACGAGAGGCATGAAATATAATTAACAGATCAAACGAACTTACCAAGTGAAGTTCGATCTTAATTATATGAAGTGCCTCGTTCGAGATGATTACATCCCACCCGAAAAAGTAAATTTTACCCACAAGTTGTTACCCAGTAATCATCACACATTTTTGACACTCTTTAAAAATATGAAGCATTCCGATAAGATGGGAGAGGGAAACAAAAGATTTTCAATCTCTCTAAAACTAGTGGCGACAACGTACACGAAAGAGCGTACTACTATGTAATCATCTCGAACGAGGAACTTCATATAATTAAGATCGAACTTCACTTGGTAAGTTCGTTTGATCTGTTAATTATTTCTCTGATGGCGAACTGAAATTTTGACATGTGCCTGAACTTTGCGTTGACATTGCGTACCGGATATAATGGATCGGAAATTCAATGGAGGGGAACAAAAATAATGTCCGCACAGCCGTTATCATTTCCCGTGATATTTCAGATTGATATCCTTGATTAACATTTGTCTGTTGCATTGTAGCATAATTTTAATGGTCTTTGTTTACCCTTTTCTTATCATTATTTCATTTACGATTATGAATATAAATTGTAATTCAAAAGTTTGGTGAAATCCCCAAATAATTTGAACACTTCCATGAGAATTAATTAAACTCTGTATTTGTTTGCAGCTGTAACGAACATGCTATTGATACATCTGTTCGTCTAGATCTATATGTTCGCAGTAGTGTTTTTATCTCTATTCACTCTCAGGCCTATTCGTGGACTGTTGTTAATATTTCTCTTTAAAGAACACAAATATTTATAAGATGTATTCAGTTGTGTACGATTAATCATTAATTCATAGCCACCTGAGAAAATGTAGTAATTAAAAGAGGCGAGAAACTTTTTATTCCCAAGAACCTGATGAAGTTGTTTTTCCTTAGTGTCTAAACGCGATACGTCAGGGCCATCAAACGCAATTTTTCATTTTTCTCTTCAACGGTTTAAAGAAACATTGGTGTTTATCGCCAAATTGAAGGGAATCACATTTTCCAACACATTAAGTCAGTTTTCTTGGTTGCTATCGATTAAATCGGCGTTTATCAGAGCTCATCGTACGTAGAAGAGGTAGATCTTAATTTGTTCTTGCCGAATAAAAATCTTTTAACCTGTAAGGCATCAAAATGCGTTTAAATAGTCGCGCTGCCTCATGGACATGCGTACGATTATTGTCGATCCCGATATTCGTACGCATGCCCTTAAGATTAAGACGACGTGTCGCTCCCCTCTTCTTATTTTGTCGCCGATATTGGGATTTGGGTGGTCTCCGAGCTGGCTCTTTCTCTTTCGTTCCGGGACGTTCAACCCATCAACAAGTCTCCAGGCCTAAGCGAAACGTTGGCCACATCCGACTCTCGTGCCATAACAATCTGTGAAAATTTCATCGAGGGTGACCACGATGGGGTCCCGGAGCAGGTGAAAGAGCCAACGAGGGATCATCCAATGGCCAAAAAGATAAGCGAGATAAATCTATTCTGACCTCTGTATTTAGTTCTCCAACTATCCAGTCCAAATATGTATATATAAGAATAAACGATTTAGTGTACAATATTACAATGGCGCCCAACAATAAGGCAGAAGTCATATAAATAATAATTTATGGAAAATAACGAAAAAATTGAGTATATTACAAAATCAGGTCGTGTATCGAGACGAAGATTTAATTCAAGTGACTTTATAGGTAAAACAACAAAAAAAAACATGCCAATATTAAGAGACGACGAAAGAGAGCGAGACAATAGCACATCGCGAAGTGCTAGCATAGAGGAAGAGTGGGAGAAATTAAGGCAAGAGCCAGAAAAACTGGGAGAACTACGGGAACGACTTGAGGCTCGGGAGACCCGCAATCAACAACAATCCGTTAATCGCCAGAGATGAAGCGTGAAGGCCAAACAAATGCGGGTATAAGGGCCGAAGACATTTCAGCGATCATAAGTAACGTACAAAATATACACATTGATATTAAAATTCCTAGCTTTCGTGATGAAATAGAAAAACATCCTGTTGAGTTTATGGAAGAATTGGAAAAGTTTCTTAGGACTAAAAATATAAAGGAAAATCGAAAGATGACAATAGTCGAACATTCTCTTGAGGGAATGGCGGGCCTGTGGTATAGTTTGAAGGGTGATTTTGTTTGTTTTGAAGAGTTTAAAAAACAATTTCTAGATGAATTTTACTCGGTGCCAATCCGAGTACGTTTTAAAAAAAAACTGGATGGAAAGGAAATATGGAATTCAAAAAGAATCATTACAAACGTATTTTTACAGACAGTCGGCACAGGCGCGATATTTTATCCCAAAGTTATCAGAGTTCGAGATCAATTATAACATAGTTCAGCAATACTCTACATGGGTCAGAGAGACGCTTTCCACGGTAGATTTTGTAAACACTGTCACAATAGTCCAAGCTCTCGCAAACCTTGACGCGGCTAGGGGGGATCGAGAGCGGGACAACAAATACGGTACAAATAATTATCAATCATCAAAACAAACAGCACCAAGAATAAATCAATTGAAGATTCGAGACTCAAGATACCATAATCGCAATAGACGACAAAATAAGAGGCATGATAATTCTCGACGTGAGAGACAAAATAGTAAAAATGATTATGGATATAATCGAGCCTGTTCTCGGGGTTATGATTGTAATAATAGAGCCACGTCAAGTTTTGCGTTGCCGGACACAAGATTCCCTCCACCCCAACAACCAGATAATTATCCACCAAATAACGATCGATCTGAGGCAGACAAAACTCAAACAAATAGTGGTCATTTAAACTAAAGAATGACGCGCTGTATTCCGGTCCGCCAGCGTGTCAGTCGGGTTTTGACATCGTGAATGATTTGCTTGTGGGTGTCGAAGAAGGAGCGGATTTAAGATCTTCAAATACAATGAAACTCTATATGTAAAAAGTCCCCATTTAAAGATAAAAATTAATAAACTAGAAATAATAGCTTTACTCGACACCGGGAGTCAGGTCACAGCCATTTCCGAAAAACTATACAAGCATATATTAGGTATTGCCAGAGTAGAGGAATTGCCGGTGTCTAATGTATCTGTATCTACGGCTATTGAAAAAAAGAGCACGTCTGTGAAGCGATAAATATACGACCAAATCGCTCTTGATAAAATGATGATTAGATGTACGTTTCTGGTGATTCCCTTTCTCTCTTCGGAGATGATACTAGGACACGATTGGATGTCGAACAATGAAGCCATCATAGATTATAAGCGAAATATCATTGAAGTTAGGGGAATGTACGTGTCACCCTCGTCGATGGTGTTCGAACGGGATTCGGCGGAGACGCTAATATGCTCACGCGAAAATGAGGAGATTCATGTGTACATTATCAAGGTTAATGAACTCCAATTTCCAAATAATAATGTTATCGAGTTAAGAGAAGAAATTTCGGATAATAACGAAAAGAACGAAGAAATTGAGAATTTTAAAGAAAAAAAGCTTGATTATTTCCGAAATCTCAGATAAGGGTGACAAACAAAATAGTGAAATAATGGAGAAGGAGAAGGAATTGATTGAACTAGCTGAAATAATAGAAAATGTTGATAAAGTACTGGAAGAGAAAAAAAATTTTCAGATGGAGGAGAAGGCTAGTATTTGCTCGGTTAGCGTATTGGGTAATCCGACCCTTTTCCGTTCGAGGCACCATTGTTGAGGGACGTTGAGCAAGAAAACTTTAGGAAATTATTATCCGACAACAAAGATTTATTTTCTGATAAACCCGGATGTGCGATCGGTTACGAGCACAAAATAATATTAACAAAAGATAATCCTAAAATTAAGCACAACTATCCGGTACCGTTTCAAGTGCGAGAGGCTACCGCACAGGCGATAGAGAAAATGTTGCGCGACGGGGCAATTGAGAGAGCGGCGAGTAATTTTGCAATCCTTTGAGAATAGTTAAAAAAGAAGATGGATCTGTAAGAATCTGTCTCGATGCTCGACACTTGAACGAGGTAATTAAGGACGACCATGAGTCTCCGCCATTAATGAACGAAGTATTACAAAAGTTTCATGGAGCGTGTTGGTTCTCGAAGATCGATCTTACGCACGGGTATTGGCAAGTTCATTGCATAAGGATTCGAGGCCACATACAGCTTTTTTATTTGATTCAAATATGTATCGGTTTTGTCGAATCCCGTTCGGGTTAAAGACGGCTGGAAGTGGATTTATTAGAACGTTATAAGTTTCGCGCTTAAGAGAGATTTTCAGAACAACATATCATGTTACATTGACGACATATTAATCGGTACAGAGACAGTTGAGAAACATCTCAATATTTTGAAACAAATTTTCGAACGACTACGAAAAAATAATTTCACTCTTAAGTTATCAAAATGCGTATTCTTTCAAAAAACTGTCCCCTTTTTGGGATTTATTATCTCATCGCTGGGCATTACTCCAGATCCTACCAAACTTAACGTCATTATAAATTTTGCACAACCGAAAAATATTAGACAACTACAACAATTTCTCGGGGTGTGCAATTATTACCGCCAATTCAACATAAACCAAAGCTTATCGGTCGCGCCTCTGAGGGAATTATTACAGAAAAATCGAAGTTAGGAATGGACGGAAGTTTACAGCCGTGCTTTTGAACAATTAAAAAAGGATTTCAACGATTGCATTTGCTTGAAACATCTGATTCCGGATCGAGAGTTCAAGGTCCAAACCGAGGCGAGTAATCAGGGTATTAGTGGAATTTTGTACCAAATTAATGATGCGGGAGAGCATAATGTGGTGGGAGTGGTTTCTCGATGTTTGACGAAATGCGAGATCAACTACACCACCACAGAAAAAGAGCTTGTCGCTATTGTTTATTCGGTTACAAGATTTCGAGTTTATCTAATTGGAACCCACTTTGAAATAATCACGGATCACCAAGCGTTGACGTTTCTTCGATCTGCGTCTTTTCAAAATTCTCGTATCAGTCGGTGGTGTCTGTTATTACAACAATATTCGTTTTCCGTATCGTATTGTCGTGGCGCGGATAATATAATAGCTGATTTTTTCAGTCGAAATCCCGCAAGGAATTTTCACGAGGAAAGCGGTGATCGAATATGCATAGCGTCACTTCATCAATATTTCTTACCTCTTAATTGTAGTGAGAATGTGTCACTCTTAACAATGGCCGTGCTAGAGTATGATACTAATCTTGCACGCAATTTGAAGGATCTTAGTCGTTGGCAATATGCGGATGACATGGTGAAAAAACTAATTGATGAATGTGATATGAGTAAGAATAACTCTAATCTGATGATTCATGAGAATATTTCATTCCATCGTGGACACAAATCGGCGGATTGGAGAGTCGTGATCCCGAAACGTTTGCAATTTTCATTAATTGAACAAATTCACACCAAATTAGGGCATCCTGAAGTTTACAAAACGCTTGAGTATCTTAGGAAATTCTATTATTGGAAAAACATGCAATCACAGGTAAAGAAATATGTACTTGAGTGTGACTTGTGCCAACGAGTTAAGTATTTGTCCGTATCCATGGAAGGGGCATACAATTACGTCGCATCCAGCGGTGTGAATGATCTGGTGACCGTAGATTTTTATGCCCCATTCCTATGGCTCACGGCGGGACTCAATACATTTTCGTGATGCTCGATGTCTTTTCTAAATCCGTTAGTCTCTATCCTCTTAAAAAAGCCAATGTCAGAACCTGTCTAAAGAAGATATTCGATCTGTTTTGCCCGAAATTTGGTAAACCAAAGCGCATCTTATCTGACCACGGTACACAATTTACCTCCGGACTTTGGAAGAAAGAATTAGAATCTGCGGGAATTAAAGTTTTGTTTAGCTCCATTCGGCATCCACAATCTAATCCAACCGAAAGAGTCATGAGAGAGCTTGGGCGGTTATTTCGAACCTTGTGTTCCGACAAACATACGAAGTGGGTCCAGTATATATCTCAAATCGAGGAGATGCTGAATGTCACCTGTCACCAAAGTACCGGATTCGCACCGTGCGAGTTACATTTCGGCCAACCCGTTCAGGATAAAATACAAAAATTAGTAAGTTTTCCCAATACCACAGGACGGTCTCATGAATTCATGATAACCCTTGCTAAAGAGAATCTGTTGAAAAATTTCGAGCTACGTAAAAAACAACAGGGCTCTGTCTCAAAGATTGATCTCAAACTAGGAGATTTTGCATTATTGCGAGTGCGTCACCTTTCGAATGCCCTTGATCGAGTAACTAAGAAATTTTTTCATTTATTCGAGGGTCCTTATAAAATCACGAAATGTGTTGGAGAAAATGCTTTCGCTTTGTCCGAAATGGGACCAAACGTGAAGGAAATCGGTATATATAATCGCTGGAATTTGAGAAAATATTATGCTCGTGAAAGTCAGCCGAGCGGTTGATTGCGGATACTTCGTGAGGCGAGTCGTTCCCCTTTGACAAATCGTTCCGGTGTAAGATGAATCCACGTAACGTAAATATATGCATCTTTGTAAACAAAAAAATGTCACGATCAACCTGTGGAAATAGTCCATTGTGTACACAATTATCATTGATTATATATAAATATACGTAGAAATTACAGTATAAGGACATATATTTATATGTATTTGGAAAAAAAAAAAAATTCAAATGTATGTCTATATGTTTTTATATCGTATGAAATTTTGTCAAATGAGACAAAACGTGAGATATGCGATGTGGGGATTCCGAGGATACTATTTGAGTATATATTTCATGTAAACAATCCCAATGTATGATAATTAATTATTGTGATCGTGCTGCGAATTAGTGAGGGACTAGAAAAGGAAATTTTTTTTTGTTTGATTGTTTATTATTATTATTTTTTGTTTCATTCTCGTCAGATGTATGTAGATTTTTTTTTCAACTTTTTTTTAACCCCCCTCTATCTCAAAATAAAAAAAAAGTCGATAAAAAAATCTGAAAAAATTTGAACGAGTTGTAATCTCAAAAATAAGAAAATTTCTCCTCTTGATATTTTGCGCCACACCCTATCATTTCCGGAGTTAAGACACTTGTCTTAATGGGATTTCGAGTAAAAATGATTGAAAAAAAAATCTCGAATAAAAATTCTGAAAAAATTTCAGTGAACAAAGGCTGCTTGCCGGCAACTTTTTATCCTCTTGACGATTTCACAGAAACTTCATGTTTTTGTAGTTACGAAGCTTTTTCGAAAAAGAGTCATTTTTGTGAAAAAAATAACATAATTTTGCAAAAAAAAATCGTACGCAACTTTTCAAAAAACGAAATTGAAGCTACTGCCATCCCCTTTACATTTTGCATAGAGATAACGATTGGAAAAAATTCTCGCGGACCATGCGCACTATTTGAAACGTTGAAAAAGATGTCGAAAAACGCCCAACTCCAAAAACACGTATCGGACCCAAAAAAAATCGGAAAAAATATTTCAAAACGGCAAAATGAAGCTTAATGTGTCCCCTTTAAGCACCGTTCGCAAAATTTCAACATCGTTTTTTTCGACAGAGTAATCTAACTTTTAGTGCGTCAAAAAATTTCGTCAGGTGTTTCCAAACTTTTGGACGGTCGTGTAGTAGACGTTAAAATGTGTCTCTAAAAAGTAAGGGTCAATGGAAACAGAGGATTGTTGGTGCAGTACAAAAGTTTCCGTTGTTGGATATATAATGTGTGTTGGGATATAGAATCCTCTATCGGGCATCGTAACCTCTAGAGCTACTATGGTTTGGACAGACTAGGAATACAGATTTCGTATTCAAGTATACGGATTTGTAAGGGAATCAGTATCAGTCGATCGTCCACGGGTCCCACAAGTGTCTCCACCCGTGATAATTAGTAATCTCTTATGGTACTCATATTCACCACCGGGAATGTTTTAAGAGGGATCAGTCCACGAATAGCGAACTTATGTAGTCATCGATCTCATTCGTGTCCTTATTATTAGTTCTCATATCTAGAGACGCGACAGCGTCTTGACGCCGAGTATAAAAAGAAATTGTTTGAACGGCCAAGGCAAGTCGCACCGCGTATCTATACTCGAGATTCGGCCTTTTTCCGTTACGTTTGAACTTCAACTCGATGCCATTTGAAAATGCTTCGACGTAGCGAAAATCTAACGATAGTTTATACATATAAATCGTATTTTTCGGTTCTGATGGTACCATTATTTTTTTCCTACGACCTCTAGAGGTGTGTGAACTCAAATTTGTATTTTTCTGTAAGTTTTTTAAATCCCCCAGACAGTTTTTCCAATGATAGCCAAGAAATATTTTTTTTTCTTTTTGGAGTGGTTGTCACCTTCGATTGCATTCATAAATTTCTGAAGGAAACTATGATTTTTTGATGAATTTACAGTCCAGAGCAGGCAAATTGGGAAATTAAAAAAAAATTTGTATTGGACAAACTTTTTTAGGTAAACTTCTGAAAAATTTTGGCTCTTTGATTTAGAAACACACTCAACTGTTGGAAACAAATGATTTTCGCCCGCGATGAAAAAAAAAAAAAAAAAAACACGATGGCCGGAAAACTAAAAAAAGAGGTAGATTTGTTGATAATGCGCATGAAGAGTCCAATTATGAGAGTTGGTGCTTTTCGAATACACAGAAGGTGACACAAGGTGACAGAAGGTGAATACACAGAGGAAGACCGGCGAGAATTTAAAAAAGAACGTTGGATAATCTACGGGAATATTGGAGCGTACAAAGTCTGGTTGGAAAAGAATTTCGAAATTATGATGAAAGAGTGGATCGATTTTTCTGCAATGAGCTGTTTTTCGTGACACGAGTTTTCGCTTTAGCTCGCGGAACTACACAACTATAGAGGTCGCCTTTAGGTACTCGTTAAATCGAAGAATGGAAAATGGATTGATAATGGAGTGTTTGTGTGGAAGAAACAGAGGGCACCGTAAGAAAAGAATAGGTCTGAGAGGCCATATTCCATATCTTATTTTCTCAATCCTTTATAAATAACACCCTTTCAAAGTCATCTCGGACTCGTCTATTGTACGTGACGTCACGACATAATATTCATGGTTTAAGTATCCGCGACAGAATATGCGCAATTAGAATGACTGGCCCTTACTGTTATGAAAAACCATGTAATTGGGCGAAACTATTGGAAGTTAGCTTCATCGAATCGGACGTTTGACGGAACATTTAGTGTCCTATAATCTTGACGATTACCTAATGAATCATTTTTTTTTTAACTAACAAAAATCTGTCAAACTTTTTGTGAGTTATTGACATACGTTGGTTTATCAGGAACGATGTCCATTAAATCGCTATATCACAACTCTGCGTGGGTAAATTCACAACAATTATACACGTACATTGATCGGCTCTATTAAAACTCACCCAGCACGAGTAGCATGACATCGGAAACAGCGAGATTGAAGAGATAGTGATTAGTTGCTGTTTGCGTAGTGGAATTTTTAATGATGACCGCACACGTGACTACGTTGCCCAAAACCCCACTGACAAATATTAAAACATAAACGACTGTAACTGGTACCACGAGCTTCAATGATAAATGCTGTGGTCCAAGCACCACCGTCAAATATTGGTCCTCGGTGAAATTGTCAAACTCCGTAAGATTAACCATGATCTTTCTTGTTAACCCTCCGAAGATATTATCACCATATCAGTCCAATTATGAATTGTAAACCGAGAAAATACCTTCATTATCGTTTCACTGACTCGATTATGGACTATAATAAATAATATCCTATTAAAATCCATGGCATTCGTTGTACTTTTCTACACAATGATGAACGTCGTAAAAATATAATAGTCCAGATTTTATAAACTTTTTATAAATTTGGTTCCAATTACGTTATTTCACTATACGAAAAAAAATTTCAAATATTCGTATAATTTCAAGAACAATTTTGAACAAAAAATAACAATCACGATAATAGTATTGATTCCTTCGTTTCAGCACAAAGAACTCAAATCTAGAATCCAAAAAAGCTTAACGAGAAAATATAAACTGATGAAGCTCGATTTTCAAAACTGACTAGAAATTCGAAATAGAATCGTATTTTCGTAAAATGCATCGACGTGGTAAGCGTGGATAGCAGAGTGCGCGCCGCGCAGGACCGCGAGAGAATGACGACCATATACCATGTTCGCGCCAATTCACCCTTTCGGGGTTGCATCGCGCGTTTCGTCCACCACGCATTCACCCAATTTTTCGTATTGTAACCTCTGTCGCGCTATGTAGAAGAAAACTTGGAATATATAGGCATCAAACTTATAGTTGATCGAAGAAGAAATTACAAGTAAATTTGGCATGCATTTCCGTATTTTATGGTGGTTGCCAATTAATCAATGGTAAATTGTAGTTTTGGTTAAAAATGATAAAACAATTTTTCATTCCCCAAGCTCAAAATAATCATGAAGCTCATCTTTTCATTTATTGTTGATTAAATACAAAACTAAAATATGTCCAAAATTGCAGTAAACATTTTTTCAAATATTTTCATCGCAATGGCGAACATTTCAGGTTGGCAATTGTGAACATTGAATGCTCTTCCGGAGTATTTACTTACAGATAGTCTTCATTTTGTTAATTTATATTGAGGACATAAGACTATCAAATTACTGTTATCATTTAAAAACTCTAAGAGGAGTTGAAACCGAGGGGTGATATATAAAGGACATCAGAAAGGAAGGGTCTGAAAAAAGTAGTCAACACAGAGGGTCTTAATGTATTTTCGGATTTAGAGATCCAGAGTCCGTTAGAATTCGTCAGTGCAAGTCCAAGATACCAAAAAGTGAAGGCATCTACTCCATATGCCCAATATAAAATATAAATACAATATAAAAATAAACATATAAATAAAATATTCATGGTTGATCATTAAAATTGTAATTCTCCGGTTAGATTGTTGTAGCCTCAAAATACCATATGCTAACACTGTACATTACATTTCAACATAGACTTTACGAACTTATTCGAAAACATTCAATAAAACGTGTAGAACCGAGTTCCCAAATGATCAATACAGGTTTACTTAAATACTTAAAGGGGAAAATGCGCCTACGGTCAGTGAAAACAGAAGAGAAAAGTGTAAGAAGTTTTTGTGAGTAAAAGTAATGGGAAGATTTTCCTTGCATTTTATTCCAGGTTGTTACCAACCAACTGTTGTTTATGGAACCACGGGTGTTTATACAATATTCATTTGTTTGTATACGCATTTTATTGATGGCTCTTGAATTTTTGAACGATGAAAATAGAAAGTAATATTCAGTTACGTGGATTTCTACAAGAGTATTTTAATCTATATCTCTAGGATATATCATGGCAGATGGATGACTATCAAACGCGATCTGAGTACAGAATATTGAAACTTGTAAGCAGACTACATGCAAATCATACGTTTAACGAAAACTTATTGTCCTGAGGCCATGCTCGTGCAAATGATATATTTTTCGGAAACATTGTGCTTTTGGTGATGTCACAGAAATTCATTCACGAACATCTCACAGTAGCGGTTATTAGAAGTTGCTGAAAATATGTCGAGTTATCAGCTTTTAACGGAAAAAATGTTAATAATGATTAAATAAAGTCGTTAATTGAATAAATCGTTATTAACAAAAAATGTATTATTTTTTATATCTATTTCCATTATGCTAGTTTATAACAATATTATATTTATTATGCATTCCATGCTTAATATATAGTTATTATTCTTTTGGAGAGATATCAAATTTGCTTGAAATTTTCACGTTCGTTTATTACTTTGAATGTATTGCAGATTCTTGACTCGTTGATGACTAACGTTTTTTAATTATTTAGTTATCTTATTTTATTGTTTCTGCATATAGCCTTGTGGTCTTTTACGAGCCGTTCTCATATTTCCGAAGCTATCCCTGTTTCTATTTATTGTCGATTTCACTGTGAGACGTGCGCGTATTTCTCGATCTAATCGATTTTTCGGCAACTGAGCGAAAATTGTGTAGAAAAACCCTGTTATCTATACATATATATATGGGAGACTTTTTCTTCAAGCCATGTATTGTACCGACTGATCCTCCATGAGTGCGAGAGAGATATAGCTCCGAATTGTGAAACCGAACATTTCCCACCTCGTCCGTCTGATAATCGTTTGAAAAATCCCCTGCATTTAGCCCATGCAGACCAATATATAATCACAAAAATGTGCTAAGGTTTTTTAAAATTTCAAACGCGCACTTATCGCTGTCGGTTACTTACTGTACTGACACGGTGAAGTTATTTCACTGTATCATTTAGAAATGTTCATTGATAGGTTTTTCTGTACGAATATAGTGAACATGTTACATCCAAGTAACAAAATCCAATTTTAAATTTGCCCTGTTTTCGACCTTAGCAGAAGCTAATTAATCGGGGATTTGTGCACGGAAGTTTGTCAGAATGAGGGGCCAAAAATTGAAGATGTTTCTTTTTATAAATTGTTAGTTAATTGACTAACAAGGTACGATATTCTATGGAAACTGATTAGGATTTGAACTAATTCGCGGTGGGCCGTGCTATTAGTTCGAGGAAAGGAAAAGAAGTTCGAGGTTGTCCGCGCAACTTCTTCTATGGCTTTATATAGGAAAACAGAGCACGAGGTGGTCCGCGCTGCTCCGTTAGGTTGGGTAAGAAAGGAGGAAAATTCAGAGTACGAGGTGGTCCGCGCTACTCTAAATTATCTTGTAAGGAGCAGGATAGAAATGAGAATACGAGGCGGTCCGCACTATTCTCTAGGGATGACGAAAACTTACTGATGATTCTGTGATAGTTAGTTTATTTTGCAGCTCCTTCCAGAAAATATGCCTTACTGACTAAAAATTATAAAAATCGGGCTTTTTATACCCGCAGAAATTGAGGGTGACAGAGGGTGATTCCTCGTCATTGGTGGTTCACCATCTTCCACCCTTCACAGGGTTTGGTCTTACATTCTAGATGGGGAGCCTTATCTTAGAGGTTGCCCCATAGTCTTAGGTGGTAGTCTTAGTTTTGGAGGGGAGAAACTTCTTATTTTTAAGGGTCCTACATCCCTTCTCTTGGTGATAGATATCTCAAATGGGGAGGTGTTACGTCACGCGCGAACGCGATGACGTAACACCTCCCCATTTGAGATTAAATGTCGTATTGCATTAATTATAACGACATTTAATGTGATGAAAGAGACAATAATTTTATATTCGCTTATATGTATGATTATTAATTTTTTTATTTTATTTAAAAGAAATTAAGAAAGAAATAATAATAAAAAAATTCTGAATACTATATCATTTTCTTGACCTGTTAACGTCCGACGATCAACCCTTCAGTGAAAATATCCCTTTTGATGGTTGTGGATTGGTTGATGTAGATGAGGCCCGTTGTTGTTCTTCTTCTTCAACAGTGGATACGTGTATTGCCGTGAGCTCGCCAGATTCAATGTTGTCCGTTGGTCGGACCGATGTTTGATTTGCTCTCTCCTTTATGTGAATCAAAAGATGAGTAACCGAATCCCACATAGCTCCGATTAGATAGATTGACCATCCATACACGGTATGCAATGCGTATCCATGTATTATGGTGTCAGCAATTAATTTGATGATGCGTATTAGGAGTATAATTCCGATTAACCCGGCGCTCGCTGTCCCGAAGAACATGAAACGACCCCACATGGTTCCCCAAACGGAATCGGCAAGGTCTCTTAATCCATCTGTCCCCAACATGTTTGAAATTGCGAGATCGTTTTTATTGATCGATTGTCCACTGATGCCTCGAGCGATTGTGTTCAGCACCGATGGTTTCTCGACCGGGAACATAATGCGATCGCGAAGTTTTTCAAGATCTTCTTGAGTGTAAATTCCGCTGGTCGCTAGTGATGATGGATTAGTGTATTTCCATGTGGGCTTGGTCATCGGTTTAATGATGGTTGGTGGTAAGCTATGCACTGGTACTGGTAAGAGTTTGTACCAAGCGTCTCCCAAAAGATATTCTGATGGTAATAGAGGGTCACATGTTGTTTCGATGCCCATCTGCATGATAATGTGCGTACGGGGTGATAAGAATAAGCTCTGGTTGCCTCTGGTTATTGGAAGTTGATGGTAGCAATTTGCGGTTTTTCGGACTTGTACATCGACTGGTATACATTTGACGATGTGGACAACTTCTCCGGCAATGACGGTCATGTATCCAGGTCCCTTCATGAGATGGTACGCAAACTCGTCCGGCGATTGCGTTGCGATGATGAGAGCATTCTTCAATACTTGTTGTTCTAGGTTACATCGTTGTGTATACGTCATGATATAATTGGTTGATTTGATTTACGGATATGTTTTTCTACAAATACGAATTTTGAATTTACGTATGCGAATATGTCGAGATTTTCTACCGCTATAGGTTTAGGTTTTGCGAAAGTTTCTCCCTTTTTAGTTTCAAATATAAGTAATTTAGGATGTTCAGTGCGTATTAACGTATAACCACATAGTGTTTGTTCAAATTTTTGAGTTAATGCAAAAGTTGTTCCTTGAGTTGAGAGCGTGTAGATGATTTGAGGGTAATTGTGTCCTAAATCTTTAATCTTTTTTGCCATTCCTTCATATAAAACATCGTAATGATTAAATTTGCATTGACCTGATGGAAGTGAATTCCAAAAAGTTTGTCCACCCTCAAGGTCTACACATGTTTGGTCAGTTAATAGGCACGTCATTCCTGATTTTAGATTAATTCGATTCGTATTTAAATTTACAGTTGCTTGATACTCAATTAATGTGATTTTAACGGATGCTTGCACGACTACATCTTCCCAGGTCCCGTAAGGATCTGAGTATTGAGTTCCGTAACAGGTTCCATCGTTTTTAATAGATCCTGTTAAAGATACACTTCGTTTTGTACTTTGATTTTTATGCAATTCAGTTATTATAGAACTTCCGATTCTATTATATACATTCCAAAGTGATGCATTGTTTGTTTCGCATGCGTCGCGGGATACATCAGCTAAGTATTCTAACTGGCCTTGTGCAACAACCGAAATATGTGAGTTCATTCCGCAATGATAAATGATTCGATAATTTCTACTTTGCACTGAATCACCTTGTCGCAAATAGTTATGATACTAATTGGGAAAAAATAATGTGTACGAAAAACATTTTCTTGTTCAAACATTTCAAGAAGTTTGAAAAAATACGTACTCGCGCGATAGTTGAAAATTCTGACTCTCGCGAAACGGCGGCGTCACGATCCAATCGATGGAAGCGCGCGCCGCCTATGGTTTTTTAACCCGCGAACAGCCTGTCGCGCAGTAATTTTTTCATTCGCCATTTGTACGGCTAAGTAATAGGTCGCTTTCACGAGTGGTGTGTATTTTCAGTAGCTTCTTTGTGTTACAATTGAGGAAAGGATAAAGGAAATTGAATCAAGACGAAGGAGAAGGATCTTGGAATTATAAAAAATCGATTGCAAGGAGAAAACGAGCTGTGGACAATCGGACACGTCGAACGTAAGTACAAAAAATTTTCAACAAGTGTTTTTTCGACCTTCAAAACGAGCCACGTGGTCATTAAGAAAAATTGTTGCTGTCGGTTTCTTTAGATATTATCAATAAAGGAACATTTGTCTCGTGTTTCGTCCGGTGTTGAATTTTTTTTTTTCGAATCACGTGCTCGTCGAAGTTTTTGCCGTCGCGAATATTTCAAGAAATCTTAATCGCGATTGTACTTGCATGTTTTATTTATTTTTTTTTTTTTTTTCGTTCAAAGAAGCCTAGTTAATAGTAGGTGTACGAATTAATCTAAAATAATTGACAAAAATAAGGGGAAGGAAAAAAATGGGCAATAATTTTTGTACCGCGACGTTCTCACTCTCTCTCTCTCTCTCTCTCTCTCTCTCTCGTCGTCGCTATTGTTCTACCTAACCTTTTGTTATTATTTTGGAAGAAACGGCCGCGACGCCATTATCATTATTATTATTATATTAACGGGTTTTCAATACGACCACAAAAATTGACAGCTCTCTCCAACATTACGAATCGTTTCGTACGAAAGTAATGCTCTCGTCGAAATGTTAGATACATTTTTGATAGACAATGTCATATTGCGTCATATTTTTTAAAAATAGGTAATGTTTTTGTTTGCGTTTTTATCTCTTTGTGACGCAATAAAATAATGAAAAAGAGGCGGTGAAATGAAAAATTCTTTCGAGTCGTAAGAAGACGCAATTCTTCTCACTCACAATTCGAGACTGCCCTTCATAAGTCCTTCACGACACAACACGGACAAAGTATTTGTACACGAGCTTTTCTCGGTATGGTTCGGGTAGAGAAATAAAGTCTAACGTTCGGAAAATAGTTTTAATATTTATCAAGAGTTTTACAAAGAATAAAAGTCTTTTTTTTTCATTATTGATTATTAAATCTGAATTTTCTTTCGGTGGCATTGTTTGAGATGTAATTTTTTTTAATTCAATTTTCTCTAGGGGCTGTCAGCATTCGTGTTGGAATCGTCACGTTCACGAAAAAAACGGATTCGAAAAGACGGAAGGCAATCGCATCGGAATAAAATCATTCTCGTTCCAGCAGTCTCATCGAACGTAAGTAGAGAACATTTATTAATACGGCCAAACATCCAAACATTAAATGGCTATTCTTTCACTCTCCTCCCGAATTGTCTTGTCTCGTATGAATATTTAACGATCATCGTAAGAGAAGAGAACTTTATTAAACCTAAACTTATAAACACGCTCTGTTTCAATATGGTTTGAAATTTTTATTCTAATTTTAATGTGAATGTAAATTCTGAAATTGAAGTTATTTTCTTTCGTCATTTTAAATTTCTGAAATGTTTTGTTTATAAAAATATTAACGAGGTATTGGCCGTCTTTATCGATTGTGACCTTATTGTATTGTCCTTATTGTGACCGAGCGAGAATTTTTTTACGCAAAAGTAACATTTCCATGCAGGCCTTTTTCAAAGTTGGTCCTCTCTCTCCCTCCCTCTCTCTCTCTCTCTCTCTCTCTCTCTCTCTCTCTCTCTCTCTCTCTCTTTCTCTGATGGATCCTCGAGGGTTTAATGAATTATTTGGCCTGTAACATATTTCTGAAAGTATCATCTCGCATATCATTTTTCATGTACTTTTGAACATTTTATTGATTTGTTTATCAAGCTGTACTGCTTTTGATTCAATATTAAATACCCCGCGTGTTAAAAAAAAATTTGGATCCGTAAATGTTAACATCGACGATAATTTGAGAATAGATCGGTAATTATCTTAGATATTTTAAGCCGCTGATAAAATCGTACACAAACGTTTCAATTTTGTTCTTTTTTTTTGTTTCCGTCAATATTAACGAACTGTAGTATTAAATTTTGACCGAGACTGTTTTGTTTTTAGAGAAAATTCAAACTTTGCGCTATATAAATTTCAAACACGGACCTGTTGTTCCTTTTTCTATTAATGCAACGGTAATTTCGTACTTTTTTTATTCGTCCCGTCTACAATTCATTATTCTTGCCTGCGTCGATTCTACAATAACTTGTTTTTTTTTTTCTTGTTCAAGTCCTATGGCATTTGATGAATCTGCCAATTTTATTTGAAAACTCGTGAATATTTTATTTATCTACTTTTCAAATAGGTATAATAACAAATTTTTTCTCTCGAACTGTCATTGCATCGTGCGTAAACAACTTTCTTACACGTTACAGCCCCAAAATCATTCTTCCATTGCTGGTTTACCCCTATCATTTACTTGATCGTAGTAACATACATTTTGATTATACGTATAACGTATAGTAATAGTTCGACATTATGTTAAAGTATCAAAGCCATATTTCCTTTATTCGTCACATTTACATTTCAACTTTTTGATAATATTTTTTCAACATTTTCATCAGCTAACATTCATATGGTTTTCCGTTCTTCTGTTTTAAAACATTTTTAACGATTGTCTTTTTTTTCGGGTAATCATTCTTTATCGATAGCACAGTACTTTGCAGCAAGTGATTTGGGATCATATTGTTGAGCTATTATTATTATTATCACTATATTGTTCAGCTGTACTCGGCTATTCGGGTGCCGTTGTTTTTCAACAAAATAACATAATGAAATACGATCCTTTTTAAAATTGGACGCAATATAATTGAATGCGGTGATTGTAAAATTTTTGACGTTTTTAAAAAGTGAACTTTTTTAGTCATTGTAGCGATTTTTTCCCGAGCGCTCTATACAGCGTTAATACTTGTAGCGTTATGCCAGAGTAAAATGCGCGGTTCAAGTAATTTTCCGATCATGGGTTTCGTGAGCCTGATCTCACTTAAACGGCGACGCAAATATAATGATACGTTCGCAAATGAACTCAATCGCCTCCCAATTTGGATTTATTTGCATGTAACAGTTACAAGTTTTCCTTGCTTTAAGTCGACACCCTCAAATTTTTCACCTCTCACCGTCGTCCCTTTTCTTTTATTTCGATTTTCGCATTGGTTTCAAACTGACGGTTCGAAACAATTGAACGAGTTTCGATTTACGAATAACTGTATAGTTTCAGTACCTCAGATTTCTGTAAGGAGGCCTTTCATATTTTTTCGTCAGGCTACAATGGATTCATATCTTGGGATATTTTAATTGATTCGACAATTTTGTTTTTTGATTGAAGACTCGTGCCCCTCATTACGCTCATCGTCATCACGCGCTGTTCAGCCCTGGATGAGACCAAAGTACGGGTGTGGTTTCAATTTCCATCGAACGAAAGGGAGTGATATGTTTATTTTGCATGATTGTTAATTAGGTTGCGATACTTATTCTTAAACTCGTTAAAATAATTTGCACGATGCCGCGGGTTATTAAGGAGACTCGTGGTCGAAAGTCGTTCGAAACTTTGTCGTCCCGGCAGCAACGTTCAGTTAAGAGGGAAATTCGTCGAAATAGGCTATTACTTTGCGCAGCTCGTGAAAACAGGTCGTCGGAAGCCGATCGAACAACGAGCATAATTTTTTCCGATGTTGAAATTGATAATTCTAACTCATCTGTCGCATCTAGGCTCCTATGAATGTGGAGCCTCGCTTGCCACGAACTGAGTCCATGGACACAATCTTGTCAGGCTCTTTGATGAATCTTAGCATCCATGTTGGTGAAAATGATAATGCAGATGATGATCTTGCAGCATCGTCGGACCTTGATATCGAATCTAGCGGGGAGTCGGTACTTTCGGAAGAATCGGTTATGGATCACGGGTGTAGCTTTCGTGACGATTTAGCTTCATGGTTAGTAGAGAATGGTATTAGTCATCGTGCCAGTGATGATCTTCTTCGAATTGTCAAGAAGCATCCATGTTTCTCAACTTTTCCAAAGTCGGTTAAGACGCTTTTGCGCACTCCGCGTGACTCGGTTCAGCTGCAAGACGTATTCCCGGGGGAATATCTGCATTTGGGAGTAGAGAACGCGCTCACTAGTATTCTTGATTCGATACCGGTAGATAAAATTCCAGCTATGTTGGAAATAGACTGGAGCACTGACGGATTCTGGTGATAATCATATATGGCCGGTTCAATGCAAAATTTCTAACGTGAAAAAGTGTCCCATAGGAATTATAGGCGTATACCGAGGATCGAAGAAACCTGCAAGCGCAATGGAGTTCCTTGGACCCTTCCTCGACGACGTACAACGTATCATGACAGAGGGAGGTATTTGTTACCAAGAATCGAAGTATCCCATAGTTATTTGAGCTTTCATCGCCGATGCCCCAGCGCGTGCTTTCATTATGTGTCATACGGCTGCCACATTGACTAATCCTTGCTCAAAATGTAAAATATCTGGTCAACATACTGGGTCGCGTATGTGTTATGAACAAATTAACAATCCACCGCGAATCGATCAGGAGTATTTCCACGGATTCGATGAAGACGATCATCTACACGATGTTAAGAGTCCCCTCGTGCACCTTCCCATGGGTCTGGTATCGCAAGTTCCGTTTGATGTTATGCATTTGTTGTATCTCGGTGTCATGAAGCGATTGCTTATGGCTTGGGTCTCTGGTAAGTTCTCGATGACGTCCAAGTTGTGTGCCCGAGATATTCATCTTATTTCGGCAAGACTCAGATTATTGTTCGACTGGTGCCCCGCTGAGATTGCGCGTAGGCCTCGTTCGTTAGAAAGTTATGTTCGGTGGAAGGCTACAGAGTTCCGTCAATTTTTGTTATATACAGGAGCTGTTGTTCTGCGTGGCATATTGCCCACTGAATTGTATAATCATTTTCTACTGCTAAGTAGCGCTGCGCCTGTCTTGGTTTCTACCAATCCTTCTCTTAAAGAATTAACATACGCAAGAATTGCTCTGAAACTTTTTGTTCTCCAAAGCGCGCACCTTTATGGTCGCAATTTTCTCAGTTACAACGTTCATGGGTTGTTGCACGTCGTTGACGATGTTGAATCCTTCGGCCCTACAGACGAATATTCCGCCTTCCCGTAAGAGAATGCCATGCAACTTTTTCGCCGGTATGTTAGGAAGCCACAATTGTCCTTACAGCAAATCGCGAACAGAATAGTAGAACGTATCCGAGTATTAGACGCTCCCCGTCGGCTCGTACACAATCAGCAAGCTCTAATCGCCCTCGATCGACATAATACCGGTCCGGTACCAAATGATATTCCCGTAGATGATGTTGTCCAATTCCGTCGTTTGAAAAGTCAAGATTATATATTCAGTAGGAATAATCGTAATCGATGTTGCGTGCTCAAAGATTCTGGAATATGTTTGGTAGAAAATATAACTGTTCATCGCACTACTACTTACCTGATAGTGAGAAAGTTTGACTCGGTGGAACCATTTTTCAACGTCGGTATTCCGTCGAGCGATGTTGGGTTCTTCAAGTGTCAATCACTCAGCCAAAACGTTTCTATGGTCGCGCTTATCGATGTCCGTGCAAAGTGTTATGCAATGCCTCTATGGCCACCCCGTTGCATCGCCAACGACGATAGAGGAATGGCTGTCGAAGGCACATTCGTAGTTGCCGCAATGCATTCCGGCTAATAACGCAACGAAGAACAGGGCTTCCACTGTTTCGATTCATTTCGCTGTTTTTCTTGTTTATTGGGAGGTGCCTCGAACGTTCATCCATTCATTATAATTCACGAACGATTCACCGAATCGTTGCTTCTTAGTGGTGTTTTTCCGTGAGCAAGGTTTTTTTAATTGTAATAAAATTAATTCTATAATTATATTGAGCTACTAGGAAAATCCATAAAACCTCTGTTGCTTGATATCGCAAAGCCCTTCCCGTCCATAAGTAGATGTTCTCGAGGTTTTATTTTTAAATCCGCAGCATGAATCCGTCACGGCCAACGAGGAACATACACCGGCCTTCTTATCTTCAAGAATTCGTTCCCACTTTCGAGACAACGTCTTCGAAGGAACGGTCGATAGATGCGAGCGGACAACTTGTAAGAAACCACGGGGGACCTTCCTCATTCCACGAGACCGAGGTTGATCTACGAAGCGCGATGGAGGCCCTTAATGATTTTCCACCGTCGTTTGATCATGCGACATCCGCAGTTCGAGTACATGGATTTAATAATAATGATGTACGTTCGGAAAAATGATCAATGACGAAATACTTCTAGGAATCTTTTATAAAAAATGCGTCTTCTCGTTTTTTGTAGTTTACATTGCAGCACAACATCGAATCGGACAACATTCGGTCATCAACACCGAGATCGTCCCATTGTGGACCACCGTCATTTTTATCTTTGGAATGTCCGCAACGGAGTCAAATATCGGAACAACGTCAACGGTCGGAGCCATGCGGTGCATCATCGTCATTGCAACGAGAAGCAACAACGTCACGGGACGCGTCGATCGCCGCTCCAGCACAATCACAAACGACATCGAACCACTACATTCATACTTACGGGGACAAAACACCGACACGTAACGCAACGACAATTAACCCGACTGATATGACGATAACGAGGACTGACACAACGTTGACGACGCGACACGTACTGGAACAACAACAACAACAACAGCAACAACAACGATGACAACAACAACAACAACAACAACGACAATAACCACAACCACAACCACAATATCAATCACATCAGAATCAACGACAAATCTGTCAATCGCAATCCCAACGACAAACTTTTCAGTTTCAGGATCAACCGGAACAACATCAATAACCGCCGTATGACAATTCTTGGGGTCAACCTTATCACCACCAGTATTATCCAAACCTACCGCAACCTTGGCCCCAGTTTAATCAGGCATTTAAATTCGCTTCGGAAGAATCGGTGAACGCTCTGAGGAAGGATATAGCGTAAGCTTCTTCCTTCAATCATTCATTCGTTTTTCGTTTACAAACACTTACCCTATGACACTCAAATAGCTCTTTTTTATATTCAGATCGCTCGAAAAAACTGTAAAAAAAGGAATGCGGTGAGTACGACGCTCGCAAGCAAGCGTGATTCTTTCGAATTATTGCTATTCCGATGCAGTCATTCTGACATAATTATTATCAATTATTTCATTATATCATGTGTCTCAATTCTACCTATAGTAACCTCACAAGATTGTTTGAGCGAGAACTTTCGACGGAGTTCCCTGTGAAGCCAAACGCTCTGCCACTATCAAGTCCCGAGCAAATAAACGACTTCGAGACAATAGCAGATGACGATTACAGCAGTGTGGTAAGTATATTATAAAACACGGCAAATTGAAACATTATTAAACGTTTCTTGCATAGCTGACACAATCTTGATAACTTTTCGTTACAGGTTAGATCCTTGAGGTCGCTCGGTGGCCACACATTGATCCAGACGGCTAACGAGGTTTTGAAGAACGCCATGGTAGATTCGGTATCACCGGCTTTAACTTGGCACGGTCGGAAGCCAAATGAAATAGCTCTTGGTAAAACAAGATTCGCCAAAGCGCTGTATGGTATGCCATCTGATTAATAAATCATCGATTTTTGTTGGACAGAATTTTTTTTCACAGAAAAGTCGATTAATCATTCCCGTCATTTACGTTGATAATAGCGGCTGTTGCGAGAAATAGGAACTACCCAAAACCGGATTGGTCCCAATTTACCGATGCAATGGTCAACGCGCTCAGGAGTTCGAAACAGCGCCACCGAAACAGCATTAACAGGGGAGAACACCGTAGGACAATCCGAATTGAAAATCGTCCGCCATCCATTTCACCGACGCATCACGAACGAGGTGTTTCGGATATTGAAGTTCCCGACGAGGATATATACGGGACGGCAAAATTGGAGCATCTAACATCGCCGCGCCGCCGCTCAACAACGATCCCGCCAACGAAGGAGGTTGTCTTCGTCTTCCGCAGCTTCGATCACGTCAAGCGTAAGGTCACGTTCCCCAATTCAATAAGTAGTCGCTCAACACAGAGGTAAACAGTTTTTTCCCCACACAATCAGGTACATTTTTTATTTTCTTGTCTTTTATTCATATTATTTTATTACGTAGTTCTTAAGAAGTGGTTCGGATTCCACATAAAATGTAGGTCCCTCAACGCACGGGTGTGCGGTTTAAAGTATCCGAGTTTTCGTGGCGTGGGTAGTCCATCGTAAATTTCAAAGGTGGCTAGCGATTCCGCAAAACTCGGGTTTTTCTACTGCGCGCCCACACTCATCGCAACATAACCGGGACAGGAATATAGTTTTTACAAATGCCAAATACTTTTCTTAATGGCCACGAGTCTCAAATTTGCACAAAACCATAACCGTCGCTCTACAAATTCTTTATAATGTACTTGCCAATATTTTCACTATTGCTATTAATCATAATTAATAGCTATTATTATTGTAAACTCCTTTATCAATTTTTATTGTTAACTGTATATGGTATCGGTATCTTAAATGAAAATCGATTCAAATAAACGTACCCATTATGCAAACTAATTGGAAAAAAATACTCACCAACGAATCAATCTCGAGACCTTGATAAATTAATTTCGATCACTCAATTATTTCTTCTTTTTCATGTACATGGTTAGCTCGGACGAAAAACAACGTTCGTCGGGTTGCATCGCGTCAGCAAAACAGCGTACTGTCGATATACCGTTCGGCTGCCGATAATGAAGCTCGCGTTTTCGCTCCAATACGCAATAGCAGCGATAAGTCGTCCCTGCATCGCCAAAAATGCGTCACTGCGTGCTGGAAATACGCCTTGAACTTGCTTCTACAGTATGTTACCAATTCTTCATCTCATTGCTGCAACGACGTGCCTCAATCTGGCCTGCAACAGGACGGCACGACGTGCCGTCGCTTTGCCGTTCCTTTGCTGTTTTATCGAGTTCGTTTGCTAGACCAATATAGCGTCACGGAGTGCTGTTCTGTTGCCGTATCTTTGCTGTTAGAACCTTTTTCAATTCCTCGTATTACAGAACAGCACGACGTGCTGTCGCTTTGCCGTTGCTTTGCTGTTTTATCGAGTTCGTTTGGTAGATCAATATAGCGTCACGGCGTGCTGTTCTGTTGCCGTAGCTTTGCTGTTAAAACATTTTTGAATTCCTCGCATTACAGAACAGCACGACATGCCGTCGCTTTGCTGCCAACAACGTATCACACACTCGCGCATTCTGTTGGCACCTTGCCGATACGATATTTCGCAATTTTGCTGTCAATTTTACATACGTGTCGTTAGTTTGCAGCTCAATTCGGAAGCAAACTGTGCAATATTTACGTCACGCTATGCTGATTCGTTACATTCGTGTTGCTGTTACTATTCGGTTTCTAATTTTTTTACAGCACGTTTGTCTATCTGGGATTGTTGTTCGTGAATTCGTTTAATTGTAATAATTGCACATACACAGGGCTAGCTATTATTTCTGGCTTTGGTATATCGCATTCTCCGACTTCGATAAGAGACAAGGTCGTTATATTTAGGGTTGATGACCCACAATCATATCCAACGATCGCGGTTGCAGGTTTCATTACTACTAGTAATATTATTATGATTAAGGTATTTACAATCATGGTTATATAGTTCGGTTAACTGAAGTTACTGATATTGGTAAGATTTTATAGGACCATTAATATTGCATATATTTTGTTTGTTTGCTTTTAATATTATATATATATATTTATTATTGTTATTATTATTTTATTTTTGTTTTTATCAAAATTTTCTATATGTGGTTATGTTATTTTCCTCTTCCACTCCCTTTATTTTCTGAAAGGAAAGAGAAAAATAAGATTGTGTTATTTAAAAATTATCTTATTACTTTGGTAAGTTGTTAGGAATATATGAATATTTTAGTCTGTTAATGTTGACAACACGAGGTTTCTTTTTAATTAATATTTTTACGTTCCCTTTTGGGAATACTTCTAATACTTCGTGTGGTCCAGTGTAGTGATCATCTAATTTTCCGGGTTTAGGCCCTTTCAGTAGAAAAACAAAATCACCGACTTTAAGAGTTTGTGGATTTATTTTGCGATCATAAATTTCTTTCGATTTAACCTTCGCACTGATTAAGTTATTATGTACTAAAGCTTGTAGTTCGTGTAAGCAAGTTACTAGTTTGATCAAATATTCGTCGTATGTGTCGTCTTTTTCTGTAACAATAGGATCGTTTGAAGGGAGTCTAGCTAGTCTCCCAAATACGAGTTCAAACGGTGTGTGCCGTGTACCTTCATGCGTACTAATATTGTATGAAAATGTTGCTAATTCCAACCAATCATCCCATTCTTGATCTTGGTTTGCAAATTGTTTAAGATATTCTCCCAAAACATGATGTGATCTTTCAATGGAACCATTCGATTGGGGGTGAAAGGCTGTTGTTTTATAGTGTTGGATTTTGAAACGTTTAGCGAGATTCTTTAAGACTTTACTAAGAAAAATGCTACCTTGATCCGTTAGTACAGATCTCGGTGCTCCAAAAGTGCAAATGAATCTTTTTACTAACGCATTACTTATAGTTGTTGCTGTTGCATTTGGCAAACCAATTGCTAAGGAGTATTTAGTAAGTTGATCTTGGATGGTTAGTATGTACTCGATGGTTGCAATGGACCGACAATGTCCATTGCAACCTTATCAAATGCTGCTCCGGGTGTGCCCGTTATTATCATTGGATTTCGGTTTTTAACCCTAACCAATTTTTTTAGTTGACACCCCAAACAGTTTCTAATAAATTGTTGAATATCTGATTTTATATTTTCCCAACAGTACCGATGTCGAATTCTACTAAAAGTTTTTGCTACTCCCTTGTGTCCTCCTAGCGCAGAACTATGCATCTCTTTTATTATATCATTTCGTCTGTACGGTTCAACGTATTGAATTATTCCGGTACAAATTATTATTTTACAAGATGTTGTCTCGCTGAGAGCACACAAGTGGCTTCTAATGATTCTCCAGTCTATACTTTCTGTTGTTGTTCATCTGTTGTTGTTCATCTGTTGATGAAGATCAATCAATCAATTGATTTTTATTCCAATGTGTTTATTAATTCTCCTAGACTGTTTATTGATTTTGTTATATCGGATGTCACGGCCGTAAGGCCATCTTCGAGTTTCCGAATTGGCAATGCAATGTGAACTTTATTATTCCAATCTTTTGATTGGGCCTCTCCTGCCTGTAAATTGTCAAATTCAGGTAGCTGATTTCTTTTTTGCAATTGACTTGATCCTATATCGCATGGTTGTCCAGTGACATAAATGAAGTATGCGTAATTATCCCTTCTCATAAATAGTTGATCCCTAGATTCAACTAAATTTCGTGGATAGTGTATTTGTTCTTCTTTAATTGCTTCTATCTCATTTTGGTCGCTATCTACTATCTCTACTTCGCTTTCACTATCTGAAGGTTCTGAAATGCTACTTTGATTAGCAATTTCATTGGCGTTTGACCGTTCTGGTTGTTTTGGTTTCTTTTTGCGACAATTCTTATGTTGTTTTTTCTTGGTTGTTTTTGTTTGCTCGTCTACTTCGTCTTGATATCTTTCAGGTTTTCGTTTAGTTCTTTGACTTCTTCTTAATGGTTGGTTATTTATTGATTCTGGTTCCTGATGGATTTCTGCTTGGGTGACAATTTGTTTAGACTTACTGGTAAGTAACTCATTCCTTTGAACCATGTGTATATTTTTTTATCAACGGGATTTCTAGATAAAGCATCTGCGTTAACGTTTGTTTTCCCGGCTTTGTAAACTACCTCAAAATCATGCATTGATAGTTTTAATCTCCATTTCGAGACGCGTGAAGCTGGGTCTTGTGAATTCTTAAACCATACAAGGGGTTTATGGTCCGTTACTACGGTAAATTTACGACCGTAAACATATGGATGGAACTGTTTAACTGCGTAAACGATAGCTAGTGCCTCTTTCTCATATGTTTCGTATCGTTTTTCAGCTTCGTTTAAAGTTCGAGATATATATGAAATAGGTAGATCTTTCCCGATTTCTCCTTGGGATAAGATACCTCCTATCGCGTATCCTGACGCATCGGTAGTAATGATGAATGGTCGAGTAAAGTCTGGGTGTTGCAAGATTGGCTCTTTACATAAGATATTTATGAGTTCTTGGAAAGCTGATTGTTCTCTATTTGTCCATGAAAAGGTTGTTTCCTTTTTTAACAGATTCGTCAAAGGTTTTGCAATTTTTGCGTAACCCTTCACGAATCGTCTATAGTAACCAGTCAATCCTAAAAATTGTCTGATTCCTTTAACATTTCTTGGGACCGGATAATTTCTAACTGCTTCTATTTTCTTGGGATCAGGTTTTATTCCTTGATCTGTAATTAAATGTCCCAAATACGTGACTTCTTTTCTTAAAAATTCACATTTGTCTGGCTGTAATTTCAGGTCAGCTTCTCTCAGACGTGAAATTAATTTTGTATATTTTATTTCGTGTTCACGCAACGATGATGCATATATCACGATGTCGTCTAAATAGACAAAGAGTTCAGAACCTTGCAAACCACACAGTACTCGATCCATTAATCTTTGGAATGTGGCGGGAGCGTTTTTCAGCCCGAAAGGCATTCGAGAAAATTCGTAATGCCCAAACGGAGTTGAAAAAGCTGTTTTATGAGCATCTTCGGGTTTTTAATTTATTTGGTGGAAACCTGATGCGAGATTAAATACTGAGAAGTATTTAGCCCCTCTGAGTTGATCTAATATATCTGTTATGTTTGGTAATGGATATGAATCTCCGATAGTTTTCTCGTTGAGCATGCGAAAATCAAGAACCATTCTCCAACGCTTATTTCCGTGGGAGTCCGGTTTTTTAGGAACGATCCATACTGGACTGTTATATGGAGATTGTGAAGTTTTTACAATTTCCTCGTCATATAGTTCCTTTACCTGACGAGTTATTTCGTCTTTATGAATTGGAGGATAGCGATATTGTCGCGTATTGATTGGATGATCATCGATTGTGGTAATAGCGTGTTGAATTTTCGTTGTAGCACCTAACTTATCTCCTGGGAGATGAAATCGGTCTGCACTTTGTTTGATTAAGTTGTCTATACTATCGCGTTCTTCTGAGTTTAGATGATCGAGGTGTAATAAGTTTTTTATCGTTTCGATTCGTGTTTTGTGTGGCGCAATCGACATGCAATTTGCGTCGGAATTAGAAGAGTTTGATGTAGCTACTGAATTTTTATTTTGTTTTGGTGCAATCGTCATGCAATTTGCACCGGAATTAGAAGAATTTGATGTAGCTACTGAATTTTTATTTTGTTTTGACGTAATTGTCATGCAATTTGCGTCGGATTTGGAAGAATTAGATGTAGCTACTGAATTTTGATTTAATTCGTTTTTATTATTTTTATTTGACACAATTGTCATGCAATGTGCGTCGATTTTGTCGAATTCTTGTAATGTTATTATGGGAACTTCAATCTCTACGTGTTCTTCCCTTGTATTAAAGATTTGTGTGTAAGCTATTCCTCCTTGGTTTGTTACTATAGCTTTCCCAAAATAAATGCCTTCCCCGATTTCGAACTGAGGTATATATCCTTCTGAAATTTCTTTGCTTTAAACTCGCTGACATAGAAAGAGGAAGCTGACCTAGCTGGGACTGTCATAGTTTCGGGACTTGAAAATTTGATACTTTTATCTTTCCAGCTGAGGCAGTGCCTTTTATAGTCAATCACTGGCTTAAACCTCTGATAGAACTCGTTTCCTAGTATTCCTGCCTGTTCAATGGGGAAATCTTCCTTAACTACATGAAATGTGGCTGAGCATCCTAACATATCTACCGTGAGTGACCCTAAGGTTTCGACTGGATTTGCCGTTATTCCATGCAGCTGAAGAATATCCATTTCATCTACTATGGCACCTAATTTTAACGATTTTCTTTTAATCAAGTTTGGTTCTGATCCTGTGTCGATCATTAAAAACACTGGTGTTTTTATTGTTGAGGACTCTAGCTCTATAGTGGGAGGTTGGAATCTCTGTTTTAAATTTACATGGGCTATTCTGACTCGTCGCCGGATGTATTTTGATTTATGGCCAGGGTCGTTTGCGGGGCTGGTTTTATTGCTTTTGGAGAGGTCTCTCGAGTTGCCCCTGCCTGCGAGAGACTGTTCGAGTTTCCCTGACTTTTTTGCTTGTTATTATATTCTCGTCGTCTACATTCTTCGATCAGATGCCCTTCTCGTTTACAGTATCGGCAAAACTTTTTCTGTGTATTTGTATTTTGGGTCGGGCGAGTCTGTTGCCGTTTATTATTTGAGTGCGTCGCCGGGCGCTTATCTCGCTCTTGAGGAGAGCCAGCGTGCCTAAACCAACACGTGTCGGCTGTGTGACCCGGGCGCTTACATATCTGACAAGTGGCTGTTTCCTTCGTTACTACCCCTACATTTTCCCGACGTGGTGGCGGCTTATCGACTCGTTGCGTTTTTCTTAGTTCGTTTATTGCCGTCTGTTTTCTGTCTATTTTTATTGCATCAGACCCTGCGTCCGTTAACGTTTCGTATGTATTTTTCATTTTTACTTGAATTTCTGGCTTGAGGCCATCCAAAAAACTTTCTATGCATTATTTTTCCGTAGAAGTTTTATCTGCCTCATCACTTACTTGCCCTTCATTGTGGCTCTTATATGCCTCAATAATATGATTACCGATTTCACGGACTCGATTTATGTATTTTATTACGTCTTCGTTTTCTCTTTGTACTAAAGTTCCTAATTCCCTTCGAACCTGATTAATTGTTTTTGCTGGGGAGTATAATTGTTTCAAATATGTTGCTAAATTTTCCAACCTTTCGAATTTAACTCCTTGAATTGAACGTTTGGCTTCGCCAATTATTTTTGTTCTAATGAGCTTAACCAAATTTTGCTCTGCGTTTTGGGGAAGCATTAGCAGGGCTTCTTCGCAACTGTCAATGAATTGATATACGGGAATGTTTGTCCCGTCAAATTTGTGAACTACTT
This sequence comes from Campoletis raptor, assembly GCA_948107755.1. Lineage (NCBI taxonomy): Eukaryota > Metazoa > Arthropoda > Insecta > Hymenoptera > Ichneumonidae > Campoletis > Campoletis raptor. Next base: position 24,913,050 of record OX403622.1, on the reverse strand, counting down.
CAATGGCATCCTTAAAGGATACGATTTGTGTATTTCCTATCGGCATTGTGTTTGTGTTTGTTGTTTCTCTGTTGACTTCTAATTCTTCGTCGTCTGGATTAAGAGGTTGGGGTGTGTTTTCAGGGTTAGGATTTTGGGAATCAGTATTTCCTTCTGAGTTATCGTTACCCGTATTTGTACTAGAACTTCCGCCTTTTTTTGGCGTATTCCCAATGACCATGATTTGACAAAACTACCGTTAATGTATCCCACCGCTGTCACCAAAAATAGGTATGTTACGTCCAAGTAACAAAATCCAATTTTAAATTTGCCCTGTTTTCAACCTTAGCAGAAGCTAATTAATCGGGGATTTGGGCACGGAAGTTTGTCAGAATGAGGGGCCAAAAATTGAAGATGTTTCTTTTTATAAATTGTTAGTTAATTGATTAACAAGGTACGATATTCTATGGAAACTGATTAGGATTTGAACTAATTCGCGGTGGGCCGTGCTATTAGTTCGAGGAAAGGAAAAGAAGTTCGAGGTTGTCCGCGCAACTTCTTCTATGGCTTTATATAGGAAAACAGAGCACGAGGTGGTCCGCGCTGCTCCGTTAGGTTGAGTAAGGAAGGAGGAAAATTCAGAGTACGAGGTGGTCCGCGCTACTTTAAATTATCTTGTAAGGAGCAGTATAGAAATGAGAATACGAGGCGGTCCGCGCTATTCTCTAGGGATGACGAAAACTTACTGATGATTCTGTGATGGTTAGTTTATTTTGCAGCTCCTTCCAGAAAATATTCCTTACTGACTAAAAATTACAAAAATCGGGCTTTTTATACCCGCAGAAATTGAGGGTGACAGAGGGTGAGTCCTCGTCATTGGTGGTTCACCATCTCCCACCCTTCACAGGGTTTGGTCTTACATCCTAGATGGGGAGCCTTATCTTAGAGGTTGCCCCATAGTCTTAGTTTTGGAGGGGAGAAACTTCTTATTTTTAAGGGTCCTACATCCCTTCTCTTGGTGATAGATATTTCTAGTGTACAGCGCCCAGGCCCTGCACCAAGAGTGGGGAAGCTGAGCGTTGCGTCACGCGCGAACGCGATGACGTAACACAAGTGTAGAAATAATTCAGTATTGTTCGAATAGACGGTAACATTGTCTGTTATGATTATTTGCATCTGAAACTTTTTAAATTGCATTATTGCTACTATTTCAATTTGCACTAAACAACACTACTAATATAGTTCAGAGTAAAAATCTTACTAGAATTTTGTTCCTGATTGCTTTATCGGAAAGAGATCATTTTTCACAGGAGATTCCACTTCCGTTTACGATGATGGTCCGATTACCATCGAATTTTCGATACGACTCACATAGCAGCTGTACGATTATCGTATATTTTCATTGAATGCTATTGTGTACTTATTGGGATGTATTGGCAAAAAGATTTGATCGAACCTATATGTCACCCCACGTGCATGTAGAGTTTTTCCAACTGCGGGGCATATTATTTTGTTGAAAATATCTTGTAGATCCTGTCGCATGGTATGTTATGCATGGAACATACCGGACAACTTTGTTACACGAACAAATGGGGTTATACATCCGTAAAAATGTTATGCCTACGTCGACGGAAATTTTTCTCAGCGGACGGGTGGTTATCATTAATTCCATTCATTCAGGTGTCTAAATAAAAATCTTTATATTAATGGAATTCAAACACATTATTCACATGCAATGAATGGTTGTTTACTAGAGCTTATGGATTTAATTTCGTTTTATTCAATTAAATAAACCCATGAAAACTGTGTATAAAAATTTCGATAAAATAATTGTTTTTTCAATTTTCATTAGTTTGTTTCATAAATTTGATAAAACACCTTGGAAAATATTACTCGTGATAAGTAATATTCTGTATAGAGCAATCAGATCACCATTTTTTTCTTCGATCACTACTCCGTGGGCTCTACTATAAGAAGTTCTTCTTCAAGATCTTCGATTTTTTCTCTGATATGTATGACTGGTATTGTTTTTTCTAGAGTTTGTCCTGTCAACATTTCACTCGTAGTGTCACGTGAGAACTTCACAAGGAAATGAATTATAGTGTTTTTCCCCTCGTCGATGCTGTTATTTCTTGTAGGAAGTATCTCATATCCCTCGCTGAAAAAAGATCTTTCATGATTTACAATAAATAACAAGGTCAAGATTTGACTCTCTGCATCCATCGTTCGTCTGAAGAATTTTTTATTCCTGAATTAGTAAAGTATTTAAAATGCGACTATACTTGATAGCCTCAGTCGGTTTAAAAACTTGAAAAGGTTGAAGTTCGAGAGGCCCAAGATCGAAGTCTGAATCCATCGCAGGTTTGAAAGGTGATATCAACATCAAAACTGTTCCCATTAGCAGTGGATATAGAATAACCTAAAAATTAGATCACATCAAATAATATATTTTTTTTCTGCGTAACATACATTACTTTGGTGGTTAATTTGAGGTTCAATAGTTTTCCATAAGAGACGTCTAGTAAGCAGAGCACTAAATCCAAAAATGTTTCAATGATGAACCATACAAATCTCAGAACATAAATAGCCAAATGTGTAAGAGAGAATTGTCCCATATTTGTTAAACTGCTACGAATATAAATTTAATTATGGATTTTTGGTGAAATTTTAGGTTATAACGATTTTTTTAGGTTTCTCATCTTGCCAAGAATTTTGACGTTTCGTTTATCATAGCAGTAGGAAAAAAAGTAGTACAAATATCAAACACACCTATAGTTATGGGTGTGTTCTTCAATTATCTTAGCCCTGATTTTTAATTTGTTTACAATATTATGTAATTCAATATTGTTCATGTTAATTCGATGTGATTATTTTGTTGTGATCCAACCTTTTTTCAATAATGATTATTTATTCATATATTTATCATAAATCGATAATATTCTTGATATTACAGCCCATTACATTATCACGAGCCCATACAATCACAAAGTCAGCGTATTATGAGAAAACATGAAATAACACAAGAGAAGAAAATATTAATAATATTACAATAAAATAAAAATCAGTGCATCAGATTATTGATTGAATTGGAATTGAGGTCATTTAAGAGGAAATAATGAAAAATTTGTTGTGGAGTGAATATATTTCGAAAAATCAACAACGAACCGTGAAACAGGTAGAATATGAACTTTTCATTCAACTCAACCGAAGTATGGGTAAAATATTTTCGGTGACAATGTTCCGCAGGTCGGTTATTGGATTTACCAGGATTTATTTCCGGTCAAGAGAGTTTTGATTGATCCTCCAATTTCTCATGTGTAAATCATCGACACGAAGAACAATGCTATGCATATGCTTTATTCGATATCACAAAATTCCAAGTTTTTTTTTTCAACAGTCAGCAATAATAGAAGTTGGAAATTCCTGTGTATCGAATCTAAGTCTCTGCACACGTGTTCAACACAATACAGTGACTTCAGAGACAAAAGTATGCTACACCGTTCATACGACGCGATGTTTCTTATTTCTTACTTCCACATCACGTCTCGCCACATTATTCTACCAAGAATATTCTTATTTTTTCGCTTTTGAAATCGTGTTCCGTGATCTCAAAAATTTGATGAAATTGCATGAATAAAGAAATGACATTGATCGTGATAAATATTTGAATAAAAATTATGACATTTCAATCTCACGATTTTAAAACGTATCATTTTACAAGTTTTTTGAAAAAGTACTTACGTAAACAATTCGAATGGACCGCTTTCAAATAGCTGTCCGGAAAAATTGAGTGAAGAGTATGTTCCCTGAAATGTACCTAAATTATTGAAACTTGAATTTTATCCATCAGACATTATTTCATTAGTCAGAAAAAGAACGTTGACAGAATCGAACGAAATTTTCGTCACTCTCTATTGAAAAGTAGCTCAAATGAGAAAACCATTTTACGAGAATTCACTTGAAAAATCTATTTTTTTATATGCAGTTCACGTTTCTATCGGTCAAGTTTCTCTTTTGTTTTACTTATTGTACTGTTATTATTAAGATCAGTCTACGCGCCGCTTACGACGAGTTAGCTTACCCCACCACTCAGGAATATCGATTCGATCATATATTTTTTTAAAGATGATTGAATCATCTATTTAGCATTCTATAAAAGCAACTGAAATAATTATTTGAGATACAGGATTAAACATTCTATTCAAAATAAAGATTCGTTTTTCTACATTTTGTTTACCTTTTCTTCACTAGTACAAATCTAAAAAGCTGACCTACATCGCACCATATTTTATCGATAGTTGAATATATTAATAGGCAATGGCACATTAATACATTAACGTGCCGTAGTATAACATCTCCCGAATTTTTATGAACATTTTTTTTCCAAGAAAAATAAAAAATCAAATAAAAAATCATATGTTTGCGATTCTATAGAATCTATCAATAGAAAATTCTATTGATTTTTTTTTATTATCTTGGGAAGAAAATATTCATAAAAATTGTATATAAGTAAATAAAAATGTTTATATAAAAATACATGTACATAAATTCGTGAATTATCGATCAAACAGCCTAAGGCCATATACACGTGTTATCGGACTTGCATAACTATCATGCAACATTGCACAGTATTTGCACAGTAAATCTTTTTGATAAGTTTACGTAGGGATGAGAAAAAAAAACATGTCTGTAATAAACAAACCCTGAGAAATACTTTGGATTATCAATCAAAATATTGATCAAATCAATCGTTCAATTTTTATGTTTTATTCTTAAATATCACTCTTATAATAATAATCCTTATATCAATGAAAAAAAGATGATGATAATAACAATAATGATAAACATAATAATAGTAATAAAAATAATAAATGTTTTTTGTTTTTATCACCCTGCGGATCCGTATCTACTTCATTTTGGTAATGGAAGAAAGTACCATTAGACTTCTTTCGTATGCGTATAAATGATAAGATAATTAAAAATTCCAATGACAGATTAAATATACAGGTTATATATACAAATTGTACCGTAAAATAAAATGATCATCGAAATATTCACAAAGAACTGCTTGCCGTGGAGAAAGTCTCGTGGAGCTTTTTTTTTTGTGACGAACAACTTTCGAAGTTTGTTTGATCTCCCACTTTGGAATGCTTCGAATGGATAAGTGGCTTGTCCAAACGGGTGTCATCGTCTATCTCGGGACAATGAGCAGAGTCGATTGAATTTTTGTTCGCCACTCTCTGAGGAACCCTTAGAGTTGAACTGAATTGAAACATTCCATTCGTTTGATTACGAGTGAATCTGGAAATAATCGAACGAATTAGAATCGAAGATTGTGGAATGAATGCAGAAAAGAATGCGCTGATAAAATAAAGTTTTGTTTTTTAACATTGGTGCGAGTTGAGGGACAAACTCAATCGTACTGAAAAGTTTAATTGATTTTAGTCGTTTGACGCTGTTGCATTAATATTCCTATACCACAAGTTTAAGCGAACCTGCATAAATTCGGATTCTTGACATTTAATTTTTCATCCTTTGGCCTCGGAATTGTACGATTTCTGCCACAACATCGAAATACGATTTTCCGGAACGCTTTGCGATAACGAGCACTCATAAGATTATAGAGTATTGGATTAACCGTCGTGCTGAAATAGTAGAGACATCCGCTGAGTATGTAAAGCCATTCGTTTAAATCGGGATAATAATCAGCCTCCTGCGCGTAAACGTAGAGCAATCGTTGCGCATGAAACGGAGCCCAACAGATGAAGAACATTATGACGACAGCGCCTAATGAGAGAAAATAGAATTTTCACAAATTATCAACAGCCCAAAGCTTTTTTTTGTGTAGAAAAATCAGATTAAAAGTATAGTAATCTCGACACAGTCACGTGTCGAGTGTAAAGTTAACCCACCCCTTAATTTTTAAAAACTTCGATGTGACTTTTGGAATAATCTAATAATGTTTGACATCACAGTTTATAGGAGTTTTGAGACATACAAATTTTCGGGAATAGTGTCTAAAATCAAGTTTAGAGTTTGATAAATGATCAGTCTTTTCATACGTAACAATAAAGCTTGTACTTTGTATCGCTGTATCTCCGGAACTAATTGGTCAAAAGACTTGATTTTTCTAGGCAAACATCGTTACATCGTTATATGTTATACTGTATTTGAGACAAAAAAAGAGATAATCTGTAATAAAGTTTTGAAGTAATTTTGTGAAACGTGCATTTTCTGAGTGCTCGTCATAAGGACGCGTGTCAGATATCTCACATAGGGGATAGTGAATGTTATTTTTAATTTTACACCCAGTTCCTTATGACGATTTTAAATATATCCACAAAGTTAAGAAACAAAAAATTGCAAACAGGAGCTTCGGCAAAACTACTATCTTAACGAGCTATTGAAATATTGAAAAAAGGTTTGATGCATGTTTAATCCACGCGTTATTGAAGATTTTGTGAATTAGAATATTTTTAAAACTTAAATTTGGAGAATTCAATTCGAAGTAGTTCGAAAAAGTATTACATTTAATTCTGAATCTTGTAGGAAAAATCGTAATTTTATTATTAGTCCGATTATCACGACGTCGTTTGAAATTCATGAAAAAATGGCAAATTTCCAAAAAAACTTGATCAAAGAAGCATGAAAGTTTCGGATCGTGGTCCAGGGCAATAACTCACTCAACATTCGTACGACGATTCTCCTTCCCTGGACTTGTTTTGAATCCAAATGTGCCGATGTATGAGCTGTTCCGGTGTACGATAAGTCTTTCGCACTGTTACGGATTCTTAGTCCCATTCTCGTATACAAAACAATAATAACACACAAAGGAATAAGAAAGAATATCAAACAGCTGAGCTCGTACAGCGGAAAGACTGGCATTTCTGGTAGTAGCATAGCACATATCGCCGAGTTACGTGACAATTTGCCTGAACCCGGCGGATACTCGACATAATTAACTTTGGTGTACACCGCAAAAGGTAGAGCAGAGATGAGTGCAATGAGCCACACAGCGGGAATGAACCGTGTCGGCCTTTTCATCGCCCTCATCGCGTAAACACGGAGCGGATGGCATATGGCGAGATAACGCTCTAACGAAAATGTAACTATTGTTAGTACGGAAACGTACGAGGACCTGCAACATAAAAAGAACTAATTCCTTTAATGTGGAAAAAATGTACTAATTAATGAAGGCAAATTATTATGTTACTATTAAAAGCCATTATTATTATGGTTTTATTTTTTTTAATAATTTGAAAAATCTGAAATTAAATGGGAACATACTAATTAGCACTAATAGTTAAATTCACCAGTGATAATTAATAATAACTTCTGCATGGTACTTGTAATCAATAGTGGAAACTGATTAAGAGTGATCAGGACACTGATACGTGATGTTTTCATAGATGATTAGTGGCCACTTCTGTCACTTATGATCACTAACATTGAAAATTGTTTACCATTGGTTAGTTTAAAGTTTCAGATCAAGTGTACATACTAAATGCTCCTTTCGCTAAAACAATGACTAAAAACTGAAAAATTTTAATAAATAAAATGTTCACTTTTGAGCCTGCCATCAATTTATTATTCTATGAATTTGATTGATTCATATATGTTGAAGAGAAATTTATCAGTAATTGGATTGTTATAAAATCGCGCATGAAATCAGTGTCGGAATTACTATACATGGATTACTAAAGGAATTACTTGTGAGACTATACTGACATCTATAAATAAATCACTAAAACGACTGAAAGTACGAATTCATTGGTACACGAAAATATTTCGTCATTATTATAGTATCTTTAGTATTTATGCGATTAGTACTTATCCCCATTTTTCTACACTGAGAAAAAAATTTAATTGAAACAAAAAAAACAGCATTGAATCAATGAAATCTGTGATTCAATAGTGCCACCGAAATACGCGATCAATACTATTGAATCAATACTTTTTTTTTCTCAGTGTATAAAGCAAGTTATTGATTGACTAGCAAGTTGAGATTTAAACAAACAGTTCGTAAAAGCATTTGAAAAGTACAGGTAACGAAATAAATGGCTCCAGTTGTTTAAACAAATCCATTTTGCTACAAGGATTTAGTTAATTGATGGGAACAAAAAATTTCATGATTGAGTTCGATAAACAACATCATTTGGCATTGAACAAAAAAACTGTTTAATCCAACTTTTTTAATGCAACAAATTAATAAATTTTTATACGCCATTTTTTTCTCAGTGCACATTTCAAGAACTCATTCTAATTAGTCTCCTCGCTGAACAACTTCCTTGAAACTAATTCGAAGTTGTCTATACAATGTGTAAGATCGTTTAATGACAGTGTAACATTTTATAAAAATATGCACCTTTTTTTTAAAGTCGTTCATAACGGTAAAGATAATGGATTTTAATTGATCAATCATAAAAATAACAATGAAATTTTTTATGATAATTATCCGTAGTCGATCATTGAACGATGATTACTCACATTTCTGAAACAAAAGCTCTTATCTTGCACAGTCCCACTCCCAAAGCCCATGGATATTGTTGCCAGAAAATACTCAGTTCGTTTGGCAAACCTGTAAAAAAAAAAAAACAGATCCAGCAAAAAAAATTAATTTCATGGAAATACAATAGTATTTAGTACATTTATATATCACAAGTGCTAGGTATTTCTCCGAGTACGTGAAATTTTCTTGAGCAGGTTTAACGGCACGGTATTCGAAGCTCCGCGGGTGTTTTATGAGATCGATATTCTAAGATTCCATATTTAAGTTATCCCGTTCATATCAAGCGCAGTTTTCATTTATTATCAGCCGCATTTCTGCAGCAAGAAAAATGTAATCAAACCAAATAAATAAATGAATAAGATCGAAAAAATAAATCGCTAGAAGATTCGACGAAGTTTTTGTAAAATTCATCGAATAATCTATTGTCGAGGTGATGCACGATTAAATAAATTATGTGGAATTGGATCAATTCAGTTTTTGTTGTGCATTATGACCCGAAATATTCTTCACACTTCATTCGATCGGATGTTTGACCACATGTACATTTTCGCTTCGAAAATACAACGTAAGAATAACTCAGAAGAGCAACCAAAGCAGACGTTGGTAAAAAAAAAAACCGAAAGCATATTCGAGTCTCAAGTAGAAACAGCAAGGGCGGAGTAAAGTAGACAGTCTGCATTTCACGTGTGCTTTCATTGCGTTCACAGATTGCTTGTGAAATCCGAGGGTGGAATCGGCAAAAAGGATAAAAAACGGAAAAGCGAATTCGAGTGCGTTGGAATATATAAATGAAAGACCACAGTAAAACGAAATCGTAGAGACAGTTCGTGATTCGGTAGAAAAAGTCAGTTTTTTCTTCATCCACATACGACACACAGATCATATGTGGGGATTACAAGAAAGTTTTTGTGCAAGACTGCCCGTGATAAAATACGAGTGTAACAATATGTACAATTTATAAAGAATAAAAAGAGAATAATGAAACAAAAACAATATTTATTACATTTCGTTTCCACGTTATTACGTGTTTTATTGTGTATTCGTTGCACCCATTCCCAGGAAAAAACAATTATATTGTTCGTAACTTCAACGCAATTTTCAGTTTTATTCAGGGGTTTCAATTATTCCCAATTATTTTGAATAGTCGATAAATTCAGGTGAGAGGCTGTTCATATTTTTGAAGAAAATAGGAATCGATACAATTTTCAGTTTTATTCAGCGATTTTCAATGACTTCGAATTTTTTTGAAGAATCGAAGGATTCAGGTGAGAAACTATTTATATTCTTACAGGGCTTCGAACGAGTTTAAATACCTTATCAGTATATGTCTATGTAGCATGCACTATTGAACTTTAGGAATGACGCAAATTGCTCCGAGCACCCAATCACCAATTCACTCTTGAGGAACTCTTGTCATTCTCTATGGATGCTCGCTACATTGATTTTAACCCTCGTGTACATATAATGCGACGTATGTACATGTTTGAATCGTCTTATCACAGCTTTGTTATATCAGATCCGTGTTGGTATATCTATATACATTGTGTCTTTATATCTCCTGGAACTTTGAGATCCATATATACGTGCATATCTATCTGCTATGATGTTTAACCGAAATATGATAAGTTATACAAATTTCCGATGTTTCTAACATATTTCTCCCGAACGTCATATGTGTATAAAACCGAATATTCACTACGATAAAACACATTATAATACTTACCAACGAGGTTATGAACATGTATATTTGTATATTTAACGTCATTAAAAATTGCATATAAAATGTGCAGAATAGTGAAAACAGTAGGAAAAAAAATCTCCATCAAAAGAATCACATACTGAAAACATATAAACTTAAAACCAACGTGGAATTGGCAAATATACAAAAAATATCTCATTTTCCTGAAACGACATATTGGACTGTTTGAATAGCTTGGGAAAAAGATCAGTGGATTTCTCTGTAAAGCATTTGTCACTGGCTCCTAAAAAACTATCATCCATTGACCTGTCTCCGCGAAAATACTAAAATCGTTTCCCACGTCTTTTTTTGTGCTATTCATCAATTCTTGAACTAACCGAACAAAAAATTAAGTTAGAAAAATGTGAATTCTCTCGGTGCAACCTGACAAATGATTTCTTTTCGAAAACCACTAAAGGGTACCTTAATTATTTCGATTCACAATCATCATCAAAACTCAATGTTAAACTCTTGTCGAGGGACGCCGTGTTCGAAAATTGAATGAGATTAAACGAATATTTTATGTGACATAATAACCCTTTCAAGTTTTCTTCCAAAAATGTCAAATTTGAATTTAGACATTTTGTTTGAATGATTTTTTGTACGAATTTTGAAACAATGCTACACAATTAATATCGAATTGAAAAATCAAGAGAAAATAATTACGATGGAAAAAACAAATGACATGATTTACGTAAATAACTCACCAAGTATAAGTAGTATAAGATCCGATACAGCCAGACTGAATAAATAGTAGTTGGTGGATGTGTGCATAGTGGTGTTTTTTATGATAACTGTGCACGTAATGACATTACCAACAATACCTGTTACGAATATCGTAACGTACGCGAGTGTCAAAGGTATTACAAGTCTCATGGGCAAATATTTCGGTCCTAATATCCGATCGAGATACTCAGCTTCCGTGAGATTTTCGTGGTTGAGGGCCTTCCAAAAGGCCTCGAATGCCTTGTTATCGTTCAACGACATTATGTTTTTCACGTGAATATTAATTTCCAATTATTCTTTGATCTTCGTTTTTATTTTTATTTTTCGTTTTACTACAACGAGGAGAATATTTCACGTGCCATCAGTAAGGATGAGTAAGGATAAGTACGAATAATTGACGTATTAAAAAAAAAACGATCCAACACCCTTTCGGAAAATATTAATGACTGTTCTCCTTATCTTTCAATGGCGGAGCAATTTTAAAAGGACGGTTGTGTCTGCAAACCAGAGTGTACAAGCATTCCGAACTGATTAAGCCAATTCCCGTGCAGAAATCAACGTACTCGAATTTTCTTGATAGTTTGATGTTGTATTTGACACGAGTCCAAGAGATCTCTCTTGCCCCGTTCTTCCCCTCTCGCCAAGTCAACATTTATCCCGCCATTCACCTTTGTAACCGTAACAACTTTTGTTCTTTCACCCTCACTCTGCGTTTTTTTTTTACTTTTCCCTCGTCTGTACTTTTATGCTATCTCGGAGTTATATGTTCCTTCGTCATCGTGAAACGAGCTCAACTCCATTTTTCCTTCTGTCTCCGTCTTCCTCATTCTTGGTACTCCCGGGAAGTTTTTGTTCTTTTAAGTATTCACCGCTCATTTCATATCCAAGTTCTCGTCTCAATTACCAACTGAAGAGGTCAATGTGTAACAGGTAGTTGTTTATTCCTGCACCAAACTCACCTTTTTATTTTCTCGGAATATTTGTTTGAAACTGTTTTTTTTTCTTGCGATATTACATTAAATCTGTTCTTGAATTGATGTCAGTCGGTAGCCCCCTCACTCAATTTATCGCGATCGCAAACGAGATATAGAAAAATAAGAAAATACCTTCTTCACTGTGTTCGACTTGACTCTCGACGTGATACTATCAGAATTTTTCGAGATACTCCTCGATTTGTCAGAAGATACGTTCTCTCTCACCTCGGCGATAGAGATTATTATCATTAGCGATATACAACGTATCACGTGATCAAAACAGTGTATTTACATGAATGAATGAACACCAGGAGCATTTCTCCAAGTTTCGTATTCATCCACGTAAGGTTCTCCTACGTGAGCGAAATTATCTAACAAAAAAAACATTGTTTTTTACCAACAATTCTAAAAGTTCTAAAGAGTATTGGTTCAAGAATTGTTTTTTTCTTTTTCAGACTTCCATTAAGCGATTCCTTTTCTAATTCAAATTCTAAAAATCAGAGACAATTAGAACGCTATAGAAAGTCCTTTCGTTTGCTGCCATTCTCAATTTTGTATCCTTTTGCCAACAGTATCGCATTTGTCAGTATCGCATTGTTCATATAAAACGATTGAAACATTGGTTACCCAAAGATTTACAAAAAATATTCCCTCGGTTTCCACAGTCGCAATTTTTTACCATTTCCATATGCTTTTTTAATTTTGCTTTTAACGACTAGATTTGAATTTGAATTGGACGTGGATTTGTAAATGATAAGAGCAGGTTAAAACATTTCTCTGTGAAAAAAGTGAACTTTCCACACTCACATAAGCAATACCGGTTGAATTTATTTTCTCTTATTAAATTGGGTCGTCCTTGAAAGTGTAAATTTATAAGTATTTAGAAAAATAAGTGGTGCTACAATTATTTCAAGTTTTTAACTAAAACCAAATTATCAGAGTATCACTTTCCACCACTCAGACGGAAAGTGAAAGAATTGTACAAGATTAATCAAAATTAGTTATTATATTATATTTTTCGATAGAATTATTTCGAGATTTTGACTAAAACCAAATTTTCAGAGTATTACTTTCCATCATTCAGAAGAATAACTGTAAAAATAGTACGAGATTAATAAAATAATATTTTATTGAAATTGGGGTAATTTCAATTCAATAATTAATTATAGGGCTTCAATCAATTCAATGAATTGAAACAAAAATAATTGGCAAGGCAACCATATAAATAACGAAGTTACACAACGGAATACATTTCAATGAACTTTTGACTAATTAATATTATCGATTTTTAACGTCCAATTGTCAGTACTTTAATGTAACTGAGTGGAAAATTTATGGGATAGACTACTTTAGCAGCTTGATCCAACGAACAAACGTGTTGTGCGTCAGTATAGCACAACTATAGTACTACACACATAACACACATAATCGTTAAAATATATGTATTTGTAAACGACGAAATGAATTATGACCATTTTAAATCTGTCTTTAAGCATAAAAACCTGTTTTGCGACAGATTCTTATAGATAATTGTTAAGTTTTTCTGTTTTCTCAAGAAGCAAAGATTCGTTGTCACACTTTTTTCGTCTCCCACCAATCTTTAATTCGCGTATCGTGCACGTAACTTTTATCTCCCAAGCACATCTATTTCGAGCACAAATCAAACGACGTGAAGCATTTTCATGCCGACGTAACTTTGACGAATAAATCAAACGATAATATATATTTTCCCAAAATTCTAATCGTTTTTTATTCGAGCTTTAAATAAGAAGAATCGTAGATTTTCTGAGAAAATTCTAAGACGAATGAGTTTATGGGCAACCTTTTTTTTCTTGTTACTCAGAGATGCAAAGTCGACTGTCCCTTGTGTAGAAACGAAAATATAGCTTTTATAATTTATCTTCTCCCACGACCTTTTCTCCTTTCTCGGATCGTCCAGTAGTCTCCACTTATCGCACGCATCCGTGGAGAATAAAAGAAAAGGGTGCGAAAAATTGCTGCTGTCCTTCACCTCTGTAATACATATTTGTACATCATATGAAAGGGTGTTAAGTCGATCTCGGGAAACTGTACCCGGCACTCAACTCAGCCCTGGGCAACTGTACACAGCATTGTTCCGTATATCTATTTATGTGCGCAGATGACACACTGCACAGTTGCCCGGGGTCGACTTAACACCCTTCCCATCATATTACCACCGTGCCTTTGAAATTTTCAATGCAAACGAGACATTATTTCATAAGTATATTTCATGAAAAAGTGAATCGATTTAAAAACCGTTTTTTTTTTCGCGGTACAAAAGTACGTGACATAGTAATTTTGCAGGACCAATTTAAAAAAAAAATCATAATAAACACGTACTCGCTTGCTTTTCACACTCCGGATAACATTTCTGTCCCTATCTCTCTTTTGTTTTTGACAGGTAGGATGCTTCAAAAATTCCGGGACCACATGAAAACATATTAAATTAACAGAATAATAATAAAAACTCACTATTATTCCTACTGTTCATTTGAAATGCATTTTTTTGAATACTTTTTTTCCATTAACTCATTTTTTCGTTTCTGTATGTTATTTTATTTTTTATTAAAAAATTACGAGATTCGTGGATTGGCAAGTCTCATGATATCTTTAAAGCTGAATTTAAAGGTTTGTTAATTCCATTTTATAGAAATGAACAAAAAATTCTCATTCTTTTTAAAACAGAGAAGAGAAAAATGAAGCTCACTTGTAAGAAGAAAATCCAAATAAATTTCTGTAACGAGTACGAGGCAAGAACTGTGTTGAACGTCAAAAAAGTATTATTTCAAATATTCAACATTATTCTGTTCACTCGTATCTTAAGTTCGAGGTCAAACGGCACGTTTAAGCTAACTCTCGTTGCGTTCTACGCTATGCAAATCCTATTTGCAATCTAGACGTGCAACATTATGTATAAATGTATAAAATTTGCATTCTCATGGGTGGAAAAAAGTATTCCCTTTTGTTCTTCCGGTTTCGTATGCGCTCGAGTTTGTTAAATCGACTATTGAATTTTTGTAAAACATGTGAAATTGATTGTTCAAGGCTATCGAACTATTATTTTTATTTTCCTGTGCGTTTTTTTATTTTATTTTTTACGGAGGAGTTTTACGAGCCTGTCCCATCACTTTAAACCCCCTTTTACTTACTTTCAGAAGCTCATATATTTATCAAGTTTTACCTGGTTGGTATCATCAAAGCTCAGAAAAGCTGCCTTCCGCTCGGCGATCGATGTGTGCGGCTAAGCAGTCCTCGAAACAAGTATTGACTTCGTCCGTAGCTACTTAACTATAAAGAGACCATCAAAGTCAAACTCGTCACTTTTAGTTTCGACTTATCTTTCCTTTTTTTTAAATCCCTTTTTTACGATTCTAGCATTCATTTCAATGGGTGAATGTTCAAATTGATATTTTTAATTGCTTGTGAATTTTTCTTGTCGAATTTTTTGATACCAGAAATAAAAGAATGATAAATTGATGATCCGGGAAAGAGAAACGATAGTAACTCACAGAACTCCTCACTAGGCAGCTGCAGTTGTTTTGTTCGTTGTTGTCAGAAAATCGACCAATATTTATATTTACCTTCGAACATACTGGGCCACGACTTCTAATGCAGCGATATCTCAAAAAAAAATCGTTCTCGGATCTCTCTGAACGATGGATTTATAGCAGAATTTTTCAACGTACAGGGAAGCCATGTTTGTGCATCCTTCCATTCAAAATCTTTCGTTTACTTTTCTCCTCTGACACGTTACATCTGACTTTTTCTCAATACGATGCACTTTCTAGAGTTGTAAGGTGTCACATTGAACGCGATTTTCTTGTAGATCTTTTTAAGATGGCACATAAAATATCTGTACAAAGAAACCATGCAATTTTCCGAGCCATGATACATACACATTACTAGATATTGCAGAGTCGATTTTTTTGTTCTAAAAAAGAACAATAATGAAAAAAATGCCTGTGAGTGATTAATCATAAAATGAGTAAATAAAAAGCAAAAGTTCCATTTGAAAAATCTTTGCACACGAAAAACTATTTGAAAATGTGTTCTATGTGGTTTCAGCAGCTTGGAAGCTTGGGCTTTACATTGAAAAGTCAAGAAATATTATTTTGCTTGAGGATGACACGATGCATGGAAAAGAGTCTCGACATCTCGTTTGTAAATAATTCAATCACGTTCAATGCTCGTATAGGAGTTGTTGAACGTATGTTTCTTTTCACGCGTAGAAAAAAAATCCACGTTACCGAATCTATGGGAGTTGTAGAAAAAATGACGTCAATGAATTAGAAACTCACTCACTTCACTTTTATTAAAAGCCGAGATCTTTTTATGAAAAGGTCTCGGTACAAAGCTGGTCGCTGACCAAAGCTGCTCAAAACTCAAGATTTCGTAATATCATTTCTCTTGAAGTTATGTCAAAGAGCTTTATGTCAAAGTTATTTTATTATAATACTCGGCAACGTCGTTTTATGTTTTGTTTTATACAGCATGTCTTTCATTTTCTTTCCGTATAGATTCATTAGTTGAAAAACCAAGTCTCTGTTGGTTCAAGATATGGTTTTGAACGATATTTTTAAATTTAAATTTTTCCCTTTGAGGACGCCCAATCAGAATGTGTTTTTAATAGAGAAGGTCAATTTGGTCTTTTTTGCTTGTCTAATCTTTTCGTGTCACGTTTAAACAGAACACTCATTACGAATGTTCGAAAAATTTCGAAGTTTTACCTTGTTGAGGCACTTTTTTTTTAAATAAAGTGTTTAATTAGATGTCGTAGAATATGAAATTATCATTTCTATTACCATCATAATAAGCAGGTATCAAAATAACTGATAAAGATGGTAAAGTTAAGTTACAAATGTACATTTTCTTTATTCCTTTCGGAAAGAATTTTCAACGTAACATATAAGCCAAACAACGATTGATTTCTGAGAATATAAAATAACACGAAAAATAATATCGATAATTATTTGAAAGTTCTATTCAAACAGAACAAACTCTTAATCGGATTCAGATGATTCACTGCTCGATCTATTGGTTCGAGATCCATGAAAATTGTGGGGTTGTCTATTGGTGTTGACGAAGAGATCGTCGTCTCCATTATCCTCGCTCGATTCGTTCTCATCGTCGCTTTTTAAAATCGTGTTCAATTCTTCTTTCAGTTCTTTTTTATCAAACTCCTCAGGCCAACAATTCTGTGATTTGTAGAATTTCCGGTGATCCTGTCAATCAAAACACAAGATGTATATTTTTTGCAAGAATTGTATTTATGTTATTGAATATAATTTTATATCTGCAATTTAACTCTCAGGCTCTACATCTATTTTCACCGAGGATTTTCATCAAAGTAACAGTCCCAGCACAGTCACGATCAAAAGTTGACACTCTTGGTCAATGTATGAAAACTTTTGGATGTTTTGACTTTTCTCTAGCTTAAGATCTTTCACCTAGAACCCTCGAAATTTTGAAAGTGCAACTTTTCTATACTTCGCCCGATCGAAATGAAAAAAACAATCGTAATCCATTTTTGTAATTATTTTGCATGAGCTTAGACTTTTTTTTTTCAATTACGATCCGACAAACGGTGTTGGAAAATACGAAATCCAAAGCTATCTCTCTCGCACTTATGCCGGCTCAGTCGCCATGACACATGAGTTAAAATTGTCCAATCTTAATGTATCACAGGCAATTTTTAAACCTCAGCGCACGATTTTAAATCATTGCTTATCATTAAACAGTAAGCTCAAAGGAAATATTTTCTTACCTTGGTAAGAATCTTGACAATTTCCGCTTTAACTTTGTCGCCCTCGGCGATGGGTTCGACGAGAACAAAATCACCTCTTTTGACCCAAACATTATGACGAAATTTAACTGGCATGGAGACGAGATAACTTTCGCCAAGACGGTCTACAACTTCATGAAGATTGTTTCCTCGAGAATCGATGAGTCGTACAATCGTTTGTTTATCATGTGGTACTTCAAGAAGATTATCCTGGAGTTCTTTCGTAACGTGTTTGCGCTTCGTTGCCTTCGACATTGTATATTACGTAAGATCTGGAAAAATGATAAACGTTTGCAAAATGATTTATTGATCTTCTGACAGTATTGAAGGTATGTTCGATGTATGAGTATCGAATTCGTGAAAAAACAAATATATCGACGAACCAGTTTCTCATCAATTCGAATGTCCTTCGATCGAGGGAAAAAAAGGTATCAAGAAACAAGTTCCGTGGCATTATTGTCCTTGGAACGTTTTTTGACTTTTGCCATATGCCAAGGTCCAAGAATACCACCAGATTTTTCAATAGCCGCCCAAACATCGAGGCTTTCACCGGGTGGAATACCATAACCATTTTCCAAACCGTGGGGATTGGAGGGTGTTTTGCAATCGTGTCCAGACTCCTTCCGAAGCACGGTGTCTATTTCGACCGAAGCAAAAAACGCGACGGACATGGGTAGATCTTTGATACCGAGTCTGGACGAGCAAAAAGCTCTGGTCAATAAGTTGGTAACGTGCATCGCTAGGGCAGCATTGTATTTGTTTTTGGCTGGTACAATGTAGCGAACCTCGTCGTGAAAGGATAAGCAAAATCTCGCACTATCGCGCATAAGCCATCTCATGGAGACGAGCATAAGATGTAGAAAATCAACGGCACCGCTCTGTACGACCCAATTTATCTTGGTGGGTAAATATCTGTCGTCTTTTTTACCATCGCCTTCGAGAGCTCGGCTTAATCGTGAGTTCAAAAATGGTGTAACGGGCTCTCTCGTACCAGCTATTTCTTCGAGTCTGTTAAACATTGCGGATTCCGTGCCACCTAACCAACGACCTCGATCAAACATTTCATCTTGTAATTTCCCATGGGCTTTTGCTATTTTATACGTCTCCCATGAAGAATAATCACAATCTTCGAGATCTTCGTTAACATATTCAGGCTTCAAGCGAAAAATTTTTTTTCCTTTCGTGAGTGAAAACATTTTTCGAGATTTAATCGTTGCTTCGGACTCGCTCATGGTAGGATTAAACTGTTTTAACAGTCTCTCTGCAAACTTTTGTCCTGCACCGTAAATTCTTGCGTAATTTATGACTTTTGCGTGATCCCTAGAGATTCCGACAGCTTTCGCTGTTACGCTGTGCATATCTGTGCCATTGGCTTTAGTCCCGATTAATGTCATCCAACCGAATGGTGTTGCACCGTGGAGTCCAGCGCAATAGGCGTCACCAATTACTGAAGCTATCCACAATTCTTGGCTGTCCACGTCGGCTCCAACGATGTTGTAACCCGGTGGAGCTTGCACCATTGCTCGAAGCTCTGAACCAATACGTTCCACCGAAGCGTTCGAAGCAGTCATCCACGTCGATTCCGTTGCTCTTCTCGTCAACGTTCCACTTACAACCACCTGCGGTATTATAGCTCCGTAACGCATTCTTTTTTCACTCTTTCGCACCGCATTTGGCAAACTTTCGTCCTTTAGCCAAACAACTGTCTGCGACATTATTCTGTCACGATTATTTCTCCAGTAAGATACCGTTCGAGCGATTTGCAAAACTTCAGAAGCACTTGAATCCAAACCGGCCAATACATTTTCCGAAAATTTGTTAAGAAAATCTCTGGCTAGAGGATTGCCGACGTTACGGGAAGCGCCATCCTTGTGCGGTAGTTTGAAGAACCAGCAGCAATTATCGATATCAACGTTACACCATATTCCACTGCCTTTGTAAAATGTTGCCGGAGACTCTGTCTTTGATTTTTTTTTCTTGTATCGCCAGAACTCGGTTTTTGTTAATTCGTTTTGTACGTCGGTTCGCAATGTTGACATTGCATAATCAACTCCGTCGCGTTTACCGCCGGAATTAGGAAGAGGACATTGGGCAAGAAGTTGTTTAAGGGGTAATTTTGTTTGTACTTCGGGGTTGTCAGTATAAGGCACCAAAAAACCCCAACCGTGTTCTTTTATGTAATGCAGTGGATAATTCTCCCATGTTAGGTTTAAAAGCTTCGGGACTATTTGCATAGAAGTACTAATGTTCTGAGGTCCCGGCAACCAATTCTCGTCGCTGTATTTCATGCACAATTTTCGATACCAAGCGGGATAACCCGACATGTGAGGTAATTTGGTTGGAAGGAAATGTCTCGTTTCTGCCAAATGACGAAATTCTTCTTCCAAAGGATCTACTTCGTCCTCTTCATCGGTTAAATATTTAGCGAAATCAGAGTCTTGCATTTTCAAGTTGGAAATTTCTTTTTCAATCTCTGCACGTTTATTTTTACTTACAGTAACTTTAAGCTTCATCGGTTGAACGCTCCAGTCTTGATCCCACATCCACAAATCATCTTTGTACTTTTCGTCGTGTATGAGCTTGCACACCTGATCAGCTCGTCTGGACAAACGCATCTTTGCCTCGTAATTCTGATCCTCAAATGTCGACTCCGATTCTTCGATGTAACGCTGCCAGTTCGAATTGACTGGTAAATACGCGGAGCCAAGTTCCAACATACCTGCCAAACTTACCGGATGAGGAAATCTTTCCTCAAACATTGGAAAAAGTTTGACTAGTACTTCATGAGTGGCTTTTACATCCATTGCGCAATATTTAATTAAATCGTTGAATTGCTCACGAACTTCTATGAGCGTACCTTCAACGAATACGTCACGAGATTTCTTGTCCAGTTCGTGGCCGCAATACAAACGATAAACGTCCGCGAGACCGTTCAATGAAGTTAAGCTCTCCCATGCTTCTCTTTTGCCCTCGTGTTTTTCTGTTTTCAATACTGTTCTTTGGTAACTGTTCAAGCCACTTACTGCAACATGCATCGACATCGTATCGACGAAACGGGCTCCTGTGCAATTCAACCAATATTGCTCTTTTATTCTTTGACGATCGTACGAAACGTTATGGCCTATTATTATTTTTGGTTTCTTGTGATGATCCGTTAATTTTTTTCCGTGCTCATCCATCGCACTTTCCATAGGAATTAAAACATCAGTCGTTAATGAACGACTCTCAACTGGTATGCTGTTTCCTTCTACCAGAGATTTCGATACCCAACCGTACCAAGCCTCGCTCGTTACTGCGGTCGCAAGTGTTGGCAATGGCCCTTCTTTCATGCACACTTCAACGTCGAATATTATTCCATCCTCCAATGGATAGTCTACACGTTCGGCACCGTTTTTTGAATATCTGAGGAATTGCAATTTTTTTTTTAATTCCAAAATTGTGTAAAACATGAGTTTATCGAAAACAGTGAATCAACGACCATTAAATTTCCATCTTGTAAATTTTATTTCATTGATTTTCACTTTATGACTGAATACAAAAATTCTCAAACATTATAAACAATAATATAATATAGCGGATAACTCACGAAATGATTTTGCATATAATTAGGTAAATTAGTACTCCATTGTTTTTATAATAACGAGTAATTTTATAAAAGAAAATATTTCTAGAGAGTCATTGTTGAAATTGCATTTAAAAAAAATTCAATTAGGTTCAGAAGGAATTTAAATAAAAAGTAAATGTTTTGTACAAATAGAATTAAATCTCTACAAACTGAAAATACGGTTATTAACACTTTAATTAAGAAAATTAAAATACCTTGCATGCCAGTAAATGTGATCATTTTACAAAATAAAATAATTCTTCTTATTACTTTATTATTCTTTTTTTTTATTATTATACTTATTATTATCATTTTTATTATTACTCATTTTTTATTATTCTTTTTACCTTGTCCAACCTTCTTCCATTAACCATTTTTCCGGCATCACTGGAATGCATTCCAGTATTCCATGAATAATTTTCAAATAGTCTTTGGTTTGGTCTTTTGCGATATTGTAAAAATGTTCTTCGATATTTTTTCCTTCAAATGCTGGAAGATTGATGTCCGCGTCAGGTATATTTTTTACGTCGTTAATGCTCATACCAGACTCAAAAAGCTCTTCTTTCAACAGTTTCAATTTATTTGGTGCCAATTGATTTTTAGTATCGCAGTTTGGAAAAATTTGCTGGTATAAGTGGTGAGACAACATTTGCATGTTAATCTCATTAAATCGTGTTTTTCCGTCGTTCATTGGCTTAAACATTGAATTATTATTCCACTCGTTGTTTGTTTCTGCTTTTTGTTGCTCAATATGGACTTTAGAATTTTGGAGCTTTTTCCCATTTGTAGTGGATTTCAAAATTGTGTCAGATAATTTTAATGGAAATGTCAATTCTGCTGGGTCGCCAGTAAATGGTTTATTTATGAAATTTTCTGGAAAATCATTGAGATCCACATCATTGAAATTTGTTTTTTCGCCATTCGTGACAAGCCTGTGATGAGAATTTGGCGATTCTATGTTTTGATTGCTCTTTAGAAATTTCTTCGACACCGCTATTGAATTACTATTCATAAAATCGTATTGAATTTGAGAAGGTTTTGATATTACGGTGGAACGATGCAGCATTCGCATTCCCACGTCATTAGAAACGTCAAAAAACGGCTTCTCAACATTAACGGCGGTTTGGTTCGTAAGATCCGTGCATTTTTGAAAATTTAGTGCGGCGGAATCTGAGGTTAGATTTTCTGTCGTAACGCACGACGTTGTTTCGTTTTCTTTGACACGACGAATTTTTCGCGTTTGGAACTTCTTGTAAGAAGTTTTCGGTACATCCTCTTGAGTTTTTGTACATTTATGCCTGATGCAAATGTTGATCAGTTTATTTTTCAGGCGCATTACTGCAGTTTAGTTATTCCGCACTTTGTTCTTTTTTGTTTTGAGGTTATAATGCTTCGGAGATGTCAACACGCACGTGACACACGTGTAATTTTTTGTCGATATCGAGGATTATTTTCTGCATTTATTATCTTACCTCGTGTAACAAATATTAAGGGTCCTTGATTCTGGTCGAAAAAATCCACAAAAAGGCAAGAAAGTATCATAAATTGAATAAAATAATGAAAGCAACGATGCACACGTGCATGTAATTTTGTTGGCGGTCCATCTCTGTGTACTTCTCGTACCTGTTTTATCGATCGAGCGTTTTCCTGTTGGCTCTATGTAGCTCTTCCAAAACGTTTGTTTCTGTAGCTTAAACCCACGCATATTCTTCGACTCGCCCATACTCGTGTTTACAGTTACAGTACAAATAACAAATGTTACAGAACAAAGGATTCAATAAATACGAAAATGAAGTTTTATTTAGCAATGCTTTCACTTTAACCGATTGAAAGAGTACTTCTCACAAAGGTAGTATGTGAATATTTATCATGTGACGGTTACCTAGCTAGTCTTAATAATTTATTTATTAGACAATGGGAATGCAGGAAATTGCAGAGGTCCGAGGCAACGAATTCAGACGTCCGAGGTACCCAGCAAACAAAACAATCGCACAGTACTAACCTAATACGATATAAGCATTTCGTACAGTGTGCGCTGGTACAAAAGCTATCAAACGGCCATATGGTAACATACGATATTGGTACAGTGTATTGGTTCGCGGTATGTTAATAAAGTACCACTGCTGTGTAGTGACAACACACATGTTTTCGGTATATTGAAAAAAAGAGTTATTCGAAGTAAACGTTTACGTTGTACACGATCCCGTGAGGCCCGTGTGTATTTGCTACAATCGTGCGTGCTGCATAGTGGGGGAAAGCGCAACTGGTGGAGGGAAGCGGTGAGGTGCAACTGGCGGGACGGGCGCGGGCGGGAGAGCGTAATAAGTCTTGTCAGTATCCGTTGGGCGCCGGCCGGCGATGTCGGGTGTGAATAGTCTGAGCGTCGGTTCATCTTTCGTCGACGCTGATAAATTTTACGGAACGAAATATATAATAGTATAAGTAGAATTCTTTTTTATCCTCAATGAATAAAAATAACAATAGAATCCTTGGGCTTTCTGTGAAAAAACAATAACAATCAACAATACGGCGTACGCTGGTATTTTGTCGCATCACGGTGGTAGTCGAAATGAACGAATGTTATCGAAACATTTTTTTTCTCAATGAGTTATATTTCCATCATTGATTAAATGTAAATATAACTTCATGAAATACTTTCATTTTGTAGAGAGTTTCAAAAACTAATTCAAGTATCAGGTAAAATTGTAAATATTGACGCTTGGAAAAATATAAAAAGTGTATATCAATAAAAAGCATTATAAATTCCGAGTCCCAATTATTTCTACTAGTGTAATTTAACATTTCTCCTCTTTTCTTTTTTTGTATGCATAAATCTCCACGGCAAAAATGTGTTCGGCCCCTTTTCACGCGAAAACCGATAAACCGAATTTGATAAATGTTTCACAGGATTGACGCTCTTGAATCAGAACAGTTTGAAGGCTGTATCGCATTCCGATAAGTCATTTACTACGGAAATGCGAACAGAAAAATCAAATTTCCCATCACATTTTCAAGTTTTAAAGTTCACAAGTTATTAAAAAATGTCGATAAATAAAACAACACTGGAAAATAATTTAAAAAAAAATCGAAAACAAAGAGAACTAGTGGTTTCTGGGTTTTCAGTTTATAATAGAAAACAAATAATGACGATTTTCGTGATATTATTAAAGCTTAAAAATTTTGTAATATTTTGTTTATTATTATCATTGCTCATTAGAGAGATTAATGATCAATCATAATTGAAGATAGTTCCGAATTCATCAGTGCTTTCTTTGACATTTGAAAGACACGCAAATGTAGAATCTTGAAGGCGGGAAAATTTTTTACATTTCTTTTGGGAGGCAAAAAGCTTGCTGTGCCCTTAGGGCCAAATCGTTTTATGATAATTACAGATGAAATGGTTCCATTGTATGAAATGCTCCACAAAAAAATATGAAGTGTATCGTATTTTTACACGTCTATAAATAATTTCACTCGTTTTTTATAGACAATGAAAGAATTTCGATAATTTATTTATGTTGGACATTTCATAATGATTCTTTCCATGAGTCTACGTCCACTCGAACGTCCACCATGTTGATGCATCTTATCTTTTATGATATGCATTCCTGTTTGACCTATTACTTCTTGATATTCGCTTTTCCATGGTGGAAGTGGTTTTTTCGAGGCTTCTTCATCTTCTTTAGCTCTTTGAGCCTTTTTAGATTTAGGCTCACCTTCGTCTCCAACGTCAAAACCAACGCCACTTTTTCTAGGTAGACGTCTGCCACCTCCACCCCTTTCATTTCCGCTTCCGCCGCCTCCAGTTTCATTTACCTTGCCTTCACTTTCTCCTCCACCGTCATTTGCCCTAGAACCTCCACCACCACCTCCAACATCAGTTGGCTTTCCACCACTAATTGCAGTTCCAGCATCCGTTGGTTTTGAACCTCCGGTTACATCTCCGCGATTATTTGTTCTTCCATCTCCAACATTGGTTGGTCTGGAACCGCCTCTTGCCGTCCCTCCTTCATTTCTACCACCGCGACCTTCAGCTCCATTACGACCTCTGCTCTTTGCAGCGTTTGTACTCAAGCTCTGATCACCATTGAAATCGTTTCCTCGAGTTGCTGTTTCTCTCACGCCATCTGTAGTGTTTTGACCCTTCACAAGACCACTACGATCACGGGGATCGTGTGCCGGACGGTCGTGTACGTTTTCAAAACGTTTCGCACTGCTTTTAGGATCACGTCGATCGTTTCTGTCTGGAACGTTTCTTGAACTTGTTGTCCGGTCTCCAGGGTCGTCATAATCGTGTCGAGAGCGATGCTGAATGCTTTCCATTTCTGTCGGATGGTTCCCCCGATATTGATAATCGTTTTCAGTATCTCTGGAATCATATTCTAAGTCACGATACTCATTTTCTTTGTCCCTCGGCCCCATTGGGAAACCACCTGCATCACTCAAAGCTAGAATTTCAATTGTCAGGCCACTGGGTTGAATCGGTGCATCATATTCAGGCGGTCTCAATTTTGAACGACAGTCCAGGATCGGAAGATTTTCTCTTGGAGAAGATCTCATTTTTGAACAAACTGATACTCCTGCTCGGGCTAACAATTTTTCATAATCTGCAGACGGATGCTCTTCTACAATAATAAATCCATCATATTATTCATCAAGTTACATTGAATTAGCTGTACTGAATGTTTAAACTGTCTTACAGAAATCACGTTATGACATAATCACTAACCCATATGACTGTAGTCCATTTGATAAGTAGTTCTTAAACGATCCTTGTTCACTCGTCTTATCAGTTCATCAGGTGGTGCACTCTGGAGGACGTCGTAGAGATATGGGTATCTCTCTTGAAGCTGTTATCGACGAAATATTGAAGAAAAGTATCAATAAAAAAGCCATATTTTTATTTTTATTTTTTGCCTCTAAGAATGAAACCTTTTTTAAATACGTGTTTGGCTGATCGTGACGTGTTATCTCGAATTCCGGTGCAGGCCCCACTTTAGCAGGATATAGCTTTGGATCCAGCAGTGGAGCCATCGGTCCTAAACGGCTCCATTGATATGTGTCACCCTCTATTGGACCAACGTATTCCTTAGGCGGCATCGCACCACCAGGTTCAGAACCGCAGATGCAATGAGATTTGATAGGTGTCTTCTGAGTTTGCCTTTCAGTTCGGATTGGGAAAGTCTTCACGTATGGCCAATTGAAATCTTTTTGATACGTCGATACAAACTCATTCATTTTTGCTATTCTTATTTAGAGATGTTCAATCAATATTAATTTTCTTCCACGAAAAAATTTATCTTCAGTATCACGATTTCCCGATTTTCGTATGAACACGGTTATTTTATCATTTTTAAATATTACCGGAAATTAAAATACATGGATTTTTTTTTGTTTAGTATCATTTTTTTATGTCATCGCACCGTAATAATTTTGAAACCCGCATATTTATAGGGTCATATCGTATTCCAAAGTTAGACGTGCCAAAGCTGCATGAACGCTGCGCCAAAATTGTGAAACAAATGACAAATATTGACGATCGAGCGATTCATCGAGTATGCATATTATTTGAGGCCATTTTTTTCGAAACGATTTTCAATATTTCTAAAAATAATAAAAACAACATACACCCTCCACTATATTTTCATAAATACACACGTAGGGCATTTCACGTCACTTTTCCATTCTGAAAAATTGAAAATTGAAAACTTCATACGTGTTTTTGTATCTTCTAAGATATTTCTAAATAAGCCCACAAGTATTTTGGGATTTTTCGCACAGGGCATGTTTTCTCTAGGTTCTGAAATAAAAAATACCTAATGGCAGTTTAGTGCAGTTTTTGATATACCTTGAAATGAGAAACATACCGAATCCAAATACAAAAAAAAATCCATTTTTCCTACTTTCAAACAAAAAAATTAGGATGTTATAAAAAGGGCATTGTTGAATTCATATTCGGCAATAAAAATAATAAACTAGAAAAGCCCAATATATATTAGCGAAAGCCACTTCTTTGATCGTCATGCGAAACGAACGATCCCATTTTATTTATATATCACGACGACCAGATGAAGATGGTGAGGAAAAAAAAGGATTCAAGAGATTCGACTATATGATTTAAAGACGCAAGTGTCTCACGAGTTTGTCTACTTTATTACTTTTCACAACAAATATTCATAGTTTCGTATGTCTGTTGTTCGATAAATGACGTCAATCTTGATCGCGTTTATTAATTTAGAGCAATATAAAAACGAATAATGATTGGAAAATTTGTCCCATGAAAATAATTTCATACAAATAATTTTTTGAAACTATTATGAATCATCTGATCTTTAAATTTCTTGGCAATATAGTTAAGAACATCGAATTGTAATGCAATTAAAAAATTTTGAGCTTTCTTGGAATCATAGTTACTGTGAAACGATTGAAGACAAATAAAAATAAGACAAACAAAATAATTTTTTTTTTTTTAATGTTTTACCTTTAATTAATGAATCGATGGAACCAATTTCTGACCTAGATCAACTCGTTATAAATAGTTAATTCTATTCTACACACCATGTACGCGTCCGAATATTCTATCATAAATTTTTGCTGCTTTATCTTCGGATTTTTTCGTCATCTAACGCTTAAAAAACAAAACATCATTCTTTTCGAACCGGAACTTTGGTTCACCTCATTTGTTCATGATAACCATTTTTTCCATGTCCGTTTAACACATGTAAAGCTTAAAAATCCAAGAATCCGAACCATGATTTCCTCTTGAACGCATATCATCAATCTTATTCCCACCAAACGTTTCGTTTTTCTTCATTCCTCTTGGCTAGTCTCCAGACACAAGCGGAGAAGATCTGTCTGACTTTTCTTCGCTATAACTTACGCTCTCGTGGTACTTGAATCGACCAGCTGCATCGAGAATAGAGAATATGTGTGTGCCACGAAATCATAAAGAACACGGACAGTGAGGAAGGGAAAAAATGCAACCCTCTCGAGTTAGAAAACAAAAATTTTGTTTGCTCATAAAAAGAAGATATTTTGGCGAATTTATTTTTAAATGTATCAGACATTTATATCGGTTTAAATGCTGCACACATAAGTCGCCATTTTGATTGATATAAATACGGGAATTCAACTTGTGTATGGAAGCCCAGAAGAAGGTTTTTGGGAAAAAGAGACAACCTGGAAAAAACTCCAGCTTTTCAATGTTTTCATTCTTCTGAGAACATCACTTTCGAAATGATTTACTTTGCAGATAAAAAAAGAATAAAAAGGTATAAATCTTCAGGTAAAAAATCGTGGAACTCTTTAACTGTAAGGCAAATTACGAGGAATATGAAAAGTTTGTAACGATTCAAATAACATTTTCGGAAACAGATAGTTAATATTTATCGCAATCGATTGACCATCATATACTTTTTAAATCAATATATGTGAAAAAAAAGTTTTTATACTCAAACTGGTACATACAGCTTTTGCTGTTTTATTCCAAATGAGGAATCAGAGAAGTCAGACTGGGATTTTTCTCTAAAGAGTTGAGACTTTCTTACCAATGATGAAAAGATGCGATAAAACTTAAAAACTACTTTTACTGCTTAAAAATTTCACGAGATTTATTGTTAACTAAAAATGTGTAAAACTTCGTAAAAAAAAGCCCAGACTGAATCATGACACACAAACCTTATTATTTTTCAGACTCTAATATAATGCAAAAGTATGTACACGTCTGTAAAGCGTTTGAACAACTTCGATGACTTTGACAATGCAGGACAGTTGAGAAAAAAATAAAAAGTTTTAGAGTCGCCGTTCTTCGTGCTAACTAATAAAGAGACGCGATGTAAAAATCTTGAAAACGGACTGTACCGATCGTCGGACTCTAAAGATATCGCTGCCGTCCACCACACCGGGAATAGAAATTGTACGTCACCGCAAACATGCGCTACCCACTGAGAACGAGCGAAAGATGCGATCGAGCGTTCAGTCCAGTTCATGAATACATGAGATGAAGCAGAATGTAAAAAAGAAAAAGAAGACGAGGGACAAATGCACAAAAGGGGCAAAAACACTTTGTTCAAAGCTTCTACAAAGAGCATTTGCCTCGAAGGACGATGGCAACTAATATTGCTTCTTCCGTGAATTGAAACGAGAAAAAAATCCAACTTGATGGCCAAAAGTTGCGAAATTATCTTGCTCTATCTAAGCTTGCGTACAATATTGAGCTCTTCTCAACGAAACACTATGCACTTGCATTTTAATATCATCATAAAACCAGTTTAGAAATGTGTAACACATGTTTTTCATTCTTCAGACACTGAGAATTTTTAATGTTCAACCAATAATTTGAATAATTACAAATTCAAGGTCAAACACAATTCACGAAAAAAGTAAATTTGTGTTACGTTTAATTGAAAAGTATCTTTTAGAGCAGGCCATTTTTTTCGATGAATGGTTAATTACATTCTGAAAGATTTTTTGACAGGACAATTTTTGTTGAAAATCATATGAATTTATTTTTCATAGGATTTTTCTCTCTATATCTCTCTTTCCTTATTTCTTTCTCTCGTTAACGTAAGCATTGTGGGTGGTAATAGTGAGCTTTTACAAAATTGCTTCGCGGAAACGCGTTCCGGAGCCGTGGCATCAACATAAGTCTGGGACAGACATGTTCGTAGACGTGACTCCTCTCTCGGAGACTATGTCGTTGGTGGAAGTCGAAGAGGTGCGTATATACGTATTTTTGTAAAGAGAAGCAGAAGAAAAAGAAATATTTTGCGAATGTTTGTATAGAGTAATAAAGATCCCGGAGGCTCAGAGGCTGTGAAGAATATTGAAAAACAAGTAAAGTTCGAAACCCTCCTCAGGCCATAACTCCAGAACACGGTTTGATTTAGGACGGCCATTACTGCGTATCACAAAGTATATTTCCCTCCTTTTCGTCTTCCTTCCTCATTTCCAGATGCTGTTGGTCAGATGTCTACATGGCAAACCTGTGATCCCCTTCGGATGTAAGTTTAAGAAATTGTAACATTTTTGACCACAGCGGTGAAGATGTGATATTATTTTTCGTTCACTCTCGAAAGCAGTGAAATTTTTCTTTTTCTCATCGCTTTTACAATATTATTTATGGAGAAAAACACTATGGAAAAAGCAGTAATATTGATGTTTTTCTTATAGAATTTTTAAGGACCGTCAAAAATAGGAACAAAAATTCGAGTAACTGTTCCATGAAATTCTGACTCCTCTCACACTCTCTGGAGCATCATGAGAAATACATTTCGAACAAAGTGTCTGGGAGAAGTTTCTGCTGATTACTTTTGATTTTTTCTTCTTGTTTCTCGCACATACTTCACCTTGTGATAAACTTCGCTAAGTAGAACCGTGAGTCATACAGATGAAGCTTTTGAATACGAGAAATAGAATTAAAAAGAATAGAAAACAAGATAATTCGCGGACTCGAATGCGCGACATACTTTTCACGACTTATGAATCATCTTGTGACCTGGCAAATAATGTGATTCACGATTTGATCAATGTTGTAGACTCTGATGTGTGAGCGTGTCTAACGGACCAAATTAAATTCAAAAGTATTCCAACGTTATTAGACATTATTCAAATTTTTTATTGATTTTTCTCAAACTTGAGCACAATGAACAACCATAAATGGAAAATTAATAGAAAATTGAATAAAATCTATTTAAAGTACAATCAATGATATTTAGAATTTTTTTTATTACTCTCACGGGTTTTTCCAGGACTATCCCATCACTTTGTTCCCATACTTTTCCTGTACATTACTCATTTTCATCTTCCTGCAAAATCCTTCGAAAGTATCGCATTTGCCTCCTCAGCGATTGATATGCGAGACGATGCATGGCTAAACGATCACCCATAACCAAATGTTGACCTCGTTCGAGGCTTTTTTATTTTCACCGAGGCCACCAAAAATCGACCGCGTACCCATCGCTGTCTACATAAAATTGAGTGTTTTCTGTCTTGAAATTAAACTAGAATGATTTTCTCAGAAAAAATTACGTCATATATGGAGCAAATCCATTATTCCTATCATTGGATGTTTCTATTACTATATGGAAAAGATTTATCGACCTCATAGCAAAAACACAGTAGAATTTTTGGAAGAAGGGTAAGATTTTCGATGTAACGTTCGAGGCAACGTTAACTAGAATCGATTTAGGTACCTCAGTGGCTGCTTTATTTATTTTTCTCATTTTCTTTTTCATCGGTTTTCTTTTTCGTCTTGAAGGTTCTTCGTAACGCTATAAATGATCTGCTGACTATCTGTCTTTGAATTTCTCAGAGGCCTACTTAGTTCGTCACCTGCTCCGAAAATGACACTCCTGCCTCTTTTTTCTCTTTGATGTCGCAACGTGAGAAAGAAATACAGTGAAATACGGATGGTAGAAATTTAAAGAAAAAACGTGTAGAACTTTTCAAAACTATCAGAGTAGTCGTAAAAGGAGTGATTCTGGTTCTTAAGTTTTTTTCGGAACTCCATTTTATTTACAATGGCATTTATAGACTTTTTAAACACTTCTCCAACGTCCAATTAAAGGTAACATGTGTACTTTACGAAGAACAGTGGATCCGTAATTGCATATTCTCGAAAGTGGATACCGCGGCATCACTCCTTTGACAAAGTAAATTACAGAGTTTTCGTATGTGCGAACTTGAGGGGCCAAAATAATGTTCAGGAAAATTTATTTGCAGGATGAAATATTGGAACAGCGCGTAAAATGAAACTTTTGTTCAAAACGTCACATTTTTGGATTCAATGGATTTTGTATCGGATTTGTATAGGGTTCCTATGTGAAAACTTATATTATAATTGTGATTAATTGTTGTGTTCTTCTCATTAATCTTATTTATATTAATAAGAAGCAATATAATATTATTAATAATTATAAATATTATTATTAATTATTATTCCTTATTATTCTTTCCTGGATTAACTGTATTACTTTCCTTATCTTTTTTGTTTATTATTTATTACGTATTGATGATTCGGTGGGCCGTGCACTTGCTGCGACCCGTGTGTTTTCGATGCATAATTTCCTGAGACTAAGTCGCAGACTTCTTTAATTTTTCTTAGTTCACCGACTATGAAAAAGAGTTCAAATTAATTTTTTTTGTATTTTTCTTTGTGTCAGGATTAAAGCTCCACAGCGCTAGGAACTTGAACCTCTTGTCGCAAGGCGTTTTGTTGATGTACCTTTCTTATGTACATCATCCCTTTATTATATTCCGGTAGGATTTAAAAAAATGTATTGTTAAAATATGTAATGAAAAAATCACTTCCTTTTCACTCTCCAAACTAGAGCCCTCAACAAAACTAAGTGCTGTGCTATTTGACGTTTGAGTGTGTATTAAATGACTTGTTCACAAAGGTCGTTTTTCGAACGAACATAAATTTCATAAAATAGTTCAAAGAACTGGAAGAAAACATAGTCGATGCAACTATCTTTAAAACTCTTTTCATCCGTGACTTTGTTGCTAAGTTAAGTGCATGGTTTTCCCGTGTCGTTTCGAACAACGAACCTCCACCAAAATTCTGACATTCGAAGGGGCTTTTTGTTCTCGAAGAATTTCCGCTTTCTTCATGTAGTCATCGGCTTCCCCGGAATTTCGCGACTGCACTCGGGGAATGGAAGATTAGTCTTAAGGTCGTTGATCTATACACAGACTGACAAAAACGTGTTTCGAGTCGTAAATACTTTCGGACTAGATTTTTTTTATCCTTCATGAATTATTATGGGTAGAACAATAATTGGTTCATTCCAAGAAGAGTTTGACAATTTTTTAATGTTTGACGAAGATTTACATATCTGGCATAATGGAATCTCAAGTGTAACATAAATTTGTCATCTCTATGAATAACGGTCTACATGCGTAAAAAAAGTCAAAACACCTAAAACAAATCATGGTTAACAGACTATAAAATGATTTCGTATAATAGCTTCAAAATAAAATAATAATAATGTACCGAATATCATAAATTATCCTAGGAAAAGTTAAAATGCATAAAAAATTCAATTATTTATGTTCGAAAATAATGTTTTGAAAATGAATTTGCCAAGTTCATCGAGTCCAGTTAAGGTAGTAGTCACACGAGAACGATTTTCAACAAAATTAAGATAAAAAAATCAAAGTTTTTCTCAAGGCACTACTGTTATGAAACTATGTGATATGCAATATTTTAGGAGTTTTAAAAGAACAAATTGAAAAGTTCAAATTTCACAAGGTAGCTTCCAAAATGTTCAACCGTTTTTTTTCCTTTCCTCTTCTCAATTATAGAAAAGAACATATGACGAAGTTAGTATATTTAAAAAATGAAAAAGTTTCGACAATACTGCGAAATGAAGTGTAAGCTCCGTGCATTACGGAAAAGGCGATTACTTCCACGTTTTCCAGAAGTTTTATACGCTTTTTAAACTCGTATGAACCACAGCAGCTAACATTGTTAGATTATTCGGCAAGTAATTTTCAAATTTTCTAAAATTAAGCAGAGAATTAACCTTCGAACGTGCAGCATGACTGTGGCGATAATTATGTTGAGTGAACAGAAGAAAACTGCATATTTTGTGTAATGAAATGATTGAAAACAAGAATTAGTGGCTTCATAAGTAATGAGCTCGTAATTCTGCGATCAGCTTAGATGTGCAAGGAGGGAAGATCGAGACAAGTATATAGACGAAAAAGGTTGTGTTACAATGTTTTACCCACCGATTTGCTTACGAAAGGCTTTCCGGCGTATCGGTTAATCCGCGTACGCGAGCTTGACTCGCGCGCTGAGTTGGAAGGACAGCGGTTTTAAAATAGTTCCCGTGTGCAAAGCGTGCGGAGAGAGGCAGTGAGAGCAATATAGTAAAAGAGCAATACGCACGCATCAGAGAGGCAAAAACGACGAGGAGGCTACATTGCTTTTGCCACGGCTGCTGCCAATGTTCGGACGTTAAACGGATCTCGAAACGATGCTCTCTTTCTACATCGCGGACCAGTCGTTGATCGTGGATCGTCCACGAAACAGCACTATCGCGAGCAAACTTTTTTCTTGCAACATTAAACGCGAAAGATTTTCGGTTTTGTTTAAACATTCGCTTCGAGTCAAGAGGTAACATTTTTGTTCCAATAAAATATTTCCAATTACTTCTCTTACGATTTGTAATGAAAAATAAATTAAAAAAGAATTACCCAGTGTGCTAACGGAGATTTTTTTCAAATGATAACGTTGAATAATTTCCTTTGGTATGTCAGCTATTACACGAGACGAAAAGTGCCGCTTATCCGTACGAGCCATCAATAATATTAAGTTTTTGGCAAGAGAAAGTGAGAAACCACTCGCCCCATTTATCAAAACGACAACGTTTCGTGTTCAATCTTTGTAAAGCGATTAATTCAAGGATCGTTACTTTGGTCAATGATCGCGGGTCAAGAAGAAAAAGGAGTTAATGCAATTGTTCAAATTCTACATACGTTACATGCACTGGTTAAAATTGTATCGATTAATTAATCACGTGATTCAACATCTTAGAAGTTCATTGGCATACCAAAAGAAAAGAAGGGATTAAAGATTCGAAAATAATCTTTGGGAATCACTTTGGTACAGTGTCAAATATATTTGAACGCGAATTTAATTAATTATCGCGAGATTTGGCATAAGCCACTGTGATGTGTGAGAAAAGATCACTAACCGAATGAATCGCTGCTTAATATACAGACACAAATGTACTCACAGAAAAGTTTACAGTGTTCAAAAGACGAGAATTAAGTGTGAAAATTTGAAAGAGAACCAACGAAATAGATGAAAAAACATTACTCATAAAAAATTACATAAAACCACGTGAAGAAAAAATTGAAAATATATCGTTTGATAATTTGGAGTTTGGTGCGCGAGTTTCCGAATGCGAAATCCCTCAGTACAGCGAATAACTGACCGAGAATATATGCATGTAATTTCACAGCGTGTGGTTGAAGCTTCGTATATTTTCTTACCTCCAAGATAAATTCACATAGACTATCCATCTCGGGCGAGCGTTTTAATTCCTGAATATAAAGCCATCACTAAAGGATTCCGTGAGCAATTTTGAATAGGAACGAAGATATAGTATCCCGCAGAGCTGATCCTCAACTGTATAAAACAAAATAAATAAAAAAAGAGAGGAAAAGTACAAACAGAAGCGCGAATGGATAGTGGACGGGCGAGAAGAGATAAAAAATCACAAAAAAATAATAAGAATAACAAGAAAAAATGTTTAAGCAGAGAGAGAGAAAGAGAGAGAGAATACTTTGAAGTTTCCAAACGTTGATAGATCGAGGGAGAACGAAGAAGAACATTGAAAAAAAAATTATCGGTTTTTTTGATTATCTAATTGACTCGCAGTAGTACGAATCCATCTGCGGCCAAACTGCTGGGAAGAAAAAACGATCCAACTCTCTCGCATCGCCAGCCACTTAAAAAATATCCTAATAAATGTAACTGTGATAATAAATAAATAAGGAGTAGATCGAAGTGTCAAAAAGTTAACTAATGTCACGTGTTTGGCCATCTGGAGAGGAAAAATCGAAAGTGCAACACTTTACTATCGGTTTGTGGAAACATTTTAACCGAGATTTGGCACTAATGGGAATTCATACTACTGCACACTTTGATGAGAAATACCACCATATTATTGGCAAGTATTTTTATTTTTATGGTTTTTGAATTCTAATAATTAATTTCATTCATTCGATTAAAATTTGATAGAATTTGAACGTTTTATTTTTATTTTTAAAATAAATATCAATATATGTCGTATTGTTATTAATAAATGGCTTGAAATCTAATTGAAATAAACTAATTCGCGTAGGAGAATGATCAATTTCTTGATATTAGAAAAATGAAGGAAAAATCTTACCTATCATTGAGTAATGGATCATTAATAATTGAACTGGGTCAAACTCAAAAGCTAATGAAATTACTTGTTATATAATTGTGATATAAATTTTTTAAATTACACGAAATTTTACACGACAAAGTGAATTTGTCAAATGATTTTCAAATGTATTTTGGTCTACTATTTAACATATTATTATTATTATTATTATTATTATTATTATTATTATATGTTGAATGTTTTCTTAATAGACAACAATGGGAAGTTTATATTTCTTTACTCGTAATTAAGCATTTTGTTATTTTCTTCATGAACATTATAGCAACAAAATGTTTCTACTGAAGCGATAAGTATGTGGCTGAAATATATATCTGACACGTGTCGAAGAGCTCGTCCCGCCTATATGCGAAGCCATTATCACTTTCTTGTGTATACGCGAGACCTGTGGCACTTTGTATATTTTGAGTCTCTCGTCAACTGACTTCCCCTTTAGTTTTGTCTGCCGTTTCAGTCACACTCGAGAACACATAAAAACTGACGGTTTCGATTTTGATGTTTAGGATACATCATCGTTATTGGCATCCAATTGTACAAACACTGTTTGAAAAATAATAATTTCAAAAACATTTTGCAACGTCTGGAAAAAATGTTTTTCGACATTCTCTATTCATATAACTCTCACTTAAACGATAGTTTTACCAAATTTCATATGTCTAAAATAATCGAATTCTTCTGTGTTATCAATCAATTATGGTTTAGAATGACAAAACAACTCTTGACAATGAATTTCTGAAACGATACACTTTCTGAACATATTTTACGCCCTTCATAACATCAGGCATGGAAAATCAGAGAAGTTCCCTGTTAGTCCACCGCTAATCGTATGTCGGAACTGAACGAACTGTCTGTCAAATTTGCTTCTTTTTTTTCAAATTCCAAGACCCATGGATCTTTTTCATGGATCTCTGCCAGTTCTGGTGCGTGAATCATGATCGTAGATTTTGTGTGTGCTTATTATTGTACATCTGTGTACAAATGATCACGCAGTAGGTGTCACACGCACGTGCATTAACACGAGAACATTTGAATATGAAATCTACCTCACGTGACGTATCATTGTGTCGGAACAAATGTCCTCGTGTTTTATGCTAGTCTGTTGTAATTACAGGCTAAGATCAAATGGGTCAATCATGTTTGAGAGGTGCTCTCATAAGGTAACTGTACCACAATATTTTAAATGAACTTTAGTAGATATAAAAATACGATAATAGTTAATATTAATCCTCTTACACATGACGTAACAAAATGCGGACCGTTGGTCAATCATTCCTTCATTGTTAGCATTGAAATAGACAGAAATAGGAAAATTAGCTTCTTGACCCTTTGGCTGCACACCTATTTCGGCTACGGATGATTTCCAAATCTTAAAATACTTCTAAACGATTATTCATGATTAAAGAGGAAACGTAAAATTGTTTTCTACACTGAATTCAGAGTAATGCAAAATTGGCAAATCGCAAGGGTAAAGAAAATTCTACTTTTTTGTCAAAAGTCTGACGAAGTATATTCGATGACGGTCAAGTTACTTATACGATCTGAGGTTCATTACTACACATCACATGCTCGCATTTATGCATTTCTGTCTAAACGAATAGATTATTGTTCTGTGCATACCAATTATTATTTTCATAACTTTCAGTCTTTACAACGTTACAGAAAATGTGATACAAGTCTCTTGAATTCTGTGTGCTCATGAAATGAGTTACAAAATTAACGAGAAATTATTTAGACCATATTACAAGATTGATTCCGGACTAAATCAATTGCTATAATTCACTGATTTTTCAGGATCCTTACTCAGCAGCATTAATAAAATAAAGACACTCCTAAATATACATGATCTGAAAGGATTAATAATATTTTGAATTAATTTATCGAATACACATTATTACAGAAGGCATATATATATTTTTTTTCGTAAGAAAGCATGCTTCAACATTGTTGCAGCATAATTGCGAGAAAATTTTCAATGTCGTTTCTCATATTTAGAAAGCATACAGGCATATGATCGTTTCGAATTCTGGGTATAGCTATCGCGCAAAATTACTTCTCGTTCTCTTCCTATTTATTCGGTTTCACACGTTGGTGTCTCGAACCCTCGTGTAGTATTTGGCAAGAAAATCGCGTTGCACTCTGCTCTCGGCGTCATGAAAAGTATCATCGCGATGCAGTTGTTGCGGGAGAGGAGGTGAGAGAGAAGGAAAAATTAGGTTTGGCGTCGGTGCCCATCATAATCCATAAATAAGCATTGCCTATGTTGCATAGGGCTATATTTGCAATGCGATGTACATCCGATACATCAACTGAACTACTGTTCAGTTGAAAAGCATGATACACACTTGAATCGATAAAAAATTTGGATGAACAACGTGATATCCAACTAGCTATAGTTAACTTTAGGCGATCACGTATTTTTGTTTTTGTTGTTCCACAATAATACTCGTACTATATTTGCTACACAAATTGAAATGAAGGGAGTACACTAAATGAAGAACCAAAGCCATCGTTCACGTGTATTTGAGTCGTTCGTTGTCTACCACAATTATTACGACGTGAAAGGAAAACTGGGAAACGGTTGGCTCTCACACTTTCTTCTGACGTCATTCTTTATTTTTTTTACTCAAAGTTAAAAATAGTACAGTAATGTTTGGCAATTTACATAAATGATATAAATAACGAAATATGCATTTTGTGATATTTAAATTTTAAGGACAATTATTATTGCGTGTATTTTGTGAATGTTCATTTTTTTTAAACAAATTTTTTTTTTTTTTCATTTCCTGTATTTCAATCATGATATAATAATGTGTCCGAAAAATTGTGTTCAAATTTTCTTCAAGGAAGAAAGAATCGTATCTTATTGAACATTATTTATTCTAGTGTACTGAGACACTTTTGTTAACGAGAAATACATTGAGCGAAATATTGGGTTTATGACCTTCGACCAATATTTTTATCATTAGACAAGGATACATAATAACACTTTAAACTATACCTAAATGCATCAGTGTTGATAATTATGGAATAAATAATGTCAAACCAAAAAATTAAAATATTGACATTATCAGTATTTTAGGAGATTATTGTTTAACGTTCATTCTATAAATCGAGACCATTCAATATTTGATTTACCGACCGATGTACGATGTTCTAAATTTTCACATTGTCGAAGAACAGCGACATCTAACGAAAAGATGAAAATAACGTGCTAGTGGTAAGTGCAGCTATCGGTCAGACGTACGAATGGAGGGAAATTGGTAAAATCGATGAACCACGATCAGACATCAAATATCCAGAAGTGAATTGTCGTATTATATGACGGATGAAAATATTGGTGAAATTTTTCCTTTAAAAAATGTGTTAAAAATTGATAAATTCATTGGAATTCCGACTAAGCGATGATCGCGAAGGAAGGAATCCGCAGATTTCAAAGCGCGTGTACGTTAAAGTTCGGGTATTGAGCAAAGTTATCTTGAGCTTTGCCGTGACGTGGCGACACGAGCGGCGATTTCGGGAATTAAAAAATGTTGAAAGTCAAGTGTTTCCATACCAGAGCTTTTTGCTCTCATTTTTTTTATTTTCATTTGGTAAGCTTTCCCCGTTCTCTACCTCAAATTGATTCTTGCCTGCTTGTGACTAATGGCTCTTATTTCAATCGTTTTTTTTGCAAGCTCTTTTCCATCGATACTAAACATCGATTGTCCGTCAATGAGCGGGCACTTGCCCAATGTAATTCGAAGAGTAAATTTTTGGCGATTACATCCCTTTGCCTGCCAAAAGCTGATATTTTTGTGTCTCTTTCACTCATAAATATAGAGATGTAAATATATAGATATGAGAAAAGAGGAAGAGAGAGTGCGTGAACAGAGATACTTGCCGAAAGAATAAACTCGTGTGAGCGACGTCTCACACAAGTAGCCACAATCTCAGCCGACATCGAGCTTACCACCGCGACCTTGCGATATTTTTGCACTTACCAAAAATAAATTCTGCTCGCGTCTTATAACACCCGACGGTTAGAAAGAGCGAGACGAAGATGAAGACGACGGCGATCGCTCCCAGACCAACGGACCGGCGAGCCAACAGGTTTTATAGCTCGTGAACAAGCTCGTGAACAAGCTATCATCACGAAAGTTACAATATACAGTATCGAGACAGAAAACAGAGAATATGATACGTTATCAGACATTTCGGATAAGCCATTCAGATGATTATTTGAATTATGAGAAAACATTTTGTATGTATTATTTATTAGCAAATTCTCGGTCTCTCATTTTTCTTTTAATGCGTTTGAGCAATTCTACTGATGTTCCTAAATCTATATAGAAATGAATTAGAGTACGATTATCATTCATTTCCATAAAAACTTGATTACAGAATGTATTCAACGATGAAGTCATTTATGATTTTTTCTAATAGACTGAACTTGATGCTATCACAATGGTATATGAAAAAGTAGACAACATATTGACCCTGTCAGAAACGTGTGTCTTTTGTGTCAATTTCATTTCAAATATCACAAACGTCGATCTATTTTTTAGTCTCTCAATTGAATCCTTTGATATTGAGAATAACATTCACATTGGATATATTGAAACATCATTCCTTTGAGAAAGAACTTTCAATGATCTCGTGTTAAATATCGTAAGTACACACTTTCTAATTCTAGTAAAAAGGTGTAGTTGGTGCTAAGGGTTTTTCAACCATGAACCAGAAGTATTGGATCTCACATTTACTGAAGGAACGAAGCCCAAATAAAAAAATCACCAATCGCAAGAAACCAGACAATTGTTAAACCAATTGATACTTTTTGGTGCTTTCTTGAAGAGGTTCGTGTTTCAGGCAAAAGAAATGATGGACCTTGTTCTAGGAAACGCTAAAGAAACTTTACTCCATGTTCTGTATTTTTAATATATGCATCCCTAGCACATCTTGAAGTTTCGCATTTTCGCAAATTCCACGAACACAGTAGAGAATGCTATAGAAAAATACATCGAAGAAGAAACCATATAGTCCATTCTCCTGTCATAGTTACGAGTTCTTGTACCAAGAATCATATCTTTTTCACTGCATGTATACGATTCCTAACAAAAGCAAGTAGAAGAAAAATAGGTGATGTAGTGTGGATATCCTTTGGCATTAATTTTCACCTCTTTCTTTTTCTCGCTCTTTTGGGGAAACACTCATAAATATATGCATGTATGAATGTTTGTCGTATATATGTATGAAAACACAAAGTCAGGAAAAGAGAAATCAAAAAGTGCTTTTCATCTTTCGTTGGTGCTTTTCTGCTAGCTGATCATGTGAGCGTCCACCGAAGAGAATTAAGAAGAGAGGAGGGAGAGGCCATCTCGGTATTTCTGGCGCGATTGTCCGTCGAAAAATAGACGGGTTTCTGTCATACGGATTAAAAGACACCACTGCTTCCTCCCTCCATCTTCCATCGCACTGCGGTGAGATACTTCTGGCTACCAAAGATATCTCACTATATCCTTGCCCCTGATGCTTTCCTGCATTCAATTTACCTATTAGAGAGATATAAATAAAAACGTTTTTTTTTTTTTTTTTTTTAACAACCCTTCGATCTTATTCTGATGACCACACGCCTCGTTCTACGCTTACGTCGATTCTGTCCTCCTCCTTCCGTGTTACCTTTCTTCGTCGAGGTCTGTGAACGCGTCATATCGTATCAATGCGTCTGTTTTTGTATATACGTCTATAATATTATGAACCGTCTGATTTTTCGACCTCGACCAACAAGCACCAAAGCCTCGATCGAGACTTTCAAGCTTTTTTTTTATGTCGTGACCCTCATACTTGTGCGTTGGTGGTACAAAAAATAGTCTGAAAAATTAAGAGTAGGATTGAAAAAACCGTGACCATTATTCGTCGAAAATATTAATCACCGTTTTAGTCATTTTTGAGGAGATTAACTTTTTTTTCGGAATTAAACAAGTGCATTTTGTTTCCCTGTTAAATTTTTATAAATAATCGCGGTATAAAAAAAAATTCTTACAGTTCTGTCTTTTGTTTCATGTTTGCAAATTATTTAGACATTTTACATTGTTAAATGGACCACAAAATTTTGCAATTAAATTTTTTATCCAGCTTTTAGGAGTAGAAACGGAGGTCTAGAACAGGATAATGTCGAATCATAAAATTCCAATCGCCATTGCAACTACATTTCAATTATACGTAAATGAATTAATATCCGTTAATCTACCAGTGCGTATTGTATTGAGGAATAAATTTGATAAAATCGTTAGATTAGACTTAAACAACAGTTTTTATTCTTTAATATGAATTTGATTGTTGTGTACATCACAAAGCGTTGGTTGGAACGAAAAATCACGTGGTAATTTGGAAAAAATAAATAGACACTCCCGGCTATCTCTGTCTTTGCTCTTCTCTTTCGCCGGGTTCTTTTTGCCTTTGCTCGCGTATAACTGATGATCGACTAAAATAGCCAACGATCAGTCGATGACACCGTGCTGAGATTTAACACGGGATCGAGAAAGCGAGACAGAGAGAAGTGAGTAAAATGCCAGGGAAAAAAAAGAGCACGTCATCGATTATTTCGATGAGGTCA
This sequence comes from Campoletis raptor, assembly GCA_948107755.1. Taxonomy (NCBI): domain Eukaryota; kingdom Metazoa; phylum Arthropoda; class Insecta; order Hymenoptera; family Ichneumonidae; genus Campoletis; species Campoletis raptor. The sequence goes on along the minus strand of OX403622.1, from coordinate 24,870,183 downwards.
GACGCATCATGCACTTGATACCTTAACTATTAACAGTCTTTATTTTATTATCGTCCAACACTAGGGTTCATAAATCGAAAATTTCTAATTCATTACTACTCTGGTGGCGCACCATTGGTATTGAAGATGCAACGAATTCTCGCATATTATTCTCATCAATTGTACACTAAGATAAAAGTTTGGTTGATGAAAACAATTTATTTGGTTGAATCAATACATTTTTTTCAGTTCATTAAGGATTCTTACAACTAAACGGTTTCTCCAATAAATGAAATATATTATGTTCGACGTATTTTACGAATCCTTAGATAATTCAATTTAAGTTTGTTCTCAGTGTACACCTAAATACGGATAAATTATTTTCATCAATACAATCAACCAATTAAATATGAATACACTATGAAAAATACAAAATTTTTGTTTTGACGATGTGTTGGGATATCTAAAAATAACGGATACCGTTGCGTAGTAGAGAAACTTCATATTATTATAAGAAATTATAGGTTCATTCACATAATACTATCATAAATATATTCTACATAAATGTCTGGAGAAGGTTTTTTTTAAAATATATCACAAGTTTTTACACATAAGACGACACATAAATTCCCAAAGAGAATTTATAATTTTTCTGTCAGGAATCTTTAACGGAAGGTAACAAATTTGTTAAAAAAATAGGGTTGTTTACAAGGAATGACAATTAAGATTGGAGACGAATAAACAAAAAACTTTTCTTGTTAAAATAATTATTATAAAAATAATTTTATTAAATTCTTAATAAATAAATTCGGTTGCTATTCCTATGAGTCTGACGTGTTTGTTGTCATGAACAAAGTTCATTTGCACAATTCAGTTATATAGTGGGGCTTTTGTAAAAAGATTTTCTGGGCTTCAGTACTTGTTGATAATTTTCTTTCTTTCACTATTTTGTTTTCATACGAATATCTCGTAGAATAATTGAAAATTTTTAAGCTTGACACGTGTACAGAACAAAAAAAAATCAACGTGGGTGGACTTGCAGCTAAAAGGAAAATTTTATCATAAAACTCGTAAAGCACGTGCATACGAGTAAAAGATCTTTGCGAACTTTTCACTAGAATTGTTCCGCGTATTCTACGTGACTCCTCCTTCCGTTGATCCGCAGAAAAATAGACATGGCACGATGTCCAGGTTTCCAAAGGATTTATGTTGCACGAATGTACACTCACACAATTTACCACTCACACGTTCACCAGTGAATACAGAAGTACACATTTTTGAAACAAACTAAGTCAAATTATTTATTTTCCAGGATATCGCCTCTTCGATTTTATTATCTGTCAGTATTGCGAACGCAAGGCGATAAAATATCCTACAAGGATGTAATGAAAGAAGGTCACGTAACGGAAGTTGTTTTTGCACGATCCATTTGAAGAATCTTTTCGTTACAAAACACATAATAATTCCGTGATAGAGTATTTTCGTTTTTTTTCCTTTCTTATTTTCGATCTCGAAAATATTTCGATCGCTCATTCTTAGTATTCGATTCCAGATTGCGTGTAATATATTAGTAGAAATAATGTACTCAGCACGAGGGCGCGAGTTCTAGTTAAAATATCCAACTCTTCCCATAAATTCGGTTTTTTCTCTCGTATATTTACAAGAAAAAAAGAAAGCGCAACGCCTTAAAATCGGGAGTTCAAATACAAATGGAAAAATGCGAAAAAAGAACTTGGACTTTGCATTGCTTTTATGAAATAATCGGTAAAAATATTCATTGATTTACTTCATTTTTCGGACTGCAACTTCAGGATTTTTGTTGAAATTATTTCTTTATTGCTATTATAACTTTCAATAGAGCTTTTTCATCCAACTTGTGATTCTTATTGGGGAGAATGGCTCGTGTTTCATATTTTTATCTTTTTATACGAGATTTCAAACCGGGGGACAAAAACGTTTAGTCAAACATTTCCTTGGACTTAATACGATTATCTGTGCTCCTCTCAGGTGCTCAACAACAAGAATTTTAATGTGACAAAACACAGTCCAGATGCTTTGTAAATAAAACTTTTCAATCTCTCTTGATTTCATCTCTCTGTTTCTATCACTATCTCTTTCTAGCTATTCTTCTCTATCTTTAGCAACGCGGCCATCGAGCTTCTCTTGCGTCTCGAGGGTTCTCCACGACGCCGAGTTGTCTGCCATCAGTTGAATCGAAAAGCTTTTGCATTAGTGAGAACTCAAAAAATAGTTTCCAGCATTTTATTGATATTGAAATAATTATATTCAAAATTGTGCCTGTCTATAAATTGGTGGATGTAGAAATACTGAAACATCAAGAGAGGGTGAAGGCGTAAAGGAGGTCGAGAAAAGGAGGAGTCGTCGAACAGTTTTGACGTTAGCGAACATTTTTCAGGCTACACATTATCAAACCTCTGAATGAGGATTGGCAAGAATTGTACGATAACGAAAAATGATTTAAAAAATTGACAAGGAAAACGTTTTTTTGAAATACGAAAAGAATTTTTTCCTCTCGTTTTCCTTTGCGTTTTTGAAAAATCTAACAGCACTTTTGATGGAATCAATCAATCAAATATGTAAAAGCCTGAACTTTGGCTATTTTCAGAAGTCCACCACCAGCAAAAATCTATTTTGAATGAGTTTCAGAAAATAATAAAAAAAAAAGTGGTTGATCATTGACAAGCAACACAACAGCAGCATGAGAACAAATTCGCTGAGAATAAAAAGAACAGATGCTTGTTTTCAACTCTTCTGTATATTAATTCCACTCGAATTTCTGAAGAAAAACACAATTTTTTGACCTATCTGATAAATACATAAATAAAAGAAGCAAGTATTTACTAAAAATTTCAAAACAACTTGTTTTTTTAGTAAAATATTCAAGCTTTTAAGTCACATATTTCTCCATAATTCTCTCTGTTTCCGCGCAAAAAAGCTGAAAATGCGCGAAGAACGAATAAAATTTTCTTCAAGTAGAGCCGATAAGCAAAATCGACACATTTTTTCCTTCCATTCGAACGAAGGGGAGCTGGAATTATTTTCCAGCTCGTTGGCCGGGCAACCAAAGAGAGGAAATCCCTTTTTTTTGTGTGTGGGTGGTCGATGTACGTGACTCGAGATCCGACATGATCCACGAAAGAATTTGTACTCCTTCTGTCTCTCTCGATTCATCGCAGTATGATATCGACAGTGATGCATAGTTGCTTATCGATTAGCGAAATATAGACACGATGCACATTCTTCAAAACAAGAGAATTCACGATTGTAGAAGCAGCGCTTCTACAATTGGTCATCAAAATGAAGGAAAAAATGATAAACTTTTTTGTAAAATTTTCGTAGCTACATCCATTTAAGGTTCTTTAGTCCAATGCACATAAAATCGTAGTAAGCAAGAGTGATGATAGATTCGCAAAGCATTGTCTCGATTCCGTACAAGTTGTAATATATTTTCTTGTTTTCAATAATTTAACGTTCAATAAAGTTTACTCGCTTTATAAATTTCGCGACAATTTTGTATTTTCAATATGTATTTGAAAAATAATTTTATTTATTTTTCCATTATCAAAAGAACACAGTAATATAAAAGAAAAAGAATCAATTGAAAGGATAGTAATTGCATAGAAGTAAGGCGGAATCTGAGCCGTTACACAGGAAGAATTAAAACTAAAAAGTACTGTCCCGGCGATAAAAACGGGGGACGACTTTGAATTTTGGGTCATTCGTACTTTACAAAATGTGAAGTTCCATTTAAATTTACGAAATTCTATTATATTTCCATGGAAAATTACATTCTGCAAAGTAAAAATTACCCAAAATTCATTGCTGTAACGGTTATATGTCAGTTTTGATTTTCTCCGTGCATAAATACTGAAAAAAGGTAAATAAATTCATCAAAACATAAATAAAACAAAACTCATTGACATTTAATAAAAAAATTTCCACTGTACCAAATCAGTTTACTATACTGAGGAAGATCATGAATGGTTCACCTAAAGGCAAGACAGAGACGGTGGTACGGTAGAGAAAAAAAAGAGTGCAGAAAAAAACAAAAGGGAAGGCGAATGTAGAAAAAGTAACAGTGTAAAAATCTACAGTCTTAGGTGTACTCTTGAGAGGCGAGAGTTAATTCCGAGCGTGAGTAACATCTCTTACGAACGTAAACAAGGGTGAAAAGACGTTGGCGTTTTTTCATTCGAGACAAGAACCCACCAACGATCTCGTTTTTCTTCGTTGCTTACGAGCAATCCTTTTTCACACTGCACTTTGAAATCATTTTCACGTATTGGTTGCACCAAGAGATCGTGTCATGGTTCCGTTCCTCTGGATGTTTACTACCGAATGATAAAAAAATTAAAAAATGTGGAAACAGACTGATATAGTGAAAAAGGAAAGTAGGAGAAACTGTTCATAATCTGTTTACCTTTTCAATATTCTAACGAGTATATAATTGGCTTGTTCTGTTAAACAGAGGTAAATATGCAAAAGTTAATTGGGATTTCTTGAAATCTTTGAATTTTTATAAAATGTATGTTCCTCTTTTACCTGCCCGCTTCCATCGTGAACCAATTTGAACATGTATCTGTTGAGCTCCATTACTTCCTTCGATCGATTTTTTTTTTTAGGCTGATACAATTTTTATACACTGTTACGATCTTACTTATATTCACCATTTATGGGTACATTGAACGATTTTTTAAACCTACATACAGTTTACGTCGTGTCCATTCTTAGCTCATTCATTCATACGTCCTCTTTGATGAAAAACCTGTCTCGTTCCCAAAATTCCTTACGGAAACGATGCGTTATCTCCACCGAGCAAGACGCATGCTTGATCCGGTTTTGGAATCACGAACATCTGGAGCAATGAAACAACATATTCACCATTCTCCGAAGATTGTTGTAAAAAATAAAACCATAAGCTTTTGAGGATCTTGGGAACGCGCAAATCATAAAAAGAATGAAACAGTGAAGATGTTTCTTGAGAAACATCACGAGGAAAGAAACTCCTTAGAAAGTTTTTGCATCATCGGTGGTATTTGGCACACGTCAAAAATCGTGCGACGATTAGACAAGACTGCAGACGTCTATTTGGTTATTGGTAGTAGTCTCTCATCCGGGGAGTATGGCTAGTGAGAAAATGTCGTTGCAATAAGTACCCACGTTATTGCTGATGTATTAAAAGTGCTATAAGTTGATTTCTCGCCGCTTATCGACGGCGTCGTCGTTGTCGTCATCGTCATTATCTTCGCTGTAGACGATGAGACGAAGCGGTCGAATAGGCAGAGCGAAGAGGTAGAAGTTGTAGACACAGAGAAGAAACAAGATGAAGAAGAAGACGAAGAACGAGAGGAAAAGAGTGAAAAAGAAAGAGAAAAAGAGAGAGAAACGATAGAGAACAAGAAGGAGCGAGCGGCGGAGCGAGAGGCAAAAGCGGCGGAGACGCTTTTAGATTTGGAACGTCCACGTAGTTGCGAACGCCCTGAGAGCAGTAGTCGCGTACCTTGGGCAGCTTCCACCTTGCCGGCTCTTCGAGAGCTCGAGACCGACCACAAAAGTACATCAGAATAAAACCAAAGACTGTTTAGCTATTCACACAACTAGTGATTTTTTACTACCACAGCAAATTCGTTGAAGACACATGTTCTAAATTGTGTAAAGATAGAACGCGAGTATAAATAATTAAGAAAAACAATGGTGTTTCCGTAAAAAAAGTGACAATAAGTGAAGGGAGAGAAAGAGAAAGATCTGCAAAACAGGAATACGGATTTGTCTATGTAACCCAGATTTGGCTCCACTTACGCGGCCAAGTGGAAACGGATAAAAGTGATCGTCCGACCTTACAGGCACTTACTACTTGATTCATCGTTACGGTGTCCGTTATCCTCTCTCCTATTATCGTATGAAGAAATAATCAAAAAAGTTATCGGAAATAACAAAGTGTCGTAATCATAAGCAACTCTAAAAGGTGCCCAGGAAGACGTATTGTAAGAGTGCTACAATAAAATTTGATGCCAGAAGAGTCTCAAAAAGACTTTAAAGGAACGTTAACGCTACCAGATGTAGCAACGGTCAAATGGATGCTGTCTGTACTCGATGATCTTCAAGAACGATTGTGGTGGTTAGGGATACCGGCATGGAACATCGATTCTCACGTTGAATCGTCAGCAAGCAGCAGTAGGTCGATCCTAGCAGTAGAATATTTCGAAACGGCCGTATTTTCGTTATCGTTGTTTACAGTTTTATTAGTGATAGCAGTGAATTTCATAGTGTCGATAATAGTGTATGTGTTTTCTTCTCTACCGTTGTACCCATCACAATTAGATGAGGTGTTAGATTATCCGTGTTATAATATATACCGTGAAAGTGGTGCGTGTGGCGAGGACCGATCAGAGGGACGCCATAATGGCGGAGCGTCCCGGCGGCAGTGGTGGTGGTGGTGTTGGTACAGCGAAAAGACGGTCACGTCGGGACAGCAGCGATGCCACTGGTTCATCAGGATCACGAGGCACACCTGCGTCATCATCCTCAAAAGAAAGGCGAACAAAACGGGCGAGCAAACCAATGAAAGAACGATGGCTCCTCACGAGAAAAACATGGCGTTACATGGCCGATGCAGGACGTCGCTTGATACCCGATGGAGCTCACAACAGGGCCGAAGACTTACCACGCATAGAGCAATATTTTCAGGAGGTTTGTCAGAAGGAACCGAAATTTTTATTATGGAGAAAAGCTTCGTACCCGGGAACTCTAAGTTTTCGTACTCATCGACATCGAAGATTGGTGAAAGGTGGAAGTTGTCGTACAAAAGCGAGCTCGGCTGACGAGGCTGATGATTCTAGAGGTTCTGGCTCCTCCACGGGAGGGCAAAGTCTCTTATTCCAGGCAACTTCAGGCGGTAGATTTGACGTCGCAAAAACCAAGAGAGATTGGCTACTTGCAACAGGTAGTGGAAGCACACCTGCATCACCCGTTAGCCGAAGGAGAGCACCCCAGGAAGATGCCGAAGTTAAAGCATTGGCGGATATGTTGCAGAAATATCTGAATATGCAGAACGAAGGCTCTTCCGGACCAACAGGGCCACCTGTCAATCTAGAAGCCAAAGATATTGAAAGAGCTGCTGCTGCTGCTGCCTCTAAATCGAACTCCAATATTCCTTTCGACTATCAGAGTCTCATAAGTAAACTTCAACAGCATTTGGATTTTATAATGGCGGAAGGAAAGAAAGAAGAGAAGACGAAAGAAAGCGGTCAAAAAGAGGGTGGATCGGAATCCGGCTCGATGTTGCCATATCGCGGGGATTATGTCCACAAGTCCTTGATCGAAACATTAAGTCGGCACTATAGTAAATCTCCTAATCGTGAACACGTAATATCGGGTATTCTCACTGACAGAAAGCTATTGGAAAAACTCTACTTCGATCTTCGTTGTACACGCGGTTTTAGAGGTCCAAGAGCTACGGGTGCTTATACCTCACCTTCACGCTGGTGGGGAACTCCGAGAACGAGACCATCGTCGAAAAATAATGACAACAATAGCTTTTCAACTGGTGGCAGCGCTGGTCGAAGGGATATATCATCCCCACCACCTTTGATAGCTGTTCAAGGTCCAAGCACCGACAGAGGTCCCGTAGACGGTGCCGTTCAAACTGATCCAATAAGTAGAAATGTTCTCGAAGCTCTCCGAGCTGAGAGGGAAAAGGAAGAAGCTGCGATGAAGGAAAGTAGCGGGCACAAAAGTTCCTCTGGAAGGCGACGAAGTAGCGTCGACAATGATGATGTATCGCCTTCCGTTAGTGACACGATTAAAAGGTATCTTCGTATGGCTAGAAAAAAATCGATCGATGCTGAGAAAGCTGATCGATTTAAACGAGTTAATTATGATCGTAATTTACGTAACATCAAAGCTAAAGGAGAAATCACTAAACCTGGTGATGATGATGGTAATAATAAAGGTTGTCAAACGGAAGAAAATTGGATAATTTCATATCGCGAAAATGTTGGTACATCACCCGACGGTAATGTGGATAATTTTTCCGATGCCGATACAACTTCACCGGCAAGTAGAAATGCCAGTTCAAGAAGCAGCATGGACGCCGGTCTTGGCTCGGAGGAGCAACCATCTACACCCAAACATCATCATCACCAATCCTTCCTTTCCCATCTCCTTCATGGTTCAAATGCTCACAAGGACAAACCCCATTCGGCACCAGGCTCACCAGCTCTCACGTCGTCCTCCAATTCCCCAGGTGGCGGTACAGCTATGCAGAAAAGCAAATCGTCCAGCAGCGTGGTGCATCATGGTAGCCGGCTCGTGGCCAAAAAAATCTGGCGTTCGAGAAGCAAGAGTACCTCGAGAACGGTTAATCAACCCTCCGTTTGGACGCCTCAGGTGAGTGTCTTTCTTTTCGCCTCTATATACTTCTTCTCCTTCTTCTTCCTCTTCTTCTTCGTCGTCTGTCCGTTTATTTATAAGTTGCGTCTTCGTCGACGTGTATAAACTTTTATTCTCGTTTGTGACAGGAGATATTTTTTTTTCTTTCGTGGAAATCAATGAACGATGTTATAGCTGTTGCGCGAAGTCATGCAAACGATGACACTCAAAAGTGGTTCGATGACAGACATAGTCCGATAGAATTGTCGGCACCAAAATTTTCGTTTACTGGCGCAAAACGAGGAGATCTCGTAAAATTTACGGAATTCAAACTTTTCACTTTAGCTCCACGTGTCACTGAAGAACTTAAAACAAATATTGCCAACTGTGTTTATGATACCCGTGATTTATTTTCGATCACACAATATTTCAAGATTTCTTCACGTAGCAATTGAAATTCCATTAAAACACCTCTTTCAACCAACGAAAGTTGGTTTTTTCATTTTCGTTTACGTTTTTATAAATCAGAGCTCAACGGCATTCTATTTGACTATTCACTCGAGACATGTTTGAATCGGAGAAAACTCGGTCTTCACATTTATCGAGCTCTCCTAGCCGACTCTCTTAATTTTGTTTCGAACCCACTGAATCACTATTAAAAAAAAAAAAAAACCAATACCTCGTACGATTTTTTCGAAAATTCCATGACCTGTCAGAAGTCTCAGATGACATCCGGTAAAAATTAGACTCTGCATGGGTTCCGCAAAGAACATGTAACGACCTTGAGTTTGCGAAGGATCTCCTTGACCGGCGGCGTCGTCAAACTGTACCGTTCGTTAAGCTGTGCCGTGAGGCGCGCGATAACCAATTTAGGGCCGCGGAATTTTCGCTGGCGCCGCCCAAAATAGTTGGTCGTTCTCTCTATGCCGCGGGCGGGAGTGTAACTAACACGCGAGCACCGTCTATAGACGTTCCTCGACAATCTGTGTACACTTCGACGGTGCGTTCACGCCCGTGGAATTTCTCACATCGCAACTCACCCATCAACGCTATACCATATAACGAATATACATCACAATACTTCTGCACATATTTACACACATGCGTATGTACATACGCATGTATACACCTATCGCACGTATATAAATACGTCTGCATATATTTATACACACGCGTATTATATACTGGCAATCCATGAAGCAATTTGTGTGTATACTCCATGTACATGCATCCGATTTGCGCTTGACTCAGCTTTCATATGCTTTGGTGATCACCCCAACGTAATTTGCATTCCTCACGTGCCAAGCGTGTATTAAAGTTTGCTGATAAATTGCATAAAACCGATTTCCAAGTGAGACAAATAACCATATAAGATAAAAGTTCGCTACATCAACGATTGACTCATTGATAGTTGAAAAATTTTCATATATTTAGATTTTCACTCGAGAATCACTGAACCGATATTGATAAATCTTTCACAAGAGTAAAGCTTATGAATTACAATAATATACCATCTGTATAACATTCCTGTAAATTGTTTTTAATGCAGAAGCAAAAGAAAAAATGCGAATTTTTCATCCGATGTCCGTCTCTGAAAATTCACAGATGATTAAAAATACGGATTGATGAAAAATACGAATTGTAAATTTGGAAATAATTTGAGAACAAAGAAAATGATCGGCTGCTGGGATTCCAATTTCAAACGGTAGAAACGTTACAGCTATTTTCATGAATTGATCTAAAATTCTAACGATTCGTCATTTCTTATATATATATTTTAAGCCCTCAAATTTCCTCAACTTTGGTAAATTAATATTTAATTATTATTAGTATCACAGTTGTACATTTATTGGGACAGTGGAGCTAGTTCAATATATGACAGGAAAAAACAAAATAAGGATACATTAAATTTTTCTCAAAGGATTAAAAAATAGAAAAAGATGAACCGTTTAAAAAGTATAAATTTCATTTTTTTGCAGCCAAATTCTGACTAGCTTTTACATGATAAAGATGTTTTTTTAATGCTGGAATTCTATTTATACAATCACGTGACTTATATTGGTGATTTTTCTTGCTTTTCGTGCAAACAATTGTTGTCTCCCCTTGCCTTCGACAGGATCTTCTTTTATTAAAAGTCCAACGCCTCCGATATTCGCTCTCGCCAATAGCCTACCGAATAGCTAGAGTTTTCTTCAAGAATACTTGCTTTTCTCTTTTTAGTAGATAACAACTGTGTGGTAAATACTAATTTGTAGCCTAGTCACGAAATATCTTTACGTCTTTCACCACAAAACCCATTTATTTCCTATTTTCTTTTTCTTCTGTTTCTTTTATCCCACTTATGGCTTTTTGCAGCTTTTCCTTTCACGCCTCGATTGATGGTTTTTCCGCTTCAATGTCGTCATTTCTCATCTGTCCTTTTCGCTCACCGTTCAATGTGATGGCAGAAAAAAAATTATTTACCATGTCACGAGGCACTGTTTTTTTTTAAATCTTTTCACCACCACAGTGACTTTCAAATAGTAAATATATAGCAATTGGAAAATAAATTATTCATTCATTCATAACGTTCTCATAATTACTTCTGCTTAAACGATTTTATATAGATTCCCAAAATAGTTATGAGGGCCATCTTGGAGTTTTCGAGATGCGTATGGACATTAAAAAAATTATTTTCGATCATTGGTACTCATGCCGTGATTTTGACGAAGATAATCTCACGGTTGAAAAAGTAGGGCCACTGCTATGTAACTTTCTTCAAATAATATTCATGCTGAGGTCCGAATTAGCAAAGTCCAAGAAGCTGTAAAAAATTGCCTCTTGAAGCATGCAACTCTTATTAAAATACCAAATAATATGCCTCGTCTTTCCACATTATCGAAATTCCATAAATGCTTTTTAATTTCTGTTTTTACTTGTCATCAAATTTGTTCAAACATGGAAATTATAAACTGATCGAAGGATCATTAATACGTTTGAGAATCTCCAACCTTCCTGATCCCTATTTAGAATTATTGCTTCTCCGTTCGCTTTTCTGAGAAAAAATGTTCTGCTTTCACAGGAATATCATATCTTGTTGAAAATACATTACAGATTTATTACTTGTATCGGAGAAGCTGTTCAATCTTGTGAATTCTGTATAAAAATTGTATGTTCGCAGGGAAAATGTACGTGGGCAGGTACAGCAGGTCGACGGGTGACCTTGCAAGACACTCCACTGCGTTCTCTATCCGAAGTTGAGCGAAAAGTCCTGTGTAGAGTGGCTGTAGCAAAGCTTCAAGCTCTCAACCTAGGAGTCCATATACGCCCACCTAGTGGTGAGTAAAATTTGTTCTTCAAGTAGTCCACATGGATTCCACTTCTTTACAATACTGCCCTGACATCATTCTTTTGATGTCTATACCTCGTCGTATCTGTTGAAAGAATAAGGGAGGTTTTCCTTCTGGCAGAATGTTACAGGCTTCAAAGATATTCATTGATACAATCACAATTCAATAAGACTGAGAAAACTCACTATATTCAATGGCAAAATCGTTTTTTGAATAAAAAAATCCTAATTCAATTTCCATCGTCATGGAAACAATTCTCTGGGATTTTAACGAGTAAGAGAAAGTTCCTGAACATCTAAATGTATTTTTCAACCCATGGGAGCGGAAGAAATCTATTTTGAAATGATCGATTCATTCGTTGAGCTCATAATGGACTTTTATAAATAATATTTTTTGTGCTAATACAGCTGTACAAGTTTTCAAGAAAATCAATTTTTTACGAGGTGTCTGATTCACAAGAGCCTCTACGAATTCTTAATTAAAACCACAATTAATTTTAATGCATTGTTCAAACAGACTTCATGTTCCTTTTATAAATCTATTGATTGGAAATAAAGGAACCTGAATAAATAAAAGAGATGTTCGATTTTATAGATGGAGTAGAAATAATGTCCATTCGATAGTTCTTCATATTAAAATGATTTTTCAGAATCTCTCGCGAGTGGAAGTGTCTCAACGAAACCAAAGAGACGAGCGTATCTGCTCAAGAGAAAAGCTCTGACAACAGGTTTTTTCGACAACAAGGGCAAAGAAGACAAGGACAAGGGTCAGTTCGATACGACTCTTTATTCGAAACACAAGTTCACCTGCTTCATTATTTATCCACTAATCATAATCATAAGTTTGAAAATGAGTGTTTTTAATAAACCAACAAAAATATTCTTACAGACTGAACTATATTATTATTACATATGATAAAACTGTGAGAGCCCGTGTGTTTGTTGCGCCATAACTCAAATACGGCTTTACATTGTTCTGTTTAATTTATATATTTGTATGTTTCCTGCCTCCTGAATGCATATGCAGTCCGACAAATGGCTCTGCTCACAGTTAAACAGCAATGAATTTTTCCAAATTTCCAATATCCTAAAAAAAATAAAAATATATTGCTAGGCAAGCATTTTAAGTCATAGTAAAATTTCTATCGAAAATAAATACCTTCGATATTTAATTGGAGATCTCGTTATTCCTTTTAGTTCCCGATGCCCTTGAATTCATTGAATGAATTCATCGATTAAGAGCATATTCGTTGATCACACGGTTGACCTGTTTGATTTTGAACCAGCCACTCTACGTTAAAACTTTTTTCGCCCCCTCCGTGACAATTCTTATCGCATCCAATTCGCTTGATCCCTTTTTCACTTTTTACCAAATATCCGAGGTTTCCACAGCCTCATGGGGCACGAGAAGCATCACGCGAGTAGTATTTCCGTGCTGGCAAAACCGAATTGGCCTCAGAGTAGGCGACAACCGGCGCATCAGTGACGTCCAGCAATAGCTACACGATGCTATTTATAGTTTAACCATGGTGAGAAATAGAGGTTGCAAACTCTCGGGAGTTCCGAAACTATATGCGCTGAGAGAGGGGGAGAAAATTAAGAGAATCATGGCGATCAAGTTGGAGGTAATTGGAATCGATTTTCTATCGGAAAAATTATCGAGGCTCTCACGTTCATTTGTGATAGGGTTTCATTATTTTTCCATTTATTGTCTATAATTTATTTCATTGTCACTTTAGTGGTTATCAATAAAATAGCTTTCCAGATTATCACTATAATTATATATAATTACGTGACCATCTGGTTCTTCTAGATTCTTTAGTTAGACCATTATTCGCGTGTTCGTAGGTTAAAAATGTTTCTTTTTTTTTTCACTTTTGCCAGTTTATGTTCATTTTTCCTTTATCACCGAAATAATTCCGGCATTACCTCTTCTTTCACGATAAATCACACAAGATATCACACTTACCATTACAACTGTATATATAATTTTCGAATTCAAGTCCCTTTGTGTGAACTAAAGGATATTTCAACTCACAGTCTTTACTCTTTCGCCTGACGATCGTAACAAAAAACAAAAATATGTTGAACATCTTTTTCTCTTTCCTCTTTGGTGAAGAAGCAACCCGCGTTTCTTATAACCTTTCACGTTATGAAAGAATTTTTTTCGATGAATAATGTGTTGGAAATATTGTTGGAAGGGACAAAAGAAAATATAGCCAGCAAGGGGCGGAGAAATAAGCGACGCGAACGTTTTCATCTATATGCATAAGTATATCGGGTGTCCAACCGCACTTGGTCAAAACCGAAGGGTTGTTTTGACCAAAAAAGAGACTAATGACATTTCTGAACCGCTATGTCTTTTTTAATCAGTTATTCATTTATTTAAATTTAGATTAGAAGCACATTGATCAGTGAGGAAGGCGCAGAAAGCGTTTGTAAGCTCCCCAGTGTTTTGTTGACCTAAATATTGGACTCACCAAGCTCAAAGATTCCTCTCGATGCTCTAATCCTAGTCATCAGAGGCCACTGACTCGTTTAACTTTAATAATCGATAACTCGTTAAGGAAATGTCGCATCCTTTCAGACCCAGTTTTATTTATTCTTGTAGTTTTTTAAATAATAAAGTTCATAAATATGTAGAAAATACAAAAATATTTGATGGTAGTTGAACGACTATCACAAATAAATAAATGTTTACAGTTCGTAGTTTTTCACGATAAAAAAAAACCTTTCTACTCAACTTCGATGAATATGAGAATGGTAATTTTCCCACAAAGTCAATACACTCCAAAGAATGTTTCAGAATTTTTTTCAAATTTATTGTACGGTAGTTTTAGTTCATAAAAATAAACAGTAATTAATTTTGAATGCTAAAATTTTGAGTTTAAATTCGTAATCAGAGACTTCAAAAATCAATGATTACTAAATTTCCCATCAATTGCACGTGATGAAGGATATACGGCTCAAAAATAAGGGTTGATAAGAAAACAACCGAAAAATGTTTGATTTTTAATTTAATCCTGAAGTCAAGTCTACGGTATCAACTTGCTATGGCGAGACACCCTGTACATTTTGTGTACAATAATTGAAGGATATTTTACGAGTCACTACCCAAGGGGCGGCATTGTTCCCTTAACTCGATTACGTTAGCGACACAAGGGTCCAAACAATTATAAAGTACGTTGAAAATAATCAAGATTCTTTCATATATTTCTCCGTCCATTTTTTACAAAAACGTTATCAGTAACCCGAAAGTATTATGAGAATAAATATTCGTCTCGCTCCGTAATGAAAAAAGAGAAATAACCGTAAAGTCGTGGTGAACAATGGCAATTCACCAAAATCACCGGGTACTTATGAACCCCCTTTTTTCACGTTACTTGCAATATTAAAAGACAAAAGTGTAAGCAGTGCATTTCAATAAGTCGACATCTGGGGTTGCAGCTTTTTTTTTATTTATTCTTTAGTTCCCTCTGCAGCACAAATCAAGCGAGAACTAATTACGCTCCAAGAGTAAATACAGTGGAAAAAGCTCATACAAGATGAGATCAAATATGAATGGTACAATTCTACATCGTGGTCGTAACCGAAGAATTAAAAAAAATCCTCTCGCATACATATTTACAGAGCCCTTAACTGTTATGCAAAACACTGAATGAAAAACGGAGAAAATGAAACATTAGACAGCATTATTTCCGCTCCATTTCCTCGATAGTTGTTCGCCACGAAACCAAATTGTTCTCTTCAGCCTTTACAACAGAATGTCACTATGTTGTTTTCGTCCACCGAAAAAAATACTCAAAACTTGACAATGAAAGTGCTGCGTTGGTAGCAGCTTATTAAATGTCCATTTATTTCTGGATCATTCGAAAGAGAAAATGTTTTTTAATTTAAGAAATCTTTGAAACTCGCATTATGTTAAAATAAAAAACTTTTCTTTGACTTTAATGGATATATCACAATAGAATGTAAACAAAAGAAAATACTTCACGTTATTTATTCTTCAACAACAGGAACAAGAACAAAATCCAATTTTTCTTGAATTAGCTCCAAACGTGATCATTTCATGAATAATTCTTAGAAATGTTAATTGATGGCCATACTTTTCTATGTCAAACAATACGTCGGAAACGATCCACGGATTCCCTTACCCAATAACTAAAAGATTCAAAATAAAATAACAAAAACATCAAGTCGTCAGAAAAAATGTAAGATTGAACTAGCGTATATCATCGATGCATGATTCTTAAATGTAAAGAGTTCATTGCGACCCTTTAATACTTGGGTAAAGCGTTAGGACGTTGCAGCAGGACAGACGGGAGAAGAGACCGCGTAACAGCTACACAGCATCGTCCGGTCTGGTATGAGACACAATTTCTCCCGTCTAAATTTAGTCTTCGCGGGGTTGATCGGTGGCGTTGCATATTTCCGCATATATACCGGGTTTATTTGCGGTCTACATGGCGCTGGTATATAAACGACCGAGAGAAAACATACATGAATATACATATTCACGCATACGCACACACACGCACGTACATTAGTTACGGTAGAAAATATATTTTTCCCGCTACTGGCATCTCGCGCCACCGCGTGTGAAGCAGCCACGCTTACGCTAGGGAGTGCTGATTGAACGCAAGTATAATATACGCGTGTACGCACGAGCGCACTCTATCGCAACGAACGTCAATCGTCGGCTTGAAATCTGCGATGCTTTTTCTCCATCTTCCTCTCTCTCTCTCTCTCCTTTTTCTTCCTCTCTATTTCATTCTATCTCCATTTGTCTCGTTCGTATCGCGAGGTCACTCACTCGGGGCTCGTGTAGAAAGAGATAGAGCTAGAGTGCCATCTACTTCACGAAATCCTCGAGACGTGATGTGCTTCAACCAAAATTCCCAAAGCTGTTTCACTCGTCGATTGGCGAAGCAAAATTTTGATATATTTATTTTTACTGGCAAAGTAGTTGTGGCTACACCGTTATGTGTGTATATGTATATATATATATAAGAATTTATACATATGTGTATACACATTTTTGTATATCTATGTACATCGTGTTTTTCTCAGCAAGCCCCTTCCCGGCTTCTCGCAATTTATCTTCGGACACGTCACGTGTTCCAAATAATTAACAGCTTACTCGTTAATGTTATTTTGATTTTTTTTTGCTTTGACGTCAGTGCTTTTTTTTATCTCTTCATTCGTCATTTTCTCGATGTTGGCCTCGAAATTTGTGGAAAATAGGACGAACGAAAACCAAACATACGAAGGTGGCTGAATAAAATCTAATATTCTTTTCCAATCCCGATCATCGAAAATTTTAGAAGTTTGTCTTGACCCTGTGAAACCCTGATGTGTGTTTTTTTTTTTTTCATTTTACCATTTTCATTATGATTTTCGGATTTCTTAACTTTTTTAACCTTAATCTTAGGATTCTGATCTCAATCTTAGTATTTAGGCATTATATCAAGACAAAAGTATGTCGATTTACATAAAACTATTTTGCACACACAAGGGTATTAAATATCCAAAATAATCTAATATATTTGTTGACGTTAAAAATACTTAATGGTACGTTTGTTCTATGGGTTTTATACGTGTAGAATCTGCAGGAGGCCTCGTTTTCGGCATTCCCCTAAGTCAGTGTCTCGAGAACGATCGACTTGCGAGAATCGCTTCCGGTGAGGTTAACGACGTTGGTTGCCTTTCGAGAAGTAGCAGACATGGGAGTAGAACGAGCTTTACCAGCCTCATAGAAATCCCTAGCACAGCTGCCTCGAAAACGGAAGACGTGAGTAAAATGGTGAAACCCAAAATTGTGATTATCGATCGTTTCTGCTATTTGCCCATCACAATTCAGTAGTAAATCCTACATATGATCAGACCTGATTTACTTCAGGCCGTACGTGACTAATCAAACCTTGAGTTTATTTTATTTTCAAATTTGTGTACAAAACCTGTGGCAAGAATTATAAACACGTTTATCAAAACGAAAGATTCATTCTTATCAGAAAATTCAGTAAATTTTCAATCGTTAGGAATCTGTGCACCAAATAATAAGAACATTAAATAATAAGAAGGTGAAATGTCTGACGATGACGGTTTATCATTATTCAGACACATTATTTAACACGTACAAGAGCGCACGTAATTTTTTTTCCTCCTCTTTTATTATGATGAGACCGACACAAACTAAATTGAAAACGAAAATTGATTCGATGCCGAGGTATTCGCTACGTATCATGCGATTTTGACACTGATGGATTTCATAAATTTAATATCATTTGACGGGATGGATATTGGCATAAATCTCGCATATCAATAATCATACGCGTTCCCTCGTCGTTATGAGTATAGGAAAACAATATACGGTTTGTCCTGGACAACATACTTGTTTGAAAAAGAAAAAAAAACAACTACAGAATAAACTGTTAGAACTTAACAAATGAAGGTAAGCCTCGAGATATTATAAATAGTAATATAAATTATTTCATTGCATAATTCACGATTAAACCATGCACGATATTTTAATTGGATGGTGATATTAAGAAAAATTCCATCCATTACACCGGACTTTTGTGTCGCAATAACAAATAAAAAATAAAAAAAATTGCTCATTCGATAATGCATCAAGTAGCAACAACAATAAATTATCATGAATTACGTATGCAGTATATGCTTCAGTGGATTTAAATGTTATTCTGGATCTAGGAGGTATTTGCTATAATTCCATCACTGAATGCCAAGTATCCGAGTCTATGTAATCGATGTATATATGCACTTAATGGTCTATATAGTAGAGAGTAGAGACGTCGACGTGTAAGGGACGACGCGATGCATTTTCGGTTTCTACGTCACGCGACACTCGCATCAGCTCTACCGCGACGTGTTATGTGGCTTCTAAAACACACATTTGTATATATTTATATATACCGGTGCTCGGGGATGACGTCATAGATCGCGGGTAAACCGAAATAGAACGGGGCCGGGGCCGCTAATTTTATCCCTGGGATTAATTAAGATCGCTCAATTTTCGCAAGAGTCTTTATTTAAGCGGGACGGGAAGCGTGACGGCCAAGTAAAAAGCATACATATGTTTGACCATGTTCCAAACCCCATGCTTTTAGTTTTTTTTTTTTTACTGCCCCTAAATCTACGTTTTTGTTCTTGAGAATGAAAGAAAAAATTAAAATATACTAATGTCTTTTTTAAGGGTGGTTCATGCGAATCACTGTCGTCCAAAGGTGGTGCACTGACAGGAAGTGATTCAGGTGTTCTCGAACTGAGTGATAGCGGTGGTGGTCCTCCAGGAGAATGGGATGCCGTTCCAGGAGTCGTTAGACAATGCATTAGGCATATAGAAGCAACGGGTTTAAGAACACTCGGCATTTTTCGTATTTCACCTTCTAAGAAGAGAGTAAGACAGGTGAGCAAAATGATTCAATGAGTCTCGAGGGTTTTCACTCCAATTAGTCGTCTTTGAAATCACATGGAATACATTGGACGATAAATGTAAAATAAAACTTGAATTAGATGATTAAATTTAGAAAATTTGAACATAGACTTGACAAAATTGAGTGCAGGAGATCCAATTCCAATTTCAACTATTGAAACGCTTCGTTTTGTTGATAAATTAATTCGAACGAATTGTTATGAAGAATAATGTAAATTTTTTATCTTTAATAAAAAATTTACTGATTTATGGGGTGACAATGATTTGATTATGTATTGTTAGCTAAGGGAAGACTTTGATTGTGGACGAGAAACAAAAATTGGACCCGACCAATGTCCTCACGATGTTGCAGCATTGCTGAAGGAATTTTTTCGCGATCTTCCCGATCCCTTGCTGTGCAGAGACCTTTACCAAGCTTTTGTTCACACACAGAGTAAGTCCATATTTACGTTGTGCAATATCAAAAAACGCGGTATTATTTTGAATCTAGGAATTTAAGAACTATTGATACGCTCGCCGAGTTTTTTTTTCTCCCAAAAGGGCAGTTTATCAACGTCAAACTTTCCATACTTTATCTAGGGTTTAAAATTTAACGAATCGTTTTATTTAACCAACGAAAAATAGTGCCCCTTGAATTTCATTGTTTATAAGGTGCACGATTTATTTGATTTTTCTCTAGAGATCAGGAATAGGCGACTCCAGCAAGAAGCTTTGCAGCATCTAATACAACTTTTGCCAACACCCAATCGCGAGACGTTATGGGCATTATTGAATTTTCTCACGGAAGTCGCGATGAACAGCGAGGACAGAAAAATCGAAGGTGGTGAGAGAATACCAGGAAACAAAATGGATGCGACCAATCTTGCAACAGTAATTTTTTTCGTATATTTTTTCATATTTTTTTCCCCCGTAGATTTTTTTTTGTTTAGTTGAGAAGAAAAAAATAACACATATTCTTTTATTGTTCGCAACGTAGGTTTTTGCGCCCAATATACTCCACTGTGTAAAGCCGGGTCAAGCGAGATCGGAAGTTTCTGCTGAAAGAGCCGAAGAGAGAATAGACGTGATAAATGTTGTGAGGGCTTTGCTCGAAAATACGCCGACGCTTTTTACCGTTCCTGCAGCTTTAGTGGATGAGCTCTACCTCCATATGATGGACACTCATCCAGCTGATCTCGACCAAGCTCTGTCGCGACGTGCCGAAGAGTAAGTTGATTCGAAGATTAAAGAATACATGCGAACTTGCAAATTTCTTCTTCATGTTTTGAGCTCACTCAACTTGTTTTTTACCTCTCCCTTATTTCTCAACGGAAGATTTCTAAATTGACGAAACAATGAGGAATGCCTATTGCACTTTAGTGTTTATTGGCCCCAAACTTTCTGAACAATCGGTTATTTTCACCAAATGTAACCAGATTATAAATCGCTGGCCAAATTTTCGAATGTCAATTTTTTTTGTTATTATTTGGTCATAAATTTTTTTAGAAACTTGGAGTTTACGAAAAAATTGTTTTTCTTCTGTAAAAAAATAGAAAACATTTTTTTTAATGTAATTCTCGTCCATTTTATAGGCAATGCGGTGACGAGGTCGATCCCTGCAGCGAAGCAGAAACTTTTTCTGTCGAGGACAATATATCGAGCGCACAAACAGCGAAAAAAGTGTGGACGAGGGAACAATGTCTTCATCAAACGGCAGGAGTTGGTGGTGATATCGGACCAAGGCCAAGGAGGCCAAAACGACCAGGGAGTCGAAGAAAGGAGGAAGGGCGTAGCAATAGTGTTGATAGTGGATCCAGCGAAGATCCAACTGATCCAAGAAGGCGATCTTCCCCAATGGTTATTACCGCCAGTCTCACGATACCAATGTCCGGTGCTTTCACTCTGAATCTCGACGATCCCGATATTCCTTACATCGAAGAAACTCCGAAGCAACCTTCTGCTCCCCCGAGACGACAGCGTCAACGTTCCATCTCTGGTTGTAGCGAAGGTAATCTTCTTTTATCTTGATTTCTACATTCTACTGCACGTGATATTTACACGGAACGAAAAAAAACTTGAGCCGTCTAATATATTTTATTCAGCACCTGTGAACCATCTAAATTGAATTTCGCCCTTAAAATCAGTCGCACTTCAATGTGTTGTACAAATCAGCCAACAGAGTATTGAAAATTAACTTCTTCCTCTGGCTAAAATGAAAAAAACGTGCAAAATAAGTTTGGAGCCTCTTTTTTTCAGTGATCGAATTGCAAATACAATGCTCTATTCATGTTTCTTTGAAAATAACGAAATATACGATCCAGAATAATTATAAATACTATTACAAAAAATCAATTCATTCATAGGCTTGCTGAATGTTTACCTTAAGCGAAAAATCTTTGTGAAAACGTAAATAGCCAGGAAAGAAAATGAAGTGAAACACGAGTTGACGATGCAACATCTTTGTGGACCAAAGCAAACATATACTGAATTAAAGAGCGATCTTGTTTTTGAAAGTCACTTTGAAACGTGATCAATTCTAAAGTCAACCACATGTAAACAGCATGATAAGTTATGAGATAATTGTTACGAAATGATGAAGACAAAAAAGCAACCGTATGGCAACCCATGATTTTACGATACAACTCCCGTTGTGTTACGGTTGCTTTTTGGTTCTCCACACGTTGTGGGAAGTAATTGGACCGTGAAATTAACTACATAATTTAGTTTATCAATGGAAGTTTTATGGTTGGTTTTTTGTTGTAAAGCAACAGTCGTGTAAAAATTTTGCTTTGATCGTTTTGTAGATGTTTATGGTCGGAAAAACGAGAAGATAACTAAAAAAACAAAACCAGAAATCAATTTGCAGCATTGTAGGCACTTTGTAGATTTACTCCAAGTATTTTTCCGCTAGTTTTGCTGGACTCTCAATACTCCAGGTATTTTTTTGTTGCCTCGGAAAGCAACGATTTGACGATGAATTGCAAATGCCCCAGAAGTAAAAGTCTTGCTTGGGGCGATATAAATTCCAAAAGAGACTTCATTCATACTTGTCTCATTTTACGATATTCTTATCGTGGGAAAGTGGCACAAGATCAAA
This sequence comes from Campoletis raptor, assembly GCA_948107755.1. Taxonomy (NCBI): domain Eukaryota; kingdom Metazoa; phylum Arthropoda; class Insecta; order Hymenoptera; family Ichneumonidae; genus Campoletis; species Campoletis raptor. The sequence continues at coordinate 24,847,956 of OX403622.1, read as the reverse complement.
GTGGAAAATTTCAACTGAATTTAGGTGGGCGACACGGTAGCGACAGTGCTGTTGGATCATCCGCAACTCTTTCTGGTGACCAACCTCCGAGCTCACCACCTTCCTGGGCCTCGACACCACCAGCAAGTCCTGATAGTGCTGTCACAGCTGTTTCTTATATACCTGATCAACAAGCAACGCTTCAAAGGGTTTCTTTCACAACTTCCAGTGAAGTACGACAAATCTCGAGATCTGTCAGCCAGGAAGCATCGAGAGCTTCGATCACACCAGCCTACACGCCAAGTATAACCAGTATCGGTGGTGCTGTATTGAGGTAAATGGTTTTTGAATTTCGAAACACTTGCACTAATTGACATTTATCATCTCAAAGGTTTGCTTTAAATGAACACATTTCTTTAGAAATTTTCATCAAATTGACAACATGAAAGAATAAGCGGGTGGGAAATAGAGTCACAAGTTCTTTTACAAAGTATGGAGTGTTAAAATTTATATAAATTCAGTAATAAATCATTTGACATGGTATGATAATTGTCCGTCCTGAAGAATGTCAAATCTTATATGAAAAAGATATAAAAAGGAAGAAAAATCTATTAAAATCGACAGATGAGACTACGCTACCCTGGCGGAAGTAAATGATGTTTCAGGACTCAATGTTTGTTCTGTTTTCAGGTCAAAGACAGCGGACATCGAAAGGATGCTACAAATGTCGAGGCCAGATATGGGAAGTTCGTTGCAAACATCAAAAAGCACATCGGGTATAACGGTTGTGACAACAACAACGAGCGAAAGTAAGAAGTACACTAAAAGACGATACACGGACTCGCGGCATCAAACTCGTCACATACCAGACGCGGAAAGTTTAACAAACAAAACAACGACAGCGACAATGTCACAATCGACGCCTTCGGTGAACATGAATTCTCAGGGACAAAGGACTAGCGTAACTGCACCGGTGTGGAAGCGTCGAGAGCTCATTTCCTCGGCACCAAAAGTTCGAGACAATTATTTCTGATGCTCACTTATCTCGAAGTCGTTCTCGGGAATACATCGAGAGACGAACAGCAAACAATTTAGATAAAAAATATTTACATGCAAACATATGATCTCGTCGAGCCAAAATACGGAACAAAATGAAATTACCTGCTGTTAAAAAAAAAAATAATGTATTTTTTTTCAAACGGCCTCGAGTATCAGTCTTGAATTTTCCTCCAGGCGAGGAAACTTTCAGATCGAACATTTCTCGATCGGAAGACATGATTCTCACCTTTTAAAAAAATGTTATATACTACGTCGTTAAGTTTTTAACTAATGTAAAAGCGAATAAATGGACGATTAATTTTTTTACAAAAATAATAAACCCGTCTGTCTTTTTTTATTCGTATTTTAACCAAATTCAACGTCACTCGGAATCCTTCACAGAAATAACCCTAAGAATGACATAAAAAACTGCAATTCTAGTCGAAACCATTGGCCGCGAAACAAACGGCTCAGAGACTTGTGTGCACTTAGTGAGAAGTGAAAATTCCATTTTGCAAAAATATTGTCATTCGATAGTGTCAAATTTTACTTTCAAAAAATTATCCCGAAATCTATCAATGATTATAATAATTTTCAATGACTAGGATAATAATGAAGCACGTATCAAAAAATATGAAACGTTTGAAATAATTAAGTAGCGCAAAGAACTAAATGTTTTACAACCAGAAAAATTACTTTTTTTTTTAAATCATTTCGTGACAAAATCTTGACATAAACATTAGCAAAATCCCTACTTTACGATTCAAACCTTTGCCATTTTTGCAAAAAATGTATTCAAAAACATTCGGCTTTGACAAAAATTGTGTTCTGAATCAAGTTTACAAAAAAAAAAAAATCGTTTCATTTGACAGATAAATTGAACGGTCGGAATTGTGGTTCCAGCTATTAGTATTTTGAAAAAAACGATTTACCAAAAACTACATCCACGATTCATCTTTTTTTTTAATGCAATTAACAACATGTCGTTTCTAATGAACAACAGAAATTTCTAGGTGTATGTGAGATCTTAAATCTTTATTTTTCTCCTTAAAGATTCATACATACGAAGGAGGTATGAAATGAAAGTATAAATCCATGCTTTTGAGACTTTTTTCCCAAGTGCATTGTAAAAGAGATATTTTCATAACTATTACCTTGAATGGGCGGAACTCCCACCAAGATTCGAGCTTACGCCCCCGGATTACCCGACCCTTATATTGTCCATACATATTACATTATTAAATTCAACACAGAAAAAGCACATGACTTGGGAACCGTTTCGATTCCATTTGCCTTGAATGATCCAAATTACAAATAAAACGAAATATCGTTATTTTGGATATTAAATAAAAATGTTTCGGTGCGAATATCAACTTCTACTCAGTCATCGAGGATTATTCGTATTCAAGCCTCATATTCGATGAGTTCAGTCGGAAATGTCAACTCAATCGATATCCACCCTGAAAGAGCTTGATTGACAATGAAGCTCTGAGTCAAAGGCCTTTTTCCAATGCTATTTCATCATACGCATCGATCAACTGAAATCGTGAAATGTCACCAGTTTCCATCTTCACCAATATTAGCGATCGTGAGATTTTTACGGAATGGCGATTTAAATAATTGTTATAAAAATGTAATTTAATGTGCTACTTATTTCCGATACACAAATTGCTAAAAATCCAGTGTCATTTATTCTATGTGGTTTATAGTTTCTGCAACTCTTTATCTTTTACTTTTCAGATGGTTTTCAATTTTTATAGGATACGACATCTGGTTCGAGAGATAAATTTATTCAACCGCATCATGCCCGTAATATATCTTTGATTTTGAATGTAGAACGCGAATGTGAATGTTTACAGATTTTTCTTGATGTGCTAATTGGATGAGGAACGTTTTGGATGTGAAAAACTGATATTGAACGAAATAGGGAGCTGAAAAGGGCAGGATCGTATAAGGATTAATTACGTCTGACACGAAGTCGTTTGCTGAATTCAATTATTTCGAAATCAAGTCACGTCGTATTTTTACTGATCCTCCAATGCAACTTGTATATATCTCTGTATTAGATCACCTTTATAATCCCTCAAATTGGACTACCCTAATCATACTTTATATTGAATAAACCAAACGTTCCCTTAAATTGAATTGCTCAAAGTGTTTTCGCTTGTATGAGGCAACTAAACTTCCTTACATCTCCATCTTCTATAATTTCCTGTATACAACCAAATGAACGTAAATAAACTTGAATAAACGTAAAAGGAGATAAACCTGGGTGTTTGAACAGTCGAGCCCAGAATCTAATACCCATTTTAGATACAAAATACATAATATCATAAAACTTACTTTATCATGATTTTTTCTATGCAGAAGTAACCTTTGAGTCCTAAGGCTGGTGATAAGTAATAAACCGTGAGAAACTTGTGTATTTCAAAAGAAATTTATTTGTTGACCATATCGACGATTTAAAATCGAGAACATATTAATCTCTTCACAATCAGATTCATCAGATGCGAACCAGATATCTTACAAAATATCGTTCGATATCACTCCTTAAAACATAAAAAAAATACACACTCATACACATACACAATTGATCAGACTTCCAAGTGCCACAGATCTTCTTTTCGCAATTGTATGAGATATTTCCGTAGCAAAACACATATACGATTAATTCGAATGATCTTCGAAACAATTTTTATCGTGTTAACGAAGGGAAAAGGAGAAAGGAAAATTCTATGAGGAATTATCTATAGTACGGTTTGATTCGACTTCAGTTATTTACAAAATTGCAACACCTTCCTAGAATTGTTGTTAATATTATTTATATTGTTATTATTTACAAGGTAAAGGGGATGTTGGTTCCCGGTATATTTGTGCAACGAATGAGACAGAGTGCAAATATCGTTTTTTCAAGAGCCTTGAATTCTCCCCTCTAAAATCGTTTTTTGCTTATATTTATTATCAATTATTATACAAAAAGGACCTGCTCAGATATTTGTGCAATATTTCGTCACATGAAATGATGCTAAAACTTTTTAAAAATCCAACAGTCAATCTTACGAGTATTATGAAATCTATTACTTTTTTACGGAGCATTCATTATTCAATGCATTTTTCGTGATCCAACGAAACAGTAACAATTTAAATGATTGTATTTAGAGCCGAAATAGGAAGAAAACTATCAGTTAATTTTCCAATAAAATGTAACGAACAACCAATAATAAAACACAGCATTTGTTAACAATGAGGAAGGAATAAAATGAAAGACAAATCCCTTTTAAAGGCAACGAGAATGGCCCACGACTTTTTCACCTGATTATTCAAAATTATCGGATTTTTTTTTTCAACAGTTGGAATGTGTTGTTCCAAAGACTGATGACAATGTGATATATTCTATTCTAAAATTTTCCTGGCTCGAAACATTTGAATGTGAGTTAATGAACGATGCAACCCATGCCAACGCGACCTGCAGTTATCACTTCTTCGTCTATAATTGAATTTGCAATTAATTATATTATTAATCGAACGCTGCAAGACATTTATATATTTCAAACATTTTTTCCACTCCATTATTCCACTCCAATATTTCGAAAAACATTTATATCCTGCAATGAAGAAAACTTCTTTAAATTACAACTGAAATACTTCGAAGACAGAACGTTGGCTTGGAATGTCCAATAAATAGACAAAACCATAAATTGCCCTCTGTTGTATCTTCATGAAAATGGTAGATGGATATTTATACATTTTATTCAAAAGACACGATAAATAGGAAAAAAATAGTTGGCGGGAGTGACGCTTCGTTCATGTGCCACTTTTTGTGGACGGTTTGTAATAACGAAACTACGTTTTATCCGCAGTTGCACTAATTTTTGTAATACGTTATCGAATCTTCGTAATATCGAAACGATAAAATTTCTATAATGTCTTTAATAAATAAAATAATTGATTTTACCTAAATGGCGACTTAGGACGAGTTCTCAACTGGCGTCCTGACAAAATTTTATTTTGCCAGAACAAAATTATTCGAGTCACCACAACATTTTGTCCGGGGAGAATACCGCATCAAAATCGTAATGAAAAACGTTGCCCATCATTCCGCATTCACATCTATGTCAATGTGGATTCTTTCCATACATTTAGATCGCATGTATATTTATAATATACATTAATAATATCGATTGTATATTTATAAAGATAGAATGTATCTATTCATATGTATATATTATGTATATATATTTTAGAAATAATCGCTAAAAAATATAAATATATCTCTCGCCGTTTTACGGCTAGGCTGCCTGAATACGGCTGGACGGATTGCGATTTTTTTCATTCAACATACACGCGATATTCAGCGTAAACTAGTCTATATACACAGGAGGTATTCTTTGCCAAAATAAGATCGTTTGACCCTAAGACTTTGCAATCTTTTGTGTAATATTTTTCAATTGTTTTAAAGAGAACCTAGTGAATCGATTTCTCCCGAAAAGCTGAATGGTCTATGGCCCATATATTTTTTCAACTAAACAAATATCGTGAGAAATCACACAATAGACTGCAAGCGAATGGATCTCTTACTCTAAAAATAACTTTTTTTTTCATCTTTTCTATAAGTGAATATACATTGGTTTGAAACTGACATTAGAAATGTTTAGAAGAAAAGGTTTTCCTATAAACAAAAATCAACGAGTTCCAAAATCTTCTTAAAATATTGAGTTTTTCAAATTAAACTGAAGAAAAGATGGCAATTAGAAAAAGAAATTTCTAATCGCCGATTCAAAAGTACAACATTTTTTTAAAATAAATATGTAATCGTAAATTGTCATAGATTTTGTGAAAGCAAAAAAAACAGAGGCAAACAGTCCGCCATTTGACCAAGAACACCTCCGAGGCACTCCACCATATTTTAAATTGCGTCTGATTCTTATCAACTGCATGGAAAAATTGATATTTTTTTAAATTTCTGCAACCATGAAATTTATAGGCAGCATATTTCTTTTGTTATTTTTAGCGCACAGCATAAATACTACGTCGAAAGATTCAATCAGTACATTTTTCCTACCACTTTGAAAGAGAATTGATTGAACATTTGTTTTAGTTTTTTTTTCGTTAAACTGGCTTAAAGTGGCAGTTGTTTGTTTTTCATTTTCAGTCCATGATAAAAAGCCAAAAAATTTTGACATTTTTTTATTGAAGAAAACATTTGATGTAGAATATCTTTGGCAGCTTTAAGGGAACTCCTGCACCGCATGCTAGTCGAAAAAGTGCTCAATTATTAGAATTCTTTTCGGTCAAATTTCGTATCACCGCGTGTCTTATCAACCTAGAAAAATATCAATAACGATAGATTTATAAAACAATCAATAGGTGAATACAAATTTCAATGTTCGCAAATTTTCAACGAAAATTTTTAAATAACAGTTCATATTTTCGAATCGATTTGAATGCACTACGATTTATCATGTTCCTCGAATGACCCTTCAAGAGATCGCCACCTCGAAGTTTTCTAGATTCATTTGTTTGGGATTTACAGTAATTTGTTTGTAAAAAATTTCTTTCTTTAGTTAAACAATCGGCTATAGCTGTGAAACACTGAAGTTTAGAAAAAATCTACGAAGTGAATTCATGAAAGATGTCTTGACGAAAAAAACGCAGCGAGTTACAATTGGTCAAAAATTGATTATTATTTTTGTGAAAAATCTCAACGAACATGTGCCATCATCGGAATTTGCACTTATCAGTTAATGATTTCACAAATCTGTTGTTATTAAAAGTTTTCTATGTCAAAAAGATATTCTGCCATATGAAATCACATTCATTAAGTTTAATGAGGGAATTGAACAACAGACATTAAAATGTTCTGACAATTTAGCATGCACTTTGTTGATTAACATTCCATGCAGTAGTACCAATTGATACAAATAATAACGGATCATATGCGAGAAGTTAAAGATCAGACCAATTAGTACAGTAGTCCTAATTAATACAAATAATAACGGAACACATGCGAGAAGTTAAGGATCAGACGTAAATAAATGTGTTATATGAACTGTCTCGTAATCACACATAAACTCGTGCATACTTTCTGACAAAAGAATTTGTGTATGCTAGTACTCATTAAACAACAACAATTATGAAAAAAAAAAGAAAGAAAACAAAACAGAATACAAAGTATTCCGAATCTCCGCTATCACGATTATTCATTTGATTAGTTTTCGATCTATTAAATAACGACAGATCAGACCACAGCATCATAATATATGTTTAATACATAATATAAATTATATATTTATGTATATATAGACCTTCTTTTTTTAAATATATTAAAATACGATAATATCAAAGGATCAGATCAAAAAAAACTCTATATCCTGCCTGAAAAGATGAACTTTGTTTTGCATCGCATTTCTTTCATCTCATACTTCCGTCGAATGTGTCTGTATGCGAACTTTCTTTTGGGAGCCGTTCCTGGAGAGGGTTGGACTGTGAGCCGAGAATCCAGGATTGTGAATACCCAGGGGTTTAGGTTTTTTCAGTGAACTTCGTAATGGCGAAGCTGTACTTGCGATACTGCCGGATGTGGCAACCGATGCCATCGAGCCATTTCCAGCAGCGCCGGTACTGGCATACGGTTTTCCACTTGCGTCTGTCATTGAAACAGTTCCACCTTTAAAAGCAAAAACGAAAGAAATTTGGTTGAAATGTTTATGAAAATAAGAAAGAAAATTTCATCAACGATCGCCCAATCGCTAGCAGACATCGACCATTGTCTATTCATATTACCGTCCACATTGATCAACCACGTGTGGGTTGGTATTTGTGTGGAAGAAAATACGTAAATATAAAAGTTTCCACAGTCGTAAAAAAGCTAGTACGATCGAACCACATGATAAACATCAGGGACGCCTGTAGTTTTTCTCATATGAAACGTATACAGATGAATACACAAGAACTTTCAAACAGATTTTATTTCGTCGATCATATCTACCAACTTTATAACCCTGTAAAAAAACTCTCCCTTTTCTTCCTTTAGAGTCTTCTTTGGCCTAAAAAATAGAGGTCATCGGAACATCTCCTCAAAACTCAACATTTAGTTTGTAATTCAAGGAAAAAAAGAAATCTCTAAACTGGGAGAACAATAAACGCGATTAATTTCATACATTAAATCATTACCATGACGTGAAATTTACGGAAATTTGTGTCTCACTGATTTTTTTCTCCATCATTCATCAAATGAATTCATTCAGGAATTCAATATGTATTTTTTCTTTTCCTGTTTAAATATTCGCAATTTTTCGCAATTATAAATATTACCATTCCTTAATGACCTGCTTGTTACGATTAAAACCATTGAATTAGCCAACATACACCCCATTAAACTAACAAACATAACGCTTTGTTCATACAGTCCTCGAGGAAGTATATTGTAACCCTGGAGTTTAATTTTTTCATTCTGCAAATTGCTTTCACCGTCGCACGTGTTTGTACTCGAGGAAACGGAAGTTTTTATTGTCTCGGCGTGCACCCTCTGTGTTTCATCGAGTTACTCAGATACGAAGATGCTTTCACCTTCATCCTACGACTCTCAGCTCTTCATGCCTGGCTCGCAATGTAGTTATAAGTTTCTTGTTATTTGCAAAATGCAGAATGCTTCAAGATCAAAATAAAGAAAACTTATTAAATTTCATTCGAGGATGAACTCGTATTAAAAAGTGGAAATGACAGATACCACGTTATAACACGTGAATGTGGGAAAGTTTAATCGCAATTTTGCCTCACTCGGTTGTTTTTAAATGGTTTATGAAACCAGATACAAATAGAAAAAGAAAAAAATGTAAATAATAAACATGCAGTTTTCACGCTTGTTATTTACAATATAAAATATACGGAGCTTATTGACTGATACAAAAATCCAAAGTCATGAATGCACGTATTGATTTTTCTTTCTATTTCTACCTTTACTACCGAGAATTTTTATTTACACATTTTTGTCGACTCCAGAGTGCTGAATACGACAGAAACAATGTTTTGAATGTTTTATATGTGGTCGATTGAAAGTCATAGAGCTAAAATCGTTCAAATCGAAAATTTATATCGGTCCATCAATGTGTCAATTTGGCTATTGACAAACTCTCCCAAATGTATAAATACGCAGGAACGTAACGAAAAAGTGTCAGGGCAAAGTGCATCCTCGCATATGGGCCAGAGAAACAGTCGACGCATGGGCAACAGCATGGTTAAGTGCTCTAAAGCTCTTCGTTGTTCTAATGCAACCATTATTTTGGGTTAATTTACGGAGACACAGGGCTATATTGATGTACGAACACTTGCTTCTAATATTGACGTCGTCGTTTCCTTAATGGTTGTGTAATTAACCGAGATAAGTGGAACTTCCATCAATTCTTAAATTCGTAAATTCATCATTGCTATTTTTGAATATATCCTGAATTTTTAGTATTTCTGTATCTATTACTACAACATTTCGGATTTTTCCATTGATTTCTTCTTTAATATGCTATCTTTTATATTAAAATACTTACGACCGATTATGCTTGTCGTAAAAATAATAGTCGTAAAAACAAACGTTGTCGTTAAGTTTTAACATAAAAATAAGAAATACTTTTATGAACGTACCATTGGTTGGATGACGATGTTCCCGATATCCAGGATTGTTAATCGTTGTTGAGCGTTGATCGATCATTTCCCCCAGCTTTGTAGGATCGCCCCCACGCCTCGCATAAATGCCCTCGTATACGGCAGACACAAGAACGCCAAAGTTAAGTGCAATAGCTGCTACCTGTGAAGCCAAAAAGTATGCTGGAATATGAAAATGGCTCCATAAAAATGCTTTAACCGAAATGTTTCGAATATTTATGATACAACGTTTGAAATTGATCTCAAATCAATGAAATATTTACAAATTTCTTATAAACTAGTCTCGAGGCTGATGAAAAAAATTCACGAGGTTACATTAAACTGTTTGAGAGTTATAACAATTTTTATATCCAACAGAGCTACACATAATCAAATAGGAAAACTGTTGTCAGTTGCACTGAAATAGGCAAAACACATTGACCAAAAGCCACCAATGTTTTCAAACTTTGTCACATACTTAATTCACATGCTTAAGTCACATACTTAAATTTCAAGGACGCTTAAACCCTTAAAGTATATACATTCGAATAAAAATGATATTCCAACTCGAGTTACCAGGCAATTTTTTTTTTGATCATGCTTTGAACAAAAATTCAGTGTTTACTACCAATTGAAGGATGAAACTGACTCAATTTTTTCACTGGAGTTACATAACTATTAATTGATATCGATTAAATAAGCATTCTGTCCACTTTCGTCTATGGTTGTTGTGCCTGATAACCGACCTTTCCATAATCTGAATTCGAGCAAAGAACGAATGGAAAACACGGAAGGAAATTCCATATATACTAGGAAACTGATCATGGCATCACACGACGGAACTGAGTTTCAAAGATAAAGATCAAGACTGTTTGAATTACCTTTTTAAATAAAATACAACAAAATATCTAAAGTTTCAGAACTTCATTGTCATCGTGGAGAGAAAAAATAAGAATTAGTATATAATCTAATAAAAATAGTACGTAACACGATATAAAGGTGTAATTTCAGCTACTTTATAGCTACGAAAATCCTCATTGAATTTCGCGCTTCTTACAAGTACACGTTCGTTCTCTGTAGTTGTCGTGTTCTCTCGCAGTAAATGTCCTTTAAATTGCGGTCAGCAAACCCTTCCTCAAATGACAATTCTACTTCAAGTTAGTTTTTGTCTTCGTCCTGGAGCGATCGCGATTACTTCAGTTGAATAGATTCGTTTTAGTAGAAAAAAAAAAACACGAGAAAAGATACAGAAAGAGAGAGGGATAATGAGAAAAGTGGTCCTGCGGTTTCAGTATATACATGTTTTTGTGATTGTGCCACTCTGGTCCATTCCAAGTTCTTAAGAACAGGAAGAGAGGAGACATGAGTCGAGGTAGGTGCTGAAATTTAATTAGAAGCAACAAAAGGGGAGCTCCTGTGGATTCACTAGGCATCGAGTTAACACGCAAACGCCTCAGGACATTGCAGCTATAATTAATCCTTTGGTCAGGTTTTTCGTAAAATATTCCTCTCACACACTCGCCTTTCATTTCGTCATCATTCCTTTTCATGTCTTTACCACAACAAGGCCGACAACCACCACTTATTTCACACTATTCGACGTCATGCCGAGCCAGATTTTCATTACATCAACAAATGAATACTGCACAGACTTACTTAACGAACATAATTGCTGGATGTTTGTTATTACTTTCACTACAGAATCTTTTCAATTACATACAAATAATTTCCCAAATTATGATATTGAGAACTCCGTTCAACGTTTTTTCCACTAATTATCGTTAAGAAACCTTTTCAAAGACAAGTATAATATACAAACACAAACCCAACGAGAGAAACGTATTGTTTTTTATTGTGGAAAAATTAAAAAATTATTACAATAGAATAAAAAGAAAATTCAAGATTTTCGACAATTAAAGATTTTTCTGTTAATATTATTGTCAACTACCTTGCCTTGCTTCGGTTTGTTACGACGTTCCATTTTAATTTCATCTTTCGCTTCCTTTAGCAGACTTCGTCTTTTTCTCTCACTCATATTGACGACGAAAATTTACACAATGTCAACGAAACAAAAAATGCCATATCGTATCATTTTTCAATCAAGTGACACCTAATTGGCAAAAGAATGAAATCGTGGTCGATTCGGATGGTAAAAAAAACGATAAATATGTAGAAAAAGTGAATAAAAAATCCGGAAGTAAACGATTTTCGAGCTTATACAGTTGAACGCGAAAGATCGACTGGACGTGGTCAATTGTCGTCTCATTGTTTTAAAAGAACAGTGAGAAGAAGTCGCGCGAGGTGCAGTCAAGTTGCACATACCAAGTAATCGTTTCAAGAGCTTAAACACCTGCTCAAACTCCAACTACTAACACGTATTGTCGGTTATGTCCGATTCACAGGTGCTCCCACTGAGATATTGCTTTGTTGAGCCAAATCGCGATACTAAACTCTTCAGTCGCAGCGACCATTCCATAAGATTCACTTCCGGTGTACTCAGTCTCTTTCGCATACGTTAAGCTACTCCCTCTCTTCTTACGTCCGCAAAAGATCAAGAAAATTCTCAAGACAATTTAATGCCCGACTCTTCTTACAAACCAGATCTTGAAAATAATGATCAGCTCCAGACTTCCTGGTCATATCGTTGCATATTGTAATTAAGTTGTTCAAGGTCGATATGCGTAGAAACATATAATTTCCATGTTATTGAGTAATCAGTTCGAATATTAAACGAGTCTGAATGCAACTGTGGCTTTTTCTACCAATTCGTCGTAAAAAAATCAGCGCTTTTAGATTGAAAAATATGTTTATAGCCTCGTGGAGTCCTTTTTTAGACGTCCATTGAACCCTACATCAAAAAATTATTCCAAATAATTTTGTTCACGTCACAAGGAGGAATTTCTAATTGATATGTCACACAGAAACTTTAGTCTCCACTTCAATTCAATTGAGATGCATGGGAGCCCTTTAGAAATAATTGACCCTGTTGTCATGTCATAGAATGTGGCTCTTTAGGTTTGTTTCCTTTTCAGCATTTCGAGGCAAGTTTGAAACTGTAGGTGGTAAATATCAGAGTGAAATGAAAGAAAAGAGTGACAGGAGCAAAAGAACAGAATATAGCAAACACACAAGAAAGAAATTTAAATTTTCGTACTAATTATGGTTGAAAATTTTAATTACCTGCATGTAGAAAGCCTCCCCTCTTGTAACCTCAAAACTATTGGCTCGGTCATCCGTTTGCAGAGCAAACAAACTCGCGGCTGCAATGGATAGACAAGCTGAAAAAAAACACCAAAATGTCTAATAATTTTTAATTTTTTCTCAATATTATGATCATGAGAAATTTTTGGCAAATTTTCCGAAATATAACAAGCAAAATATTACAAAAAATAAATTATTGAGAAAATCGGAAAAGTTCCGATTGAAAACGCGGATATTTTGAAAATGCCGGATCAAGGATACTCACTGGCGAGTGTCGCGAGGGCCACCTTACTGATGAGGGCAGTGCTAAAGGACATAACGACACGTTTCCCCGAAGATGCCATTGCAAGTTGAAGAACAGAGATCGCTACGAGAATGGCTAGAAATACGGATGCAGAAGCCGCAGCTATTCCGGCCGCCCACACAGCCGCTGCAATTTACAAAGGTCATAAGTCAAAGGACGAAAAACAATACACGGAACCTGGTAAATATTCACTGAATTATATGTCATAAATGTATGGAAATATTTGGAGAATTTTATTACTAACATTGTGAACTATTGTGACATAATAAAAATAAAAATCATCATGATGTTAATGACTTACTGACTGGCCGGAATCTTGAGTTTCCCTGTTCACACCTCTCACGACCGTACAGCAGTAACTTGCATTGCCTCCATGGACCAAAGTAGCCTTTTTCTGCTGCATTCCCAGCTAAAACATAAGAAACGAAAAAGAAAAATTAATTTCAAAATACCTAATAATAGTTTTCATTTTCCTGATAGGTTTGGTATTTATTTGGAAATTTTATTCATAAATTTGGATCGTCCCTAATTTAGAGGCGAGCCATTTTGCGTTTATATACATTGATCAAGTTTTGTAACTAGTTGGACGATGAGCCTCAGGGCTAAACGAGGAGTCTATATCTGGACGTGATGCCACCACACTTTCCATCCGTCTGGGTGTGAATTTCAAAGGCAAATGCATTAAGAGCACATCTACTTTAATGAAGCAAAAATTCGAAGAGCTTTGAAAACATTTTGATATCTTATGTAAATATATTCTGTATGCTTTTTTCCTTCGTCTGCAGAGCTAAACTGCATAAAATGATGTTTTCTTATTTCTGGAGGCAGCTTGTCCTCAAAACATGAACATTAGTAATAATTTTCAACGGGGTCAATATATGTATAACCGTCATACACGAGAGTCGCTACAATCACATAAAAATTCATATTTAAATTCATAAAAACTATAAACCATTTTCTTTATCCAAGGAAAAACAATAAATTGAATTAACTGAAATTATTTCATTGTCATCTTGACGAATTCAACGTCAGGTATCCTTTCGATGGAATAAAGTAAATTGTTTATATTGACGTTCGAAATTAATTAGACTTGCAGAATCAAATATTTTCATAATCTTAACAAAAAAAATGTATCATTTAGATTAATTGTGAATTGAGAATCGCATTCATCGTTAAAGTTCAACTATATAAAACAACAGCAACTAATAAAAACGAGGCTCTTGATTGTGCGTATTTTGCACAATCACGTGACATTTACGTTCGTAACTTCTAAATCTACCCTTTAACTTCGTATTCAAAAGTATAGTTTACTGTACTCAGAATATGTTTACTATGTATGTGTAATTAGAAAGGAAATATTACACAAGCTGAGTATAATAAAGCTTTCCGAGTTTCGTGAAAGCTCTTGGGAGAAATTCTGTACAAAAAGTTTCGACCCCTTGAATATCATTTCAACTTGCATAATTGCGTCTTTTAACACCATCCGGTATGCAGGTGACGACTTCATTGGCCTTTGCAAATGAGTACCTGCTTTCCAGCGACATTCAAAAATAATACTGAGCCGTTAAGCTTCGAAAGTTTGTTTCATTTGAATTGATCTTTCGAGGCCTACACAGCTGTCACAAATCCAAACAGAATCAAGACTCCAAAGAAGAATCTCAGGAACCATAATAAACAGAAAATCACTATGAAAAAAGTAAGTCTTGTAATTGCATGAAATCTAGAAACACGACAAAGTCGTCACTAGGTATTGCAAAAAAAGTTTCGAAGTCTAGACAGATCAAGGCTCACAGCAGCGGTAACTAACCGAAAATAAGTTTTTTTTTTCCAATACTTTTAAACTCTACGGTATGTAAAATCGCGTTACCAAAAAATCTATTGAATTATTGTTTACCGAAATTTTGTTCCACGTCTAGTATTACTTATATGACATATTTTCTCATTTCTTTGAATTAATATCTCGTATCCGAAGAGTTTATTCATTTTCAACTGCTTCATTTCTTCAATTGTAGAATGAACTATAATTTACAATAGATACGTTCAATTTTCATTGAGTTATTGACAGGCGTTTTTTGTCCATTTAAATGCTCGGTAAGAAACATTTATTTGTGTTGGTCAATGAAGGTATTCGATTTCGAAGGGCTCGCGAAAAATCTGTTCTCTCACGGTAACTGATCTCGATTTCTCGTTTCGCCCGGCTGGCCAACTGTGGTCTCGTAGTATGTTCTCAGTGTGTGTTTTTTTTTCACCATTCGTAAGATCTGACTTACTCAAAGTCTCCAATGGTGTCAACCGAAACTGGATTGTTAAATCAAGAAATCAAATACAATGTTAATAGATAAAATGAAGAGAAATTCGTTCGGAAATAGCTTTGGGTTGCTGTAAAGCTAAAATTTACTATGTGCGTACGTCTCGGAACTGTGACAATTTAAACTTTTTACGAAACGATCTATGAAATGAATAGTTGTAGAATTTTTAATATCAACGTGAGTACCATTTTAAAATGTGCGAGTAAAAATCTTGAATCGTCAATGAAACCCCCTTAATATAACAAGTAACTTTGATGAATAATAAAAGTATGACGTGATACATTGAACTTTCGATGAAAAAATAAAGCAATATGAAAGATTTTTCTCCTCGAAATTGACATGCGAGAGCTTACGTGCATTTATAATGAAAAATGCTATAAATAAATCCGTCTTTATTGCAATAATAGCGAGAGGTGTATTCACCCATATTCACAAGTGGCTGAACGTGTCTCGAACTTATCAGTTATTCAATTCGAACAGTTATATTGCTTCGCGGAGTACAACGTGCTTGTAACACGTATATACGTAATATCTATATATAATCATGTAGTTACGGTCTGGTACATAGGTGTGCACCATGTACAAAGGCATAAAAGAGGGAGAAATGGAGTTATATAACCGCAGCAACAGCCACAAGAGTTATCGATAAAGTTCCTTACATAGGATATAAATCCCAGAAAACGAAGAAAAAATATTCATCTATGGTATACTTTCCTCGTTGTTTCCGACACGTCTTTCGAGATTAAATTGGCACAATCGTTTTAATTGCGTTATTTTTGTTAGAGGGAAAAATGTCAGTCACGATCATGGTATTATTTCACGTTCACAGAATTGTAAATCATCATCAAGGATGTCGATATAAAATTGTGAGAATGTATGTGTAAACACATCTTCAGATATCGATCTACATGTCAGGTACTCGTTGTCAAAAATAACTACATGTTCAAATACCAGTAACTGCATATTATGCCGGAGAAGAAGTTTGTTATGTCCGATATAAGTGAATTTTTCCATGTGTTTGTGTGCAGAAGCTACTAAAACTAGTTATTAAAATGCCCTCATGATTCTCACTCTAAATGACGAACGATTAAAGGCAAATTCCGATGTTAAAGATAATTATTATCCTCTGAGAACGAAAACTGTGTTTCTCACTTCATTAAAACTATTTCTTCATCAAAATTATGTATAGAAAAATTAAAAAGTTTGAATCCATATAATAAAAAATCGGACGATTGCCTTTGTCGCTTTATTAGCCATAGAATGAATGACTGAAATTATTTTATTGCAAATGCTAAAAAAGTGCAATCGCATTGTAAGAATGGAATGAATTTACAGGCAGCTATAATGTAACGGCCAGTTGAATGATCTCGATCCTCAATTACTTAATTACTACTTATTACAAAAAAAAAACGAGAGTTACGGCCTCGTTTTGGTGCCTATGGGAAGTTTCTCGAGGTATATATGTGAATAAATATAGTAATAGAATTCTGGTAACCTCGAGGTTACGAACCTTTCGCTCTCAGTCGCGAGATCGCTTGTGAGGTGTGCGGGGTAAAGGAAGAAGGAAAAGCCTGGGTTATTGAACTCTCGACATTCCGAATTCTTTATCGATCTTTTGCGCTCGATCACGACCTACGGGATCGATCGATCCTTATTGCCTCTTTGTATGTATACCGTAGTGAAATTACTCGTGGTGTAACCACATCGTAGTTTTTTGTGTGTTCTTCTCTTTTATTCCAGAAGAAAATCGGTATTTACACAGGATTAAGAGGAAACACGTTACAGGATATTGATTCGTTACACCCTTCTCGTTGTTCACAAACCGCAGTTTTATCGTCACACCATTTTTCATACCAAGATTCCAACCTATTCAGCAACACTTTCATACTAAAATCTAATCTTATCTTACTGCAAAAGTTAGTTTTATAACTGGAGCTGTGAAATATTAATATTGAAATGGCGTGAAGTTTAAACTTAGATTGTACAATAGTCAATTGTTTCGAAGTGTTCTGAACGGTGAGAAAAATTATTGTCACGTAAACGACACAAAATTCAATTCGAAAAAAGTCTAAAAGATTTGCGAATCTTTTCTGAAAGTGCGTACATGCCATGAACGTGCGTATGTGCCAAAAAAAATGTATTCTTTAAAAGAAGTTTTTTTTTTAGTTTAAAGACATATTATTGTGAATGAAGGAGGAAAAAGAATTTTAAAAAGTCGTGGTTATAGTTTCTGTATAGAAGTTTTTAGTGGAGTGGCATTTATGGCAACCACGATATCGACTACATGCTTCAACTCAAAAATAGAAAAAAAACTTTCTTGAAAGTGACATAAAACCCAGTTTTCGTCGAGGCCAAATTGTTATTTAACCATTTTCCACAAAATGTCAAAGATCTGAATCGTGAAATCGAGATTTCATCAATTTTTTTCGGTTTTTGGTTTACTTATGTAATGAGAAAACAGTGATGTTGAAATGTTTCAAAACCGCTTGTGATAAACTAGATAATTCCATAAAGATTTTCTGTACTAAATTAAAATACGAATTCATCGTTCAGTTTCAGAAATAGAATGCTTTCCGTTTTGAAAAACGTGATTTTGAAAAAATCATTTTGATAGTTAAACGTCTGGCAAATAGGAATGAATTTTTTTCCTTACATCTGCAAAAAAAACCTGGAAATTGCGAATAAAGGATGTACAAAGCGTTGTGTCGCTATTGAATGAAAATATTTTTGGAAAAACGAATTTTTTGACTCTCGTTGTATGTGAGCTTTAAGTTAATTAAATAAAGTTCTTCATCAGCAAACAATACAATATTTAGAATTTTTTTTTCTAATTTACTTTTCTTTCATTTTACTATAAATCGCAGATATAAATCCTCACGAATAGCAATATATTTATTATAATAGAAATTAACGGACTAATTGCGCTCCGCACCGGTCACTGAATTTTACCGGACGCAACCGCGTAAATTTCCGCCGGTTTCCACGTATATAAACATCTCGTTGAGGGACCGCAGCACTTTCTGTAAGTGACCCAGATGCGCATGTGTGTATATCGCACTCAATGTCTGTATCATATGTAATATATATTGGTGCATATAAAGAGACGCGGTAGCGGCTCGACGCCAAGTATTGAAAAGAAAAGCCAGCACAAGCCCTAGGCAACCACAGTGAACGCAATGAGTGCACAGGGCCCGCCGAACCACGAATGAATAATTAATAATACAGGTAAGAAAATAAATAATAACCAATTTATACACATGCATACAATTAATGGTGTGCACGGGATATTCCAGGTAAAATGAGTAAGTTCAACAGCCTCTGCATTTCAATTCTGCTGCACGAAACTTATTATTCACATTCTCAATGAGATTATTGCCATTATATGCTTCGTTTAATTACCCAGATGTCTGATAAATTTGTATAAATAAATCAACATAGCTATATCTAATTATAGGCATACCTAATATCGAAAAGTTTGTGGTATATCATTTTTTTAACCTGAAATTGAATCCACAAATATCCAATAAGAAGGAAAAAATCTGATATTATCAATTATTTCTTAATACTCCATACCCTTACACTCGGTTACCTGTACAGGTTTGTTCTTTAATAATGTTATTTACTTTGATGACCTTGTCATTTATATTAATTTTGAGGTTTCTCAATAATGAAATAATTTTTCATGACATCTCTCTATCACAGCGTGGAAGTCCTACAATGAACAATTATAATTTTCGGTTGAACATCGTAACCCTTCGGCTTCACACTTATTTTGGCCGCGGCTTTCAAAACCCTTGTTTTAAAACCCTTGTTTTAAAAGCCTCGAAGCCTGGAAACATTTCCAAATATAAATGTTCATCGTTGAAGAATAAAGAAATGCAGCCGCGAAGGGCTCACATCGACATTATAAACATTTCACTGAGAAACCAAAGCTTCCGACATAAATTGCTTTGTAAATTTGTGCAAAATGATATACTTATGTAAAATAATAATAAGGACACGCCCGATCACAACGATATAAATTCAACGGCGTAAGAGAACAAACTAGACATTTGCGTGTTATCGTTATTGTTTTCAAGTTATGTAAAATGCAATACTGCGATGGGTAAATTGTCTAGAACTCATATCTAGGCAGTGGGTAGTGAAGAGGTTCGAATGGATGTGTGTGGGTAGTTTTGCAGATCACGAACCTGTGAATTTCTTTACACCAATCGCCCACACAATCGAAGATACGAGAAGATCGAATGGAAGAAAAATAGAAAAATTATTTGAAATGTTTTATTGACTATCGTGAAAGTATAGGCAAAATTTTTTTTCCAAAAACTTTGATTTTATGTGTAAATAACATTGAATAATTTGAGTGACTTGTTCATTGCCATTGGGTCCAAATTCGTGGACTTAGGGGATTAATTCATCTTTCTCATATCGTAAATAGTGTCGAAAAATGTTCAGAGAGTGGTTGATCAAGCAAAACAAAGCTGGGCTGAATTTTTTTTTCGTGAAGTCAACTTGATTCGCAACTTGATTCCTAAAGAATTATATTTGAAGATGACGAATATGCGAATTAAAGAATTCTCATGAAGGTAATCTGAGATTTTAGTTGCTGTGGTTGCATGAAATGAATTTACATGACGTGGGAACTCAATGTATTTGCGATCAATTTATTTGAACCAAAATAACTTACTCAACTATTCCAAGGGAGTTTATAAATAAACGTTATATATTATATCTAACCATCAATACGATTTCTTCATGTTATTCACGTAAAAAATATCCTTAATGTGCGAAAAGTCCTA
Source organism: Campoletis raptor (assembly GCA_948107755.1). Taxonomy (NCBI): domain Eukaryota; kingdom Metazoa; phylum Arthropoda; class Insecta; order Hymenoptera; family Ichneumonidae; genus Campoletis; species Campoletis raptor. Next base: position 24,827,695 of record OX403622.1, on the reverse strand, counting down.
GTTCCCTTGAGGAATGAAAGTAGTACACGATGGTCGGGCAATCGGTTTGAAGTTTCACTACCTACGCATACGCAACGCAGTTACGATATTTCAATAGCACATGAATAACACACCCTGAGTATTATTCATAGCTCTAAGGACGTGTCTCAATGAATTCTCCTCAATATATATGTTTGCGTGTCCCTTGTACACAAACACACATATATGGTGCTTTTCATTCCGTAAGAACAAGAAAAAATAATAATTATTACGAAAAACATTCACGTCATTAGTCATTCCAATAAAAAAAATGAGTAGTATTGTGTTTCACTAATTGTTATGAGACTTTATCCTGATATTAAGTATTCTAGTTAATGAAAAAATTGTCCGCATTCCAAATTTTAAATGCCACCCTCTTTCCTGACGTCATTCTCGAGCTTATGCGACGTCAAAGAAGTTGCAGCCGAACAAAGTTTATTGACTTCATAACATTAAGGAGTGACACCAAATTTTATGAGAACAATTCACTTACTGACAACTTCTTTGCATATTATTCATTCGAACAAAGGGGTCCTAAGAAGTGTAAAAGTATGGAATAAGATTTTCATAGCAATAATAATAAGAATAAGATACACAAGAACTCAGGAGTAGACGGCCTTGTTGTAATAATATTGTTGAAAGATAAATACCGAGAATATAGCTGAGTTTTGCTCGAAGCATCATGGTTTCGCTGCTGAATGAACAACAGAACGTTCTGTGATGTCTCTCGATCGTACACGAAGATTGTAGACGCGTTCGTGCGTTTGTTTCCTTGGCAAATGAAAGTACGTATAGTACAACCAACGAGAACTCAATGGTGTTGTGCACTATAGCACATAAAATATGTCGTACAAATATCAGTCGTTTTTTTTATGTATACTTTCGTAAATAGCTGTAAAAATCGAATCGACGTGTGTCTATAGTATTGACAGTATTTTGAGAAGTGCAAAAAATGTTAAATGCACTGCTATTTCTTCCTTAATTTGCATAACGCTTTGACGATTATAGTCGCATTGCATAATGAGGAACGTTTCGTAAGAAGTTTTGATTATTGAAAGCAAGTAGAAACTAAAAGCAAGACAGACACCGGAGATATAAATTAGTAGGAGAGAAATATTCGTCATACAACCCAAATAAGAAGTTACAGGCATGAAATACAGAAGCGAATTCTTATCAATGAAGAGCAGGTAAGCGGAGGCTTTAAGGATCACCGAGACGTCTCGCGGTAGTGCTTTTTGCTCTTTGAGAGGGTTATAAAAATCAACCGACCGTTTCGCCCACTCCTGCTCGAGTTTTATCTTTGCGTGCTCGCCCAACCGATCATTTGCTACAATTGCGTCAAGTTTTTCTTTTTCTTTTGTTTCTTTATTTCAATGTCATTTCGGTTTCTCACGTTGATAAAATGAGGGCGATTATTTTATCGCTTCTGAATGTTAACCTGCAATGTTTTACGAGGCTATTGAATTCAATGTTTCTAATTAAAACTCTAATTAACACGAAATTTTCCTCGTGGTTTCGTACACTTTCAAGTCTCACAAAAAAATTTTAACCTTCAACTCGAGCACTCAATCGGCCAGGATTTGTTCGCGCACATTACACCATCCGGAGTTATCGGAGCGTTATTTTTATTTATGTATTTGTTATTTATTTATGATTTTGGCTACAGCTTTTCCAACCGTTGAAAAAAAAATCAATAGTAAGGTACTGGAGATATTTTGAACATTCGAAAAATTCCAAAGACTCAAAAAACCAAACCTGTTGAAGTTTTTTTTTCGAAACCGCCCTGGTTTACGTAGTCTAGCGTATAAAAAAAATGAAAACTTCTTTGTACTTGAATTATATTTTTGAATTTCTTGCCTCATCGTAGTCGGTATATATCTCAATTTAGAAAATACTTTTTGAAGATTTTCCGAGCTCGTTAATTGGACGAAAATGCGTTGAGAACGAATCTCCACGTTGACCAAAATATGGTGTGCCGAAAGGACGTTGACCGTGTAGATTTCAAATTCATAATATATATATATTTTTCATTTCTCTACGTTTTGTCTCCATTTTGTCATGCGTGTTGGTTCTATGGGATGAAATGCAACTTAAACCTGAATATCTCAACTGTTTGTGTACATTGAGGGAAACATTGGTCGTCAATGTCTGCAGGTTTTATTTCTTCGACGTTTATAATAAACATCAAGTAACACTCAATATATACTTTATATCTAATATTATAAAGACAGTATGAACACTTGTAAAAGATTGAAACGACATCAAGGAGAAATAAGGTGATAAAGTATCTTCTTCCCACTCATTAATATTGATGAAGGTGGTGAGCAAAAATTCATCCCCTCAAAAGACTTTGATTCATGTGAAACCATTAAAGTTTAAACAGATGCGAGACTCTTTTGAAGTCGGTATAATCTACTATATACTCAAGCAATCTCAATTCCTCACTTTGGTGGACTTGAAAAATTATTTACTGAGCATGGTCAGTCAGTAATAGAATAATTTAATATTTATGAATTAAAATTAAAATCTCCGAGAGAAAAGAGAAAAAATAAAATGAGGAAAACATAATATGATAGTTTGGTACTTTGATGTCAATTATTTGAGGAAACGATAATGAATTAGTTTTATTTCCTGTGTAAATTTCGAACAATCTCAGTGGACAACAGTAATGTGTTGAAAAATAATGCTCACTTTTCATTATGAAAAAGAAGGACGAAGGAATCTACTTGTGGCACCAAGCCCACCTTTGTTTCGTCCTGACATCGTAAATCTGAAGTAAAGTACAACAACATAAATATATTTAAAAAACTGGAATCAGTGTTTGTATTCGAAGAAGAGGTAACGCCGGATGGAGTAGTCTCTCGTTGCTGTTGGATGCGAATAGTTACAAAGCAGTGTGGGAAGAGAGGCCGAAAGAGTGAAAGAGCAGGAGAGGTGAGTCGAGAGAACTTCCGGTGGGCCCTGCCACCCGGAACACGAAATCGCTCGAGCGTACATAGCGCTCTTCGCAATCCTATTTCTCTCCATCTCTCTTTCCCTCTTCTCTTTTCACAACCATCAATGAATAGAATAAATGAAATTATATCTTTTGCTCAAAATTGGATTTTCTGATGAATCTCTTATTTACTTAAAAATTTGCATATAACGAGAATTGCCATACGGAAAAAATTAGCAAAACCTGAAACAATGAGATTGGTTCAGTAGAGACGAAAATGAAAAAAATTCTAAAAATGCAAAGTATCTGATTTTGCATAAACTAACGTTAAAGTATACCTAATATGGATCAAGGTAGGACTACAACCGTTCTAACGAATGCTCTTTCTAATGACCACGATCTATGCTAAAGACCCTTAGTCATTATCGACATGACATCCTGTTGGTGGTCAACCAGTACATTGTCACGAGAGAGGGCCTGAACTCGTGTAGCCACAAAGTAATGTTAGGCTAGAAAACTTCGAAGCTATCGTTCCCGCGAGCCTGGTCTGCTGGCACTCTCCATGCATTTTTGTCTCGATATCTCTTCTACTTTTTTTCTCTTTCTACCACATCACCTTTCACTTTATATTCTATTTAACCACAACGTATATTATTTATATACAGGTCTTACGAAATGAGAATTTCCGACGAGACTGGAATATATACAAAGGCAAAAAAAAATCGTAGACAATACACGTGGCCGAGATAAAAATACATGTGTACATGAGCAGCGAACATGTCATCGTCCAAAAATAGCAGAAAAACAAAGAGTCATGATCGACAGCCAAACTGATCATAAGCATTTCATTTTGTATTTTTTCGTATGCTATATGCTGCCCATAAATCAAAAATGAGAATGATTGATCTTAATAGTGATAAAAATAACCTTTTTTGAGAAATTTGATGGTTATAGACCATTTTCTTGTTTCAATTTAAGCACGAATATTCTATAACTTTTTATTATTGTACAAAGCGTTTTACCGCAGAATTTTTTTTTTTTTTTTTTAAATTTCCAAGATACGTTCTGGCCACTATTGTGAAACTCGGTAAAATATTTCGAAAAAATTCACCATCCTGTATTTATGATATTGGCAATTAAAGATGGCACAGTTTTACACGCGTTGTTATGGAGAGCATTAGAAAAATTCACATTTCACAAAAATATATTTCACGAAACTTTCTACAAATTTGTTTTCTTTTGTTTTCATTTACAAATCAGGAGCATATGACGAAGTTTGTATCAAAGAAATCAAGATTTTTGACTTTTGAGTTTCGGAGATACAGGGATATAATGTATAAGTAAGTTTTATGCAGTGATCATCGCCACAATAACTTTGAAAAAATGACATCCACAAAAACATACAAATTTTATAAAATCCTTAACTTTATCGATGATTATCCTTCACAAATCGAACAACCTTGTACGAATAACTTGAAACTTCTAAAGCATCACTTCAAAGATGTGTATTTTGCAGTATGACCTTGAGTTTTGGTTCCGAACAAGCTTCCTAGTTCATGGTCAATTTTCAATCGTTTTCATGCATAAATCTATAGATATACAAAGTGCACACATGTAATACGTGCTCTCAATTCAATTATCTTTGACTTCCCTTTGACGGGAATATTCTCACGAACCGTTTACAGACCGGCGCTTATATCTAGACAGCCGTGGGACAGAGAACTAACATGGCTGCATCGTCATACATATACGTACGTATATCCTACCTGTACACTATAGTAAGCCATTTCTGTATCGCATCCTGCAGATTATTATCGGGTCAGATAATTCTGTAATTGGTGCGAGGACGTCAAACGGTTATTACAGACATTCCAATGTATATAACATCGATGTAGATGCATAGCAAGTATCATTTTTACTCAGAGTCTCCAATATACAGATTACTCCATCCACAAAAATGGTGCACAAAATTTTCATTTTATTTCTTATTTGTCGTATACTTAATTGAATTATTTGATTTTTTTTTCATTCGTTATATATGATTGAGTCGTTAAATAATTGATTTATTAACTCATTTAGGAATTCATTATATTTTCTTTTAATTCGTATGCGTGTATGTATCGTTCGATCCATTTGATGTTATACAAAAATTGTTAAAGGCTAGCATACGCTTGCAGAAGTAAAAAAAAATCGATTTTTCAAAAATATTTTTATTCGATGGTGATTTATAAACATTATCTTTTAAACACGATAATTTTTGTAAAGAAAAAGCAAAACTGGTTTTTTTTTTATTGACTACAAGAAAAAGTAAAACGTTTCGATTTCGAGTGGAAGCGTATGGTCGAAATCATGGTTGCAGCAAATAGCACTTTGCAAAAACTGTTTTACAAAAAATATCACCACAGCTCATCTAATTAATTTTTTTAAATCAAATTTCAAAGTCTCAGGTCTAACAACGTCTTCTTAAATAAACTTGACATCTCTGTGTATGTTCCATAACAATTTTTACTGTTATATGTTTATCCGTTTCATTACATTGTATTACAGCTTTCATGATATGCTTTCCCTGAAAGCAACAATAAACATGATTTCTTCTCGTTTCTTTTTCTATGCAGCCGCACTCGATCACTTAGACCCCCGAGTCGCAAGTAGCATTATAATAACCATGAAAACAGATCAACCACGTCAAAATAGTAAGAAGAAGAAGAAGAAGAAAATTATAACGACGAGTATTATAAAATATTTTATCGTCCTCTATAAATTCAAATGCCAAGGCTACACGTCTCGAAGGCGATTTCTGTACCAAATAGATTCAGTCACGAGCTAGTTATTTTACACATTTTATTCCCCTGGGGATTCCAGAGTAGATAGAAAAGGATGAACACGAATACCGATCCGTACACACACACACACACACACACACACACACACACACATACAGTTATATGTGCGCCAACGCTGGTAAGAAGGACCTTAGGAAATCCCCTAGATATTACAGTTGGAATGCATGTGCAACATGCCAACTCATACATAATGCACTTTGCCGATGCGACTTGGCTTGTCGCTTCCTGTTTCCAGTTTATCTTATATACTACAAGTATATGACTGCACGCATGTTCGAGTACGTCGCGGGATGGAATGAGCCTCGACAGAAGCTGCTGAGAAACTCGAGGGCAAAACGAGAAGGTTTAGTTATATCCGATGGGAATTTCGCTAAAGGCACTCCTACCTGAATGATTATTAAAATGCTGCAATAAGAAAAAAAAATATATCTTGAAAGATGCGTGAAAGATCTACAGATAAAATAAAAAATTATTTGCAACTTAAAAGTTAACGGTATGGGTAAACTTTTTTTACCTTGCAAGTGCACATTTACTGGTTCACCTTGTGAGGAAGCTAATATTCATAAATTTTCGATTCGTAATTCGTTATTATTGAACCTATAAATGAACAAAACTCAAGATTAAAATGTGAAAATAAACATACATTGGTGCCAAAGCTGATAGAGTATTTTTAATACACAAAATATATAATTATTTAACCTTCCTTTGTATTGAATTAATTTGTTTTTCTACTAAAAAATAAACAAATGTCTACCATTTTCAATTTTACTGATAAGTAATAAGATAATAACGTGATTGCCTTGCACTAATTATACGTTCACGTTATTATAAACTTTTTTTTTTTATCAACGCCTGCTTTGCATATTCATTAAACACGTCTAGCGCTAACAAAAAGAGCGAAACCTGTGGGTATTTTTAACATCACATACACTTGTGCGAAAATGCATCGAGCTATCTTGAGCTCCACACGTACAAATGGATTTTTATAAAGTGTATAGTAGCTATTTTGATTCGCAAAGCCTTTCGTTAAATTTTCTGCTTAATACATCGCTCAAAGTCCATTCATTATCGCGACTTTCCGTTATCGCTACAAATTCTTAATGCTATAAATCAAATTAATTAAATAAGAGGTACAACTTGATAAATTAGATGAAACGTTGAGAACACGAAGAAAATATAAATAAGGAGAAAAAGAAAACAGCATCAATAGAATTCCTCACGGTAGCAAAAAGTCTCAGCGTCGGAGACGGACCTGGCATCACAATCATCCTTGTTGATGCTAGTCACGCACACAAAATCTCGATTTACACGAAGAAGAAAAGGTTTAAGAAAAAAAAGACGTAACTATAATACACATGCATTTACATGTATGAAGCATGTAAGCTCGTTTATACTCAGCATGGTTTTTTTCTTCACCAGGGCAATCGTGAGCGTTGTCCAGCAGGTAAGTCCGTTACTTGAAAGTATAACGTAGGTGGTAATCGTCAACGTTGCGATGCCAAAAGATCCTCACGCTTTGTGAGTAAGCAGTATGGACTAGTATAGAGGCCGATACGAAGACGAATCCAAATTTTCAAATAACCTCTTTGAATTTTTTCCAAAGTAACGAAACGTATAAAAATAATTACCCACAATAAAGAAGAGCTTGTAAAAAAATAGCGGTACACTATATGGAACTAATAAATTCTGATAATAAACGAAATTATAAATACTTTCCAACATATACTTTAAGAATGACGAAATCATACGATTTTGAAATAATCTGATAATATATTCGTCTTCTAATTTTCTGACCTACGATAATTTACATTTTTTCCATGCAATCTGTGTTCTTAGTTACTCCACCGAGTTTCTAGTCTAGCCGCAAAACCTCGGGAGTTAACAGACGAATAAAAGAGACAATGTCATGCGACTTTCAAAATGTATAAAGATACACACGAGTCTCTTTGGCACTTGGCTGGCTGCAACATCGTGGCACACCGCAGAGAAAAGTTCGAGTTATTGGCATCGCAAAAATAAAAGACTAGGACTTGAATTGCCAGATATATACGACGCGTGGACACGTAGAAGAGGATGTTGAAGGAATAACTATCTCGCGTCTCCGAGATATAGCGAGAGAACAACAACAAAAAAGAAGAAAAGAAAAGACCTCTCTCGTGTATAGAGCGTGCGTCAGGTATAAAAGGCCGTTGCACTCGTGGACTCGAGAGTCGACGACGAAGACGAGTACGACTTTTTTGCTGGCCCTCACGCTCTCCGCTTAGCGGTACTTTCCCTACACATATTACCTACGATCTTTCCACCTACTTGTACATATAGGGGGTCCCGTACAAACACTATCTAAACTATGAGGAATCGTTAAATCATTAAAACTTGGTATCAAGGATTCTTATCCATTCGGTATATGAATGCTCATCAATTTTTCTCTTAAAGGTGATCTATCAGTTGTTCGGTCGGTTCAAATCCTGCTGCACCATTTATTCGGAAGGGCTTGATGTTTTGAAAAAAAAAGTATAAGGCACACTTTGTTCTCCTTTCGTCAGAGAATACTGTGTAGATAACTTTTATTTTTTCCTCTGAATAAAACTTGTAACTGCTTCTCAATTATATCTTTTGCACTCAAGCAACTGATTGATCATTTTAAGGGAAATGTTGACCAGATATCGAACAATTTGGCATTATCAGCCCAATGTGTGTGTGCGTGTGCAAAATAGTGGGTGCAGTAACAGGCATAGAGCAAAACTGAAGTTTGGTAGCTGCATCTCCTCATCCCACACTCTTTCTCTACAGCATATTACTTTGCCTATTTAATTAACATCTCAGCAATTATTGTTTAACATTTTAAAAAAACAGGAGTGTTTCATATTCTATTAGTATATCCTGCCAATCTTGTAGACGATTTTTGAGACACGTTGTACACCTTTACGAACACAGGTACTGTGTATACGCTGGTACCGAATGTATTACATATACAGAGGTATATAAATGTTTATTGTTGGTGTATACGAAGTGGTATTAGATTTGGACTTGTGAGAATGGAGGACTGGTTTTATATACGGACATTTAGATACTCATCTAGGACGTAGAAAAATATATACACGTATATATTTATTACGTACTTGAGATTTTGTAGTACTCGAGTTACCGAGTGGTTGTTCGCCGAGTCACCGCGCCGAGAAATCATCAACGACTCAAGCCATTCCATAGAAGCAACACATGTGTGATCGACATATTATTTTATTGAAATGCGTGAATATGTATCATGCACATGGACTGTTAATGACAGAAATAATCGGAAACTATAAATCCTGATTAAATTTTAAAAAAAAATTCTGTATTAAACTCGACTTAGAACATCTATCGATGACTGCGCTATTTTTCTTAGTTCTCATAACAAACGTTTAAAATGAAAATGAAGTCCGTAGACACATCGCAGGCATATATTGACAGCCTTTGGTTCTGCATTCGTTCGATTTTTTTATTCAATAATCTTTGTTTTATTTTCTTACGCAGGTATCTTTCGTGCTCCTTATTGTGCTTTTTTACTTCTTCAACGGGTGTGTGGCATTCAAAAAAATATTGAACATGGGAAATTCTTTTTAGAATCTGCTATTATTTGTTCTGAAATTTATGACTAATTTTTATTTCACTGATTTATTCATATTAAACATAATTTTTGAATTCGGTTGAAATTTAAATAAAAAATGAAAAATCAAACTTTAATTATGTGACGAATAATTTGATTATAATGAAATGAATTTTCACTTTCAAAAATTAATTTTAATCTTGAATTTATCTTTAATAGAAGAAAAAATTACTTGGAAAATAAAATTTATCTCAAAAATAAAATTCACAATTACCAAATATATATGAAAAATATATCAAACTTCATCCCCTGAAATAGTTTTTAATAAAAAATCAAAACTGCTAAAGATCGAATATTTCCATAAAAAGTCAAGATTGCCATATTTTTGTCGCAGGAGACAAAAGTTTCTTGTTAAACACTTGATTTTTCCTTATCGTGAATTATATACAATATATATTTGAACGTTCAAGTAATTCGTCATGAGAGGGTAAGCTTCAGTAGCACGCACGCGGAGTCACATGCAATCCGAGAGTTTCACAATGATATAATAAATCACGTATGGACTACAATCCTGGAGACTTCTTTCTCGTATTTCAAACTATTACTGTCATTAGGTCGATTAGGGCCGACAATGAAACATTTGTGAGAATAATGACCACGCCGGTACCGTAATTGTGGCAAAAATGAAGAAAAAAAATCTTATTAAAGTCTTCACTCATTGTCATCTCAGACATCTTGAAGAAGGCCGCTAATGTCTTTCGTTCAAATCTCAAAACCAAAAGTATTTTGTCTTATTTATATAAGACATTTAATATATTCACTGCGCTCGTTTTTTTTTTCTTTAAAGGCTCAAGCCATCAATTTTGTTTCTTACTTCGTTTGGAACATAGTTTTTAATCGTTCTTCGTAGTTCTATAAAATTCATTCGGATGTCCAACTGTTTGTAATGCAGCTATTAGTCCCAAAAGTGTCGTAAGAACGATTAGAATCTATTCGATGAATTAAATTCCTGGAGACTTTACGATACGATCAAATCTGACACAACAAACCATTGGTCACGAGTCAAGAAGCCTAATTTTCGATAATAACAACGTCAACAAATTATTCATGAATATTCACACTGAGAAAAAAATGTTGTTGGCCTAAACAACTCTGTTTCCTTTCAACGAAAATAAATTTATTTCGATATGTATAACAGAATGTTTTTGAGATAAAAAAAAAACATCATTTAGGAATATTCCAACAAGTTATTAGTCGGTTTTTCCCCTACAATACCGTTCAGTCAATTCGATAATTAGGATTTAAACAAATATTTCATTGAAGTCACTAATATCCATGCGTAAGTAAATGTATAACGTCAAACGTTGGAACAAAATTCGCCATTCGAAAAAAAAAAAAAAAAAAATTGTTGAATCGACCATTTTTATGCAACAGAATGAATTTTTTCGATGAATAATTTTTTTTCTCAATGCGTTTTTCAACGTTTTTCACTAATTTCACTAATATTTCCAGGAACGAAGATTTTTGTTCGCAATTTGAAAATTTCAGAGTTTTCATGATCGCGATCGTGTAAAAATAAATATTAGCTGTTAATCTATGGAAATGCAGCTGCAATTTTTTTTAGTATTAATTACTTTTTACACCTATCAGTAATGTAGTGTGATATCATTTTTATTAAAGATATTGCCACGTATAACTTCGAATTAGCAGTAGACCCGACAATTTCATCGTTCCGGGCTCTTTCCTCAGAGCCTCTTAATTATCGTACCGCACAATTGCGCGAGGCTCTTCTCGTCTGGAGGCGATCGTTTTTTTTTTGTCTCCTCTACTCGTCGTTCCTCGGTTCGACCGACACTTTTATACCAAAGTCTTTTCTTTACAGCTTGACTATAGTGCATCGAAGAAAGAGCCCCGTTAACTGTGGATGCGTAACAGTATATCCAGAGCACCTGTTATACTAGCTTTGTAGGAAACTCTACCACAGCCAGGCACAAACACATTACACGTACGAGCGTGCATACGTAGCATCTAAAGAGAATACACTTTACTTTCAGAAAAGATGAAACGGCCGCTAAGACAACGACTGAAGTGTGTAAAAAATATTCATCTGTTATTCCACCTCTGTAAAGTTTATTAAATTTTGAAAAAAAGTTCTCATTTTTTGTTTCATTTTAGAAAACAAATCTTTTATTTTTATTAATTTAATAGAAAGAATAGAAGAAATGGCCAAGAATTAACAGTAAAGTGGCGATTAAGAATCAATTAATATATCATTACAAAAAAAAACAACAAAAAAAGACAAATGTGCCCGATAAAAAAGTCTGAATAGCTGTGTCAGAAAAGTCTTTAAATTTCTCAGCGCCCGGAAACATGGACATCCATCAATTGATAAACAAAGATTCTCAACATAAAAGTCAAAAAAATGAGGTTCAATAATTCATGACGAGTACGTGACTCTTCGGGTAAGTAATGGTATCGACAATTCCGCGGAACCACCGACGCATCGCACCAGCTGCCTGATCCACCTGCTTCGGTGTACACATATGGGAATAAACGATATTATTTGTATACTGAAGTCATGAGAGTTTAACAAACTCGTCTGAGAATACGAAACGATGAAGGAATTAATTTTTTTCTTCGTCGCAGGATCACAAATGTACATATTTATACATATTTGATGAAAAGACGTAAATTTTGAAAATAGAGTTCAAAACCATAAAACACATATTACAGACGAGACTTTTTTACCAAAATTCTAAAAGCATACTCGAACGCTTCACTAAATAATGGTTCGATATTTCTGATCATATTTTATGCAATAAAAATGAATGAGATAACAAAAACGAGTTTATATCGCAACTATGAATGCGTAATGTTTGTCGAAAGGGCGAGGAAAATTTTCATATTTTAGATATTGCCATCGCTATAACAGCGAAAAGACGTGTGGTTCTTTTTTCATAAATTTCTTCATGCAGGCACGTGTATTGTCATAAAAAAGACGAAGAAAAACGAAGAGAGCTCAAATGTCAAAAAATCTGTGTTCAAAGCGTGAAGGAATTCAAAGGCATTTCATCTATTTCCGCAGGTAACCACACTGGAAAACTTCGTGACACTCGCGTTGAACGTCCGCGTTGGATTTTTCTCACCCGTTCCAGGAAAATGCTTTCACGGAGGTTCTTAAACAAAGTTTACCAATATCTTGCTCGTGTATAGGGCATTCCGTGTAAAACTCAACATTTTTAAGCTTCTTAAAGATTTAACGAGTTGGTTTACATCGTGTATCGTAGATTTGAAAAAGAAAATAACAACTTGGCATTGTCTGTGATTAGATTGAATAATAATTCAAAAAGTGCAACTCTTAACGACTTTTATTTACTGAAGAATCGTTCGAATTAACAGTCATAATATTTGTTATTCGGACAGTGCTAATAATTCATGAAAAACGAAAGTGTGCATACAATTTTTGCCAAATAAACAAAATTTCGAGATATATAAAAAACAAAAATGATGAAATATCACTTAGACTGGCCCATGCAGGTGAATATGAGCGTCATACATTTTTTATTCATCACGACTGACGGTGACGCATTCTCCCCATGATGCTTACAAAGATTGCATTATTATGCACGACAGAGCGCCCAGTCCTCCGGGCATCAGTGCGAAAAAGTGCTTGTTAAAATTACACATGAGAATTTGGCTAATGCAACTCTGGAAAGAACCGCGACGTAATTATTTTTTTTCATTTTTTATTTCGACCTTGAAAACATTTTCCATGCAATATTTAATGAGAAACTGGCAATATCGGAAAAAAGAAAGAAAAACCAATTGCGTTGAAGACATCCGATGTAAAATTTGAGTCATAAACATCTTTTTGTATAGCGGCCTAAAGCCTACAAATTATTACCCTACTAATGATGGTACAAAATATTAATTTTCAATCAATTAATTAATTTAAAAAGCATTGAAAACGTATTTTTAAACAATGCGTTTTTTGGAGACGTTTTCTTCTGATATTTCTTCTGAATAAGATGCTTGGAGTAGTGACGAGAAGTTAAAAACAAAAAGCAACAAAACAAGGTGGGGATCGTGGCGTAGAGACTAATTGACTGTTCATGAGGGATAGGCCAGTAGCCACAAAGCAGAAGCCGAGGGGCGATCGTGTATCTTTTGTATTGCGGGGACGTGTTTGCCAGGGCGCTACTGCAACGTTGGACGAAACTGGGTCAAGCCTCGTGCGCGACCCGCACTTCCTGTAAAACTGCGCTACGCCTCTTTCTATCTCTTTCACACTCTTTCCCCCTCTATTCCTATTTTCCTCTGTCGCACGTACGACATCCCCACTATATATCAGAAGTCTATGATAAGTATACTGTAAGAAAGAAAGAGAGAAAAAACAGCCGCATACACTGTACACAAGACTTTCAGAATTCTGTCGTAACATCTCGTGAGTATTTCCTTCTTTTAATTACACGTGTATAAAGTTATCACTAAGACGAAGATAAAGAGAAGTTTCCTAAGAGATAATAGCTCATCAAGAAACAATTGGTGCTACTAAAAAAACTCGTCACGGTACTCGCATCGAATCCACGTTGTTTTAATGAGTTACCAAAATTAATTTGACTCGATTTCTATTAACGAAGTAGCAAACGATTGCATTATTCAATAAAAAATTTTAACGTGTGACGAAAATACAATGAGCCTTATTCATGAGTTAACAATTCATTTTGGTGACCATCATATCAATAAATTCATTATTCATTTGATGTTCATAAATGAATCTACATTATTTATCATTATTGTTTATTATTCATTATTTTCTATATTTTTCCATAAAATAAATGACAGTTCTACTATTATGCGAGTTATTTTTTTCCCTTTTTATTACTGTCCCCACGTTTATTACGATTGAACATTTTGCAACGTATAAACCCATCTCCGAGTTCCTGGATAACGTAATTCATAAAAATCATCGGCTGGAAAATTATCATACACGATGATGTTCAATATTTTTTGCACAAGAGCCCAACATTTGTACGTGGTGTGGCTACGATAACGCAATTTGACAACCTTCGGTTTGGCACCTAAGAACTAAGTGTCTGCAAGAAAATCTCAGACGAATTTTGAAATTAAATACCCAATAATTAAAAAATTATTTTTCACTGGGTTCCAACGATAAAAATTACAAAACCATTATATACGCGGTCTGAAGTATATTGGGGTGTATACTTTTTTGCATTTTTCAAGAAAAAAATCATAGATTTCAGGTACGAACGTATAAATAGTGCCTCAAGTGCCTATTAATTTTAACTTGAAATTTTTTCCGAGTAACCAAATATGCGAATGCTCTCATTATCCAACCTTGTACTTGAGTAATAGAGCATGACAAGTTGAGAAATGGCTCCGGAATACGTATAACACTACATAACAGAAATTTCTGTCTGCATACCAGCGGAAAAAACTGCGTTTTTGCTTATTCAATAAGTGTTCTGAACTGGTGGCGGAGGTTTTTATTTATTAAGCGAAGTTTCATGATTTGGTAAACTCCGCAGAAAGAACCATGATTGTGGGCTACATTGGTACGAAAAACGTAACATATTTTTTTTGTTAATAATTTTTATTTATTTTTTCAACCGTTCCAAAGTTTCTAGTATATTTAGTTTTCAGTATGACAAAAAAACATTGTCCACAATTATGATTCAAACTTCAACATTATAGAAAAACAACATTATGGAGTACAAAGACTCATTTCTCAGCTTTTCACAAACGTATTTTGTGTCTCACGGAAATCATAAAAAAGCGATATATTACGATTGAATTACTCACCATCGGGATTTTCGTAGTAACCCCATGCGGGTGTTGCTGTAGCGGCTGATTGTAGAACAACGGCGAGTACACCAAGCGCCAGAGCACCCGAAGCTACCCTCGCTGCAAGGGCTCGTTTTTCGCCCCGTAGTGGATCTCTTGCGGTACCCGCGACACCGCGAACACCTTGACGGTTGTTTGTATCGGCCATTCTTCATACCGTTTCACGCAGTAATAGTTCCGGTTGTGCATCAAGCAATATTACCATCGGTTGTGCTCAATTATTTATCACTTTTTTTTTTGCAACAAAACAAGAAAGTCGGTGCAACCGCGAAAATGTTCCGTGGTCGTGGTGGACGATAAAGAAAACAAGTTTCTCAGATGAGAATAGACATTCGTTGAAACACGTTCTCGTTCCAGACGTGAGATGGGAAAACTTTCTCTCTTCCTCGTAACCGCCTATTCTCGTATTTAGCCTCGCGAGACTCGCGCAAGAGAGCTCGTCTAACGGCACTAGACGGTTCGAACGTCAAGATGTGATACGACGTTTCACCTTGATCACCAACGTCACGCTCATGATATTCGAAAAAGAACAAAACAAATTTTCACATCGATTTCATCTTTTCCGTCATTATTTCTTGCGATTTATATTATCATTTTCATAACCATCTCATAAATTTTTAATATAAAATACTATCACTTAATTCAAGTCCAATTCTTTGCCTTTTCACATTAAATTAATTTACAAGCAGGTGAACAATTTTTATATTTGTCTAACAAATTCGTTCAGTCTAGAGGTTCTTCAAAGATCGATATGCCTTTATCGATTAATGCGCCTTGTATTATTTTTTTTCTTTTCTTGTTTTATAAAGCTATGAGAGACACGATAATACGTGGAGAACGTTCGCGCGCATTCCAAACAAGTCGTCTGTATGTGTGCGCGTGTGTGTGTACATATAGATTTCTGCGATGTCGAAAGAAACGTTAACGATCCCGGTACCTCGGTTGCACACGATTTCGTGAAGCGCTAACAGCTTTTCACGCTTAGTTATCTTTCAATAACTTGAAAAAACATTTCGAAAAAAAAAACTCTGTCCTGCTCAATGTCGATAACTCCAAGCTGGATTTTTGTATGATTTCACGCGGTGATAATTTTCTACGTTTTTAACACTTGTTTTGTTTACTTTGCAGCTTCTGTTTTATCGATTTGTAGGGTTTTTCTCCAATGTTAAAAAATTCTTAGATTTCGGAATCGTTTTTGTTCTCAAGGATTACAAATCCTTTCTTCTTTTTATTTTCCTTATTTCTTTGGCCCTTTTGGCACTGAGATTTCTTCACGCACTTCGATATTTTGCGAAACCCTCGAAAGTTTCTCGTGGCAGGACACTCGCGCCCGGTCTTTGTTGCTCCGGCAAGTCCTGAAGAGAACCGGTTTCAGCACGACTCAAGCCAGAGAGGAGCAACCGCTAAAAATACAGTCCAGAAGAAGCCCACCGCAATCTCAAGTCACAGAGCTTGTATATATTCCTTCCTCCTTTTCTCTTCACAATATAGAATAATGTAACCTTTTCCCCCCTTTCACCTTGTTTCCCTTGCACGAACTATCGCGTGTACAAGATCGCGAATCTTTCTCTTCGTGCTCCGATCTATATGTAAGTGTACATGTATTTTTTTCCGAACAATCTGTATCGAGGATATATGCCAGCTATCTCGATCTTCGAACAGAGTCAAAGAGCGTGAGGATTAACGACCATCGAGGGTGAAAACTGCCAACTTTCAAGACCTTTCATCTGTCTTGTCTCATGTGGTAACTTCCGCAATACATTTTTCGTCAGAATAAAGACAAACGAATATTTCGATCTAACGATTAATATTATTTGTCGATCTGCATTATGTTTACTCGGTCGCACACATTAATTGTCCAAAACTTATAATGTACGATTTTCATCTCATTTGACACGATGTGTCTAGATTGTTTTGTGACCATGACGATTTGTGCTACCATTGCTAGATATCTGCATAAAAAATCAATTTCTTTGCGTTTTTTGTGTAATTATTTGTAGGTTAAAATTTTTTTTTTTGCTAATTCTTTTCCTGTGATCGTTTACAGTTCTCAGTTTTGTCAGTTATTATTATTATTATTATTCGATGTTCTGTAGGTCACGAACAGCCATGCTGAAACTGTTCTTTTTTTTTCGTTGATTGCCTCTTCCCTCATGAGCATAAATACACAAGTTTCACGGTTGTGTATAAATATATGTATATATTCAGCAGGTATATTCCATGCTTGCTGTATAATGGAGGCGAATTCCGTCGTTGAGTAACACACGCAAACACTCGTGTACACTCATATAGGCTTGCTTCTCTGTTTCACACGTTCATAACGCTCGGTCTCTGTTCTTATCGATCAGCACCTTGCCAGCCATTCTACCATGTTTCTCCGTGGATTTTTTCATTCGTATATATTTCGTTTTTACATTCACCGTTTTATCGCTCTCAATTCTCCTTCGTTTTAATTTCATTAATTTATGGAGTTTGTCATTTTCTCGTTCTTTTCATTGAGTTTCTCATTCCTTGATCAATTTTTCAAGAAATCATCGTATAGATTAATTAAAAACTCCAAATTGTAGGATAATATTCAGTTTATAAGAGAATTATTGTTGCTGAAATTAATATATGACTTCGAAACGTAATTATTCTTCGTCTTGTGTATTTATCCGCTGCGGAGTGAAAATTATATTCAGCTTTTTTATCGTCTTTGTTCTTTCATTTGTTACGAAATATTGCACTGTGAGAATAAAAATCAGCGATTCTTTTGATTCACGTTATTTCTTTCTCAGTGTCACATATTGTTCGAGGAATGTATTGCATCGATTGCTCGTCAGCTTTACTTCTGCCATCAAACATGAAACTATACATGTATGTATGAACACCCACACAAATATTACTTCATGGTATTGACATATATGCCATAAACAATTCAAGTGGTCACGAACGACGATTCAAAACGCACCCACGCACTCCCGCGCGCCTTTCACCAACACTCTGCGATCGAACTCTCACCCTGCTTTTGAACACACTTATCAATTGTCACAAAACCCATGAATTAAGTGAATGAAATTGCAAAAATTAGACATAAAGAGCTTTATTTTCAAAATTGCCAATAATTATACTGCGAAATAAGAAATTTTAAAAATTGCAAAGGTTCATCATTTTTTCAGGTGAAATATTTATATTTATAAAGTGTTTGAAAAACAAATAAATAGAATATGTTCTAAAAATGAGGGCTCAATATTCGAAACAATAAGAGCAGTGAACTTTTGGTGAACCTCAACTCGCGATGCTTGGCCCCTGCTTGTGCTGTTTGTACCTGCGCTAAGAGTACGTGCACACACAAACACACACGACACAGGTAAGAATGAGTGAGACAGAGGGAAGGAGTAACGGGTGTCGGACAGCACAGGGAACGCGTGTTCACGGGCCTGCGCGTTGGGCCGCACTGAGCGAGGAACCCCGACGTCCACGACGACGACGGTACCCGCGCGGATCGAGCCGCGAGAGACTCAAAGAGAGCGGGGTTCCCTAGCGGAACATCGAAACGATATTGCATGAGGATAGGAACCGAACACTGTGGCGTGCTAGTAGGTACAGTAAAGGTAAATTATACACGAGCAATTCCATGCCAAATCAACCTTTTATACTCTGTTGACATTGATTTTATAACTAATTTTCATTTAACCTTTACTTGCCACACCTCTGTAGAATTGCGTACTTGCCACCATGGGGTAGATTTGTACTCCAGTGACAAAAATTGTTATAAAAAATGAACTACTGAATATTTCGACTTGAAAATTGTTTTAGAACATATTGAAAGCATTTTTTAAAATAATATTCACTTTATGTAGCCAAAAATTAAATTTAAGTACACTAAAAAAAATGCTGAAGCCAACAAAAGTGGAAAAATGAGAAAATGGAAACATACGCCTAGGGTAGTTTTCTACCCCAAGGTGGCAAGTAAAAAATATCATTAAATATTACACAAGATCATGCAAATAAACGGGTCACTTGAAGCTTTACGTCGATTTGATTCTGTTGGTTTTGGTTAATGATCAAAACACATTCAGATCGAGTAGATTTTTTCATGACGTTTTTGAGGAAAGATTGGAAACAGTTGGATAATTCTGTTATTAATTGGAATTTTACTAATTGATATGACATCTTCAATGTATAAAAGTGTCGCCAAAACGTTTTCTACAATTTTTTTTGTAAATCTTGAAGACATATTCTGAGCACTGTTATAAAACTACGTGAAATTTTCTTATAAACATCCATAATCTCGTATTCGAGATATCAGCAATAAAGAATTGTATATTTTTACAACCATTCTTATGGAGAACAATAGAAAAATTCACATTTTATAAAACAACTCTAAAACTTTTTCGCAATTACAGACGAACATATGACAAAGTTTGTATAAAAATATTAAGAGTTAGTAAGTTCTCAGACCTTAAACTACACATGAAACATTTTTTCCAAAAGTTTATATATTTTTATATTCATCTAATATATAACAAATAAGATTATTAGATTATTCCGCAAGTTGTATGAAATTTTTTTAAATTTGGCCGGAGCGTTAACTTTGGGCGTGACTGTGGCAAGACTGCTACCTCAAGTAGCAATTAAATGGAAATCGTGTGGGAACAACTTGAGTAAATACTTTATGGGTGTACAATGTAACATCAGTAGTTTTTCTAGTCAAAATATGATTGAGCAGAGATCGAGTACGCGTAAGCACGTTGTTCATTGGACGAAAACAAAGTTGAGATGAGGTTAAGTGTATTTTTTATGGTATATGGAATTAAACATAATTTTTTTATTAATGATCTTAAATTTAATGAAACATGAAGGTATTGCATTGAACCGATGACTATTAGGCAGCCACATGACAATATTTCTCAAAATTCAATGACGAAAAATTTGGTTTCGCTTATAAATCTTTTTGCAAATAAATTCATTGGGCGAAAATGATATAACGTCGAATTGTGATAGAATTTCGATTAAACATTGGAAAATCGAAGTCGGAAACTTGACCTTTTGGTCATTGGCTGCCCTCCGCTCTTTCAATATTGAGACGGAATGCTTCATGTATACAGGAAAGCTCGCAAGACGATTCATCGGGTCGCGAACATTCCCAACTGCGTCGTTCCGTATGGAGAAAAAAAAAAAAAGAAACGAAGAGGAAATTGGCACATGTGAGACTCGGGATACATACACTTATGGAATTAACCAAAACTGGTTCGTTACTGTAATACTGTTACACGCAAAGCGTTAATACTGTTATTGAGTTTCCTGAACTCTCCATTCTCGTCAAATCAGATCAATGAACTATCGATATACATCTGTATGGACATATATTTTTCATCATTCTTAAAAGTTGCATAATTATATAGTTTACTACGAGATGTATCGATTTACGCACTGCATTGCTCCACCCAGATATATTATCGCAACCGAGAACTAAGATTACTCCCCTGTAGACAATCCCACATAAAAGTTTTATGAAGTATAATATAAAACGTTACTTGTAAATTAAAAACGAAACTTTCGAAAAAAAAAAACTTAATTCTACGGTTTTAAATGTTCGCAGCTTATGGAGTTTGAAAACGATAATTAAACTGTTTATTTTTTGTTCCTCTTCACGTGGTAAAGAACGTCGATTTGTCTACACGACAATTTACATATAATATGTTGAATATATTTTTGGCTTTTTGTTTTTTTTTTTTTTTTACTTGGAAAAAGACTTGATTTTTTTTCAACATCCAGAATAGTTTCATTATTTGAAAATGCCAGCTCGGGAGTTATTTTCGAAGCTGTATTTATGAGATTGTATTTTAAATTGTTTGTACAATTAGAATAACACGTATTATACATGAAAATGTGCTTTTGCCCTCGGAATTGTGCAGAAAAAACGAAAAATTCGCACCAAGAAAATCGATAATGACGATAATTAAATCAATCAGATGTTCGTCAATGATTTTTCCTCAAATGAATTGCACGGAATGTAAATTCCTTCGCATCACCATTATTGTAAACGAATGTTTATAAAATGATAAAAAAATTTAATTTGACAAGGTTTTTATGATACCACGACGTACCGAAATTTTCATCACATTGTAAACTTTTTACTGGGTCTGTACCAACAAAATATCCTAAAAGTATAGTAAGATGATGCGAAGAAGAAGAAAGATCGCGGAGAGTTTCATCCGCGAGAGTTCTCAAGGTTACTAGCGGCACTCCTCCTCCTTCTCCTCGTACTCCGAGTCTTCCTCGTCGAGTCGACTTGCGTCTACCTTCACGTAACCGTGGTCTTACGCAATGCATACTCAGAGACTGGTGTATAGACGCGACGCACGAGGAGAGATACTTTACTGGCTTAATACGACGAAGAAACGATGAAGTTATGTCTCTGTGAGCATGCATGTGCTATTTTATCCATGCATGTACTATAAATATGTACGAACGTAGGCATGTGCAACATTCTGTATACGTTTTGTATCTCTCATTGCGCTTGGCCGGGTTATTACATCGTTTGCCTTTTTTCTAAACGTTTTTATTTTTATTTATTTATTTACAGAGACAGAGGTAGAGTCTGTTGAGACGGATCGATCAAACGATTACAAGGCTCCGAAGAAACTTGGTAGAGAAATAATAGTGTATAAAAGCGACGATCGACTTTATACATGCGAACGTAATAATTTAGAGCAAATATGTAGATGTACTGTACATACTTCGATTATAATGATAAGAAATGATCTTTAGATCAATTGAAAAAGCGAATGAGTGGCTGTTTCAATTAGAGCAATATTTGGTACAGCAAGTTCTCTCAAAGCATGTGTATCTATAAAACAAAAGACGATATATAATTTATTTTTATTTACATCTTCAAGTTAACCTTGTTAATGAACCGAGTTAGTAAGCAAAATATATGATTTAAAACTTGAAAATTCTTATCTTTGTATCATATTCTTTTCGGTGTATATAAAAAATGATCGAATACAAAATTATTGAAGTGCTTTTTTTTTGCGTTTTGTCATATTAATTTTGTAGATACAAAAAAAATATATCGCAAGATTATCTAGTCTTGACATTGAGCCAAGGTCCTGAGAACAATTTTTCAATCAACATCATTTTTCCAGATGTCAAATTGAAGCTTCAGCTCATAGATAATTGATGTTTGATCATGCGCCAATATCGAATTCCGATTTAGTCGTAAGACATTTTTGTCTTGCTCTGAAAGAAAAGCTCTGTTGCATATTAACCATTTTTTTTTATTAATCGTAATGTAAACATGGAATTTAATGTCAATAGGACCGCGAGATTTGATTTTTTTTTCTGACTAAATCTCGATCTTCCTCGTTATACGGATTACTTTCATTTCATCGTCAAAGCATAGTTTTACGAGTAATGCACCGTGACTCACAATTTTAACAACTGGCTCGAGGGAGCGGGCGAGAGTAAATTGCTTCGACGGCACGTGCTCGAGATTGATGTACGCATATATATATCTATACTATTCAAAACCTCTTCGTTTCAGTGCCCAAGACTCCCTGGAGAATAGATCGGAGATTCGGTTCTCTTAGTTTGTCTCCGGTAACATCCGTACGTGTATGTATGCACACTAATTGGAAAAAATCTCGATCTTGTGCCATGAAAAGATAACATCGATGATATAAATTCTTTTTTTTCCCTCACTGAAATATTCTCAACGGTTGAAGACTTTTTACGCCATCTCTGCATAAGACTCTAATTAACGTTTGCACATGAAAATGAACTCTTCGTGATAATTATAATTATTATGGTATTTATTGATAAATACCATATGGTATACATATATACAGGTTAACGTAAATAACAAAGGCCACGAACATACGAGTAATATACTGCATCGATATGATGCAATATATTCGTAAAACTGTGTAGTCGCTGCACCACCGTTCGTGTCTAATCGACCACGAACCATAAAACACACTGTATGCGAAACATAAAACACCCTGTATGCGATTATTTCGTCACTTCAAAATTCTACCATGTACTTAACCAAGATGTACCGTTTCCTTGTAAACCAAGCAGCACTTCGCGAGTCTCTCAATGTCACGCGAGAATGAAAATTTCAACCACGAGAAAGCAATACGTTGATCTCTGACGTTGATCTCTGGAAATTCGTTATTAATGGTACTGCGAAAACATTTTTTTTTTTTACAATTAATCAGTAAACCTTTAATTTTGAGTGATTCTCACTCTGTGAAATGTATATTTTGATAAAAATAAACGAAATGTTAATTTTAGTTTCTAAAAGTTTTCACTGTAACGGTAATTTTTCAATTCTAATTTTTTTCCATACATCCACCTTCGTCTATTTCGTAATTCCTTTGCTGCTCAGGAATAGTAACAAGGATTAACTTAGAATGGGTGCAGCAAATCCTATTTGTTTGAAAGCTAAAAACATTTTGTCACAAAAGTTCAATTTCTTCGAGTGTTTCCATTCAAAATGTTTAGGTAGTGAATTTGGAGGTCTATGCGTCCAAATGTGAGGGTCTTTGAGGATTATGACAGTCCATATTTTTCATTGTCAACCTCTTTAAAAATTGATATTCTTTATATATTTCAAGAATTCGACTGTAGTTTGCTTCGCCAGCGTACTACAAAATATGAATACCTATGTAATACTTATATGTAAATATGTATACATAGTCCGCGATGCTCGTGAGCGCAAAGTCATCGAACCCACTGCGATATGACCCCAACAACACCATCAGAGAAGCAATTCCTGTGTGATGCCAGAACTGCTTCATTCTCTCCTTTCACTATATAATACATACACACATACATACATACGTTATTATACCTGTGGTAGATTTACTAGAGCTACGTGTTTCGTAATAAAAGATATTATAGCATTCTGATATCGAGTTGCTCTCTTTAGTTATTAAAAAAAACTACAGTAATAACAACGACGCGGCAATAACAAAAGTACGAGTAAGATGACAATAACCATAATGCAATAATACTGTTAAAACTGTCAAAACGGTGAGGCCAGGTCTACGTAGTAAACATTAAAAAATATCAACTTAGACAAACGAGGAACAAAATAAATCCTGATTTTAATAACACCCTGTATTTTTGTTGTTTGAAAGTTTCCATAGGAAGTTTCTGTATAATGTCATAGTTACATTCATAATTACGTTATGTTTACAATAATAGCCATTTTCATTTTTGACATTTTGAGCCAATGATTGGAGCCAGTGGTGGAGTGTTAATAGCAGCAAAAATGATAGCACGGACGGACCTCTATTTTCGGAATCTATTTGGTCTGCGCACGTTGTCTTTTGTTCTGTGCGCACCTGACGCGAGACCGGATTGGGCCGGAGGTTTTCCCCACTCAGAGCAGGCCAATCAGCGCAAAGTACGGGAATAAATTGCGTTAATGGAAGTTCCGAAAATAAAGATCGGAGTGTAGTTCCGTTACGAATGATAACACAATATAATACATTTTGTTGACATGAATATCGAAATACGTTCCACTAATATACTGCTATTTGAATGTCAAATAAATTTTATCGGTGAAAAATAATTCGCTCAACGGTTACATCATATATTTTATTGTTAAACGACCATTAATGATGCTCTATCGGTCGTTCAGGCTTCAAAAATCCTGCCGTCCATATTCTCCCATCGATGAATCAAGTGTAACTTTTACTTTTTTCAGTACATTCAAAGACCCCGAGAAAAATGAAAATCTGCTTTTCAGCAACTGACTCTCGCATTTAAGCAACTGATATAGCACTTTGAAGTTCCGGGCGCGGTTTGTAATTTATTTTTCACATTTCGTGCCTTCGTTATTTGAGACTTTAATCGGTAGTAATGGTTATGAAATAGATCATAGTTTGAAATTTGACCTTTAACTGCGTTTGAAACATATTGTAATAATAATTAAAGATACTATGACATATCATGACTCTAGATGAGTGCGCCAAGATTATCAACAGTGTAATTGGCCCAAATACAACTTTTGACACGACCTGGATTATGAGAAACTACGGCAATTGGTCGGTAAAGGCGTAGGTCGGTTATTAGCCACGTAATACGCAATAGCACCACACTATAAAAATTCTTCTATTTCATCATAAACGTTCGAACAGAGGAGCCCTACCTTAAAAAGTATTAATGTACTAAGCAAAAAAAAAATCACTGATCATGCAGTTCAACACATGTCTAATTTAATTAAATGATATTTGAGTGTTGAGAATTCGAAAAAACTACTAATTACTTAATTGAAGTTCGAATACAAATGTTTTTTTGGGGGCAAGTCTTACTTGACTGAAATGTAACAATATTTCAATGCATTGTAATAAAAAAAGTCAATATTATTACAATTTCAAAAAAATATTCCACTCTCCACGAATGCAGTTTCGTAATATTTTAAGTACTAACGTCTCACCGAAAAATCTATATTCGAATATCATTCGACGTGAATTCTTTTTTTCATTGAAAATTAAGTTGATTCAAAAATGACCAAAGGGTTAAAGAGAATCGTCATATTGGACGATCCAACATTTCATTTAACACAAATATCATGTAACTTGATATGTCAATCGTGATTAAAAACGCTCGAAGATAGATTTATTGGATTTTCTCAGAGTATGTAGCCTGACATTTGCCGATGGATTATGAGCCTCAAAATCAATTTCTTTTATATACATACGTATCTGTCTCGTGGACAAGAGACACTGAATAACGTGTAAGAAATTGTCTAACTTTCACCTTTTGCGTAAAAGAAGACATCGAACATCGACAAATTCTTTATTACGTACAGTACTACACGGAGGGTAAAGAAAAAGGTTGACCATTGCAGTTCAGAGCTTTGCAGAAAAGAAGAGGAGCAGTAACGTGACGTAGGATTATTTACGACACAGAGTCGACTGGTACTTGACGTAGGTCGACGCCACGAGGTTAACTCGGTTAACCTTCCGAGTGAGATAAAAGATCGAGGAGATCGCTCCGGTTCCACCTAGTACAAATGTATATAACACAGCGTATAATTCACGTTGCTATGTACTTACCTATGAGACTATGCACGTAAATTGGAAATTTCGTACCAGAGTAGTCAGTTCCTAATTTCTAAATTCAGTATCAATTTTCTCAAACATTTTGTAATTATTTTTAATCCTATATTTTTTTCCAATGAACTCAATTCAATGTTAATCATAACTATAATTTTATTTCTGTCGAAATATTTCTTTAATTACACGTCAATTAATGTAATATTATTTAAACTCGATTAAAAATTTTTTTAAACTCGATTTTTTTAAAATTCGAATTAATATTTTATGTATAATCAATTTTTGTACTTGCTGCCGAAATATTACAAGTTTTTTCTTTATCTATAGACAAGTCTTCGAGGGGTTTAAAGAATCAATTTAGTTTTGCTAAAAATTGGTACAACATGGACCCGTTTTCAGCAAAATGTGCCAGGAAAAAAGTAGCTCATATTACACCCACATAGAATTCAAACCACTCGTTCGTTTGTGGCGTCTCATAAATAACGCGCTTTCAACGTTTCATATTTTTTTGATCTGTGGTTGTCTTTTTTTCTATTCAACTCCTTGAGGACAATGCAATTTACCAAAAATGAAAGATTTTACTGGGGGGGGGGGGGGGGGGGAATGGACTTTTTGATATGGAACGCCCTTTGCAAAACTGCACGTAAATATATATGGTTATAGTCACATCAATAGTACATGCTCTGTATACGAGCTGTATACAGAATCAACCTGAAGGCTTTACTTTACATGTCAGATTAAACCAGACTGAGTTCAAGTTATATAGATCATTTCCCTTCCACTGATTGGACGTGTTTGCCAGGACGAAGAAGCATGCATGCGGAGCCAACGTTTTCCTTCTTCCTTTTTGAGGATTGGATATTACGATCGTAGCAAATTTTCCAATCGATAAGTGTTTACAGAACCACGTCGTTACACGAATTGATAAATAATTGAAATCTCAAATCTATCATCGGGACAATCACATATTTTATCATTAATGTCTGACGTTTTGTAAAATATATCTAGAGACGCGCCGCGTATCTATACTCGAGATTCGGCCCTTTTCCGTTACGTTGAATATTCTAAACGTTATTATCAGTTTGCATTTCAAAATTGTAATCATAATAATATCGTATGTAAAATCACCGATAAATACCAAACAGATCGTCACTTCTATTGTGCAATCTGGATAATCGAATAACCAACAACAACCAGACATAGTAGGGGATTAAAAGATTGATTATCGTGATTTGACCATGGCCTGGCTTACACCCATTTGTTATATCGATAATATAGGATTATTCCGAGGATTATTATTTCCAGATATCATATAAGCCACACATCTGTTGGCTCGATGTACTTTTGTACCAGCAGAAATATTTTCATATTTTATTGATTTTTTTTTTTTCATGATAAAAGAACAAACCCTTCAAGCAATAAATTCGTTCGTTCGTGCACTTTACTTAAAATTTGCTACTCGAGGATTTTTGGCTTCACTGATTACGAATCCAAACTTTAATTTTCAAAATTCAAAATTCATTAATTCTTCATTTTTCCGAACAAGCCGTACGAGCAATTTTGAAAAAATTCTGTTAAAATCTTCGGGGTGTATTGACTTTGTGAAATAATTGTCATTCCCACGTTCTATAGTTATTTAGTACAAAATCAATTTTTTTATGAAAAAGTACAAAATCTCACTGTTTTTTTTTTTTTTTTTTTTTTTTGATGTTTAAATAGTCGTTTTAGAATTTTGAAAACAGTAAAAAAATTAAATGGGACAACCACCATGGCTCAAAGGGTTGAAGGAACCATAGTAAATAAGGAGATATACGGTAATAATGAAAGAAACACGATATCATCGAGAAATTGCTTAGCCAGTTTGAATACGATTCATATATATTTCAGTTTTTTTTTTCAGTTTGTCCATGAGATTGTTTATACGTTAACATCCACCTTTGGATATCATATACATATATATGTATAACATTTATTATATAATATAATAATTGTGTAATAATAATAATAATATTAATAATAATAATGATGATAATAATAATGACAATAATACATTATAGACTTTTTGTTCATTTATCTTTTGCCTTTTTTTATGTGTTTATTATAATAGTATACATCTACGTCCATTGAAGAGGTACCAGTTTAATTTCTCTCTTTTTTCTTTAGTTTCATGCAGCTTTTCATGATCCATTTTCATTGTGAAATGTTGACTTTCTTTTTTTTCATGTCGTTTCTTGTTATTTTTTTTTTTTTTTTTTTTTTTTTTTCGATTGATAAATTTAACTTTGCAGTTCGTGATATCGTTTGTCATATTACTTTTTATTTCTTATTTCGGATATATTAGGCCGCATCGAAGAACTCATAATTCGCGTGTGACCTGCACTGGCATTACCTCCGTTCTTCGTCACAGTTTAATTTTTCTCTCGTTAATCTACTTGTTTGTTTTTCGTTTTTCTTTTTTTTTTTTTTTCTTCAAATTTCGTCTGAAATTCTGTTTTCCTCTTGATTTCTCAATTTTCAACAAGTCCAATAGTATTTGAAATTTAACATTGAATTTCAGGGTTTAATTGAATCAATTGTAATTGCATCATTAGTTTGGATTATATTGCCGGTATTTTTTATTATTTTTATTTCCAACAAGAGCAATGGACATTTATGTTTTGAAAGAACTGTCCGATTGACGAAAGTGGCTGGAAAATTCGTCAATCAGACTGAAATTTCTGTAGTATCATCGCAGTGTTATTTTTTCTTCTGCTATTTTCATTTTTGATCATGACGTACGTTGTTTTTCGAAACTGTCTATTGTTTATTGTAAATGTGTAGGGTTTAATTTAAAATGTTGGTTAAGATAAGTGAAAATCAATCAGACTTTGATTAAAATAATCCTCGATGTCTTCTTCAATTTGAGGATTGAAACAAAAGTAAACATTTTTATTCATAGATATAGAACAAGGACAAGCCGTTCAGGAAATGTCTGAGGCTGGTCCGAAACTTTTTCATCATTCACAATAATCAGATTTACAGATTGAAAAATTCGTGATAATTGAGATATGTTATATAAATGAAACTTATATAAATTACAGGGTTTGACTCGCTGTAGGAATCAAGAATTCACATACGAAGGACACATGTAGGATTACTATTTCTTCAGGAGTAACAGTTTACCATGATAAATGGAAAAAATAATACTATCAATGGGGACAAAGCTAAAGTAACCAAATTTGAAGTTACAGAAATGGACTCGTGAGGTAAAAAATGGTTTGTATAAATATAATGGAGAGAAAAATAAATAGTCAAACAGCTTTTACAACTTTTTGCGTAATAGTCTCGACACCCGTCTTCTCCCAACAAAGTTTCAGGGTCTACAAGCTAATTTTAATTCATTAACCTTTATGGGATGAAAAATTCTGTGAAATCATTTTCGGGATCACACACACTTTATTCTCTTCCTCTTTTTCTCTCTCTCTCTCTCTCTCTCTCTCTCTGTTTTTCCCTCCTTCATTCCCTCGTTTTCCCTTCATTTCTCGCCCTCCCTAACGTCCCGAATCTGTCTACGAGTTGCTTATCCCCATTTCTGGAAGAGTCCCATTCGTTGACATCGGCAATTCGATCCCCAGAGGTTGCAACGACAAGAGGAACTGTAGCAACAGTCGTTTGGCCTGTGATCGCAATTTCCGTCGCGTCTGATGCAGCCACGCCTAAACACATATATCATTGGGGAACGTCTACTCGAGATTAAGGAAATCAGTGGTAAACACATCGAGACATTGAGAAAACATCGAGATCATGTGATTTCATGAACAATTCATTACTTTTCCTCCACAGAGTTTACTAACGAATTGAGACCTTCTGCGCAGATTTTATTTCATTGAAGAAACGTCCTTTGATTTTTATTTATTGAGTCAGCACCCAAAATAGTTATTGATTTAATGTTTAAAAGATTTTATTTCGGCTGATCGAAATTTATTGAAGCAGCTACGTTTAGAAAACGACATTTGACAACTAAATTGGTATAAAGTACTAAAACAGCTATATGAAAACGAAATTGAAGCGGAATAGTAAGTAAATGTTTTCCATTTTGCTTCGCTTTACGTTTTTACAAGAAATTACTCACTTTTGTTCGGCAGCTCGCATCAAATTCTCGAGGGCATTGTCCGAATAATCCGAGTCGATGGCTAATCCATTTCCGCCATCCTCTGTAACAACAAATTAAAAGATATATTGCTCAAACTGTCGGATCTTATTTTCCAAGGATTTGAATGACGTAAAAAGTTCATAGAACGGAAAAAAAACTTAAGTTGTGTAAATTTATAATATTGTGAATGCTCAATCGTACATTAGCGTCGCATACAAAAATCACCAACTGATATTAACTTAAACAACGCCTCTCTAGGTATTAAAGGGTCAAAATTAAAGAACGCTATTCAAAAAGAATGATTATCAATTCGACAACATTATTACACAGGTGTCTAAGATTTCAGGCTCATTAATGTAATCTTACCGGAAGTTTGGTCTAAAATTTCATCTGACGCTGTATTTTTTTCATTTTGTCTCGACCCTCTGCAATTCTCCTCTTTAGGTACGACCGTGTGAAACATAACTCTGGCTTAAAAACGTAATGCGTGCTTAGCCGCGTGAGGGGCAGAGAACGACTTGCACACGTTCACACAAATATATACGATGAAACAAGAGAAATGTAACGAAAGTCATTCTTTTTACTCTCTTGACTCTCGTAAATAATAAACTTTCGAGCAATAAAAACATTTTCCATTATTTTTTTGTTGTTACAATTCATTTTCAGTATACTGTCATATAGATGCACAGAACAATTTTGTATAAGTATAAACTGAATGAAAACGTGTTTTGAAAATACACGGACTCGAAACTTGCTTTTAAAAAAAGACAAAATTAGTTCTGTGAGAACTAACGAATCAAAGTTTCAATTTGAAAAACTTGTTCTCTTGCGATAATTAGGAATGTCACAGCCATGCTTAGAAATTGTTCAGCACAAAGTATGATTTGAATCGAATGTTATGAAAGGAGCCGTGAAATACCGAATTTATATTGAGACCACGAAGAAACTACAATTCCGTAGAAAAAAAAATGAAAACAAATTATGTTTTCGTGGTGCATATCCAATAGAGAAACGATGGAGGTAATCTCTCGATGCTCCATCTTTCATATTTGTATCTTAATCCTATAGGTGGAATGATAACACAAATTCCTTTCTACACATTTTTCCTTTCTAGATAATGGATGAAGAAAATGCCACTTCTTCCATAACGAGAAAAAACCGGTATGAAGAGTAAGGGAGGAAGAGGTGGTCTCGTAGATGTCACAACGTGATACAATGAGTGGCGTGAAACACAAAAACAAAATAAGAAATAGGGCAAAGTTGGAAGCAGAAAATAAGCAAATAAAGAAAGGATGTGGCAAAACATGTATCGATGTTTCTGTGTGAATATATATTGTACAAGGAAATACTCATGAAATTGTGTTGATGCAAGAGCGACGAGAAATATTGAGGGGATCGAGATCGATCGATTTGTGGAGGGTTCCTGACGTTGAAATGAATGGACTTTCATACGTCAATCAGAGTTCAGACATTATTGCCTCTTGCACAGTAAACACAAAGGAATCGTGAAAATATTTCGTAATAAGAGAATGCTCTCTCGATCGTTTCTTCCGCGTCGTTTCGATGTACGTGTTGCCGTTTCATTTTATTCTAACAAAAGTTCTCGTAATTCTACAAATCCGTAGGAACTCATTTTTCATGTGAGTCTAAAGTGGGAAAGAATAATCGTTTTCATCTGAAATGTAGTAAAGAAGTTCAAAATAAAGACTAAACCAACAAAGATGAAATATTTAAGATGATTCTCGTGCTCACAAGAAGTGAATCATTTTTTCAAAATAGTCTTATATCCAGTTAATAGTTGAGAAATAAAAAAATGAAATTTAAAAAACTTTCACATAGCTCCGGATCTATGAAAACCTCAACAAAATTAGAAAATATTACGTTAGTATCGTAGAAATTCATTTCAATAGCCTGTCAAAAAGGAAAAGTGGTTTGGAAAAAAAATGAAAGTTATCCAAATACCGAGATATGAGAAGAGGCCACTAACGGTAAAAAAGCGATATACCGTGTTACAAAATACTGAATTCCACATCAAGACTTCTAGGCATGTATTACTCCTAATATTTTTTATTACATATGGGAAATAAAGTCGTTTAGTTCCCTGGGGTCTTTTTAATGTAATTTCCATAATCATTCATACTTTATACGACACTTAATCACAATGA